>QXEO01000149.1:1146449-1618223 GCA_007115705.1 Dactylis glomerata | reverse complement strand
TCTAAATGGGAAGGACCATATGTTATTGTGGAAGTGTACCGCTCAGGTGCTATTAAGATTGCTTCATTGAAAGATGATTCTACACAAGTGGTGAATGGGCAAAGACTCAAACATTATATTTCTGGAGATTCTTATAATGAAGATGTTGATGTTATTGAAACAGTTTCTCCGGAAGATTACATCCAAGACAAATTGCAGGAACCTGCAGAGTTCGCTTTCGAATAGGTAACAGTTCTAGTCAGAAAAGTTTCGCGAAAAGTTCTTTTAATATTTTTGCTGTTTTTACTAAATATGAAAAATCACGAGACGAAAACGGGGAGGAAAAAGAGTCCATGTGTGTCTCACACATAGGTGGCGCGGTGTAACGACCCAAGATTTTATCAAATTTTGGGGAAAAATTTTCGTTTTTGTTTTGCTTGAGATGATTGGATTTTCACAGGATTTAAAACTTTTTGAGTTTATTTGAAAGCTTTGTTTGAAAACTATTTAAAATCCTCTATTTATTTCTTGAAGAACTTCTTTGAGAAAGAACAAGTATTAAAATGTTATTTTCATTCTCCTTTATTCAAACCCTAATCAGCTTTATGCAAGCTTGCTTGCAAAAGATTGTTTTACAAAATTTGCTTTATTCAATATGGGTTGCATTTTCAAACCATATTTGAGTGTGTTTCTCAATCATTATTTTATAAACTATTATTTTACTATTTTAGAAAGAATCGAGTTCAAACCCTATTTTCTATATTCCTTATGCAAGCAAAACCTTTATGCTATGCACATAAGGTTTTATTCAAAAACATCTCTTATTCTGAAAACATGTTTCTTAATGGTTTAAAACACTGCAGTGAACATTTGAAGGCACTAGGAATTTGTTTGTTTTGAATTGAACAATTTGCAAAAGATTTGGAAACAAATCTGATTTCAGAAAATAGAAAAGGAGAAACGAAATAAAAAAAGGAATAAAAGGCCGCGGGGACCGATTCGGCCCAGCCGAAGAATAGCCCCGAAGCCCAGCAACGTGCACACCCGAAACGGTACCGCCTCCCCTCTCTCCTCCTCGCTGACAGCACGGGCCCACATGTCGGGACACCTCAGCGTCTTCCTCCTCGCGTTAACCTCGCCAGTAACCGAGCCTCCCGCCGTTACTCCTCCTTTAATCCTCTTTATTCCCTACTTATTCCGGCTCCCCTTTGCGCCTATAAAATGCCCCAACACTCCTCCTCCATCTCCCTTTCGTCCTCTTGCTCGAGACGCCACCAATCCGACGGAATTGCTCGTCGACGTCCGCAGGTAACGACGGAGCACCTCGCCGATTCTGACGTGGTAGAGCCCTCCCGTGCCCTCTCTTTGACTCCCCACTCTCTCTCTCCTCCCGGCACACCCCTTGATGTCCTCAGCCTCTTCTACCCTGCAGGAAATCGTCACAGACTTCTTCTCCAAGAGCGCCCGACGCCAGGGACCGTCTCCAGTCGCCTCTCTCCTCCATATCTGGAAGCAATCGAGCACCTCTACGCCATCCCTAGGTTCTTCGTCCTCCTCCGCACGTCGTCAGCTACTCCATCACCATCGCCGACCAGTAGGAACTCGCCACTGTCCGTTTCCAATACCGCTCCTCGCCGCCGGTGGCCGGAGACCTAACCCTAGGTGAGGACCTTCTCCAGATCTAATCAGCGCCGTCGGATTTCGTTTAAACGCACCAGATTAGATTACTTAACCGAAGAGGTACCAGTCCATCCGGGACGTCCAGATCACTTAAGATCCAACGCTTCCGAACGGCGATCCACCCGAACCGGTACCAGCGAATACCGTCACGCCACGTGGCCTGCCTGTGTTCGAACAGATTTTTCAAATAGAAGTTTGAAACCAGATTTAGTCCAAATCTTTGGAAATTCATATCCTTTGATCCATAGATCCAAAAATAACAAATAATATCTTGTTGGAATCCTTAGAACATCTAGAATCCAGTATACAATAAAACTTCATATTTTATGGGTCCAATTTGAAACTATTTTCAAATTGGAATCAAACCTTCTGTTAGCAAGTTAAATCCATATCTTTTGTTCTGTTAATCCAAAAATTACAAATTTGTAGTCTTTGGAATCCTCTCAACTTGTAGAACATCATAGGAACAAGAATTTCCAAAGTTGATACGTGCACACACTTTGTGCATTCAAATCTATCCAAATCACTATTTTGATCATAATTCAAATTCTATAACTTATTTTGGGATGATTCCAATTGCAGTGACTTTGTATTACTGCAAGCTATCCAGTAGCATCACTCCCATAATTTCTTGAACCATATCACAATTATTCAAATTCTAATATGAGAATTTGAGTATTCCTATATATATTAATTCTATTTCTATTTCAATCAATGATTCCTCTACTTTAGAAAACCCTACGATCATACCTATCTATCAAATATCATCTTGAAATCACCTTGATCCAATATCCAAACATCTTGATCAAGATCATTTCTACTTAGACCTATCCTACATAGTACCCACTTATTCAAATTACAAATGAGTCATTTGAGTAAAATGTGATACTTCCAGTCTTAGTTCCTACCTTTGCTACTATGGTATTGATCAAATCAAAATCATAGTACTTAACCCAATCCCATTTACTCATCAGGAACCTTAAGCCATGTTCTCAAACATCATCTATACATATCCATTACCTATAGCCATTTACTCGTGTCTACTCAATCTTAGCCTTGCATTGAACTATTCAATTTGCATTTGAGTTAATTGAGTACTTCAATGTTATAAGAATCCTAACCCATTGCCTAAGTGTAATATATACTATTTAAAAATAATTGTTGTTACACTTATTCAATAGTATTGATACTGCACTATTTTGTCTCTTATGTGATTTACCCACATGAGATATTCCAAGATTCAATATGCTTTAATGAAGCATAAAGATCTCACTCAGTATATATTATCTAATTCATATATATTCAAATTGCAATTGTGCTACTTGAGTAGAATATGAATTCATCTCAAACCTAGATTTTGTTAATGTGGAGTTGTTGTAACCCATACCGTAGTATGTATTATACACCATGTTGATCAATGAACTCCTTGAGCCATGTCCTCAATTATCAATCATTCATACCTAATCCAATGCCTACCTAGTTTGCTCTCATGTATTGAACTATTCAACTTGCAAATGTGCTAATTGGGTAGTTCAAGCATTCCTAAAACCTAGCCTAGTTCCTAAGTGCAATAGATGCTATTCAAGAGTAATTGTTGTCACATTTACTCAATAGTGTTGTATTTGCACAAATTGACTCTTGTGTAATTTATTTCACATGAGCTATTCCTAAAACTCTTATGCTTTGATAAAGCATAAAAACTTCATCAATCATATTTGCCTAGACCAATTCTCTCTCAAATCATATTGATCCTCCCCAACTAAGCTCTCAAATTCATATCCCACAAATCATGATCCTTTACCATATCTTTCTTGTCATAACATATCAATAAATCCAAATCGTTAAACAAATACTTTTTAATTGTTTGATTTGTTTGATTGTGTTGGTATGGTATGTTTATGGTATACTATTTCTTGTGCTATAGTTTGTGCGAAGAGATACGTGCTTAGTTGAGAGAAGCGAAACATCGTGATCTTCAAAAAGGCAAGTGACACACATGTCCCTCACCCATTTTATTATGCATTAGTATATTCACCTCTTGTAGTATGCATGATAGGTGTTTTACTCAACTGTTTTATCAAATGCTTAGATCCTAGTAGTGTGTAGCTATCCCTCAAACGCCACCTGATAGGATGCTAAATACTTTGTTAATATTGATGCCATGCTAAGACCACTTGAAAAGTGTTTTGTGAAAAAAATTAAGAACTTCAACTAAAATGAAACACCTGGGTGGATTGGTTTGATTATGGAGGTGATGTTGAGTGGCGACCTGGGGCTACACTTTGTGTAGTTGCTGCCTGGGCGTACACTTGTGGTTGGCCACCTAGGAACAAAGAGATGGCTATGTCTTCCATGCTTAGTGTACTTCCAGTGCAGCCTTATGACATTATGGGCTCTGTCTTGACTGATTAGAATGTGGGAGTACAACTTGTCGGCAAGAAGTGGTGGTAGTCAAATTATAGGTTGGGAGCGGTGCTTGCCAAGTTAGTTGTCCTCTCCTTCTAAAAGGTCTCGTTTCATTTTATGTATGGGCATAAAATGAATCGTAAGGTGAAAGTGCACAACCCTTGCAAGGTGTTTAAACTAATCGATTAGCTGTGTCCTCGGTTATGGACAGTTGAGTCTCTAGACATGGAATGTACGGAAGAATCTCATCACCATTTCTGAATTAATAAAAATTGTCTAGAAACCTCTAGGTAGGAACTAAGGACCATACACTCCGAGGGGTGGTGGTGCCTGAGGTTCCAACTTTGTTGAGTTTCGCCCAGAACTACATGCCGGCCATTATGTAGTGTATGGGGGTTGTCTTGACCCTTGAAAAATAAAATTTGTTGAAAGAAAGTATTAAAATGGATTATAGGATAAAATTTGGCTTTATGCAAATCAGCCTATGAGATCCACCAGCCAAATGTCATGTAGTATAGTCTTTCCACAAAATGCCACCAAATATGTGTCATTTGCCAGTACATCATTGTACTGACCCCTCTGGGGCTGCATATTCAAACGTGCAGGTTTTACTGTCGAGTAAGGAACCAGGAGTAGGATCTCGAGACTACATTCTAACATGTCTGCCTGTGGCACGTGATGAAGAATGGAGGCTCACTGCAACTATGCTTTATGCTGTGTACTCGTAAGGTTGAAGACCTATGTAACTAGATTTACGTTGTAATATTGATGCTATTGCAATGATTACTTATTTTGTACTGTGGTGCTATCTACTGATCCAGGGAATGGCACAAATACACAGGAGATTTGCCTTTAGTAAAATGCGGGTCGTTACAAATGGTATCAGAGCATAGTGTTGCCTGTAGGATCGAGACCCTAGGTTTGGAATAAACTAGGAAGCCCTAGGATTCTTTTCTCACCCTCACAAGAAAAGCAATTCAGTTTTCTAAATGAGATCAATCTATATACTTTTAGTTTGAAATTTTCTTGTAAGACCTTACCCCATTCATTTGTTTTACACTACTCTTCCTTCTAATTTAGATGACCCACCCCACTAGTCCTTTCTTGATGGATTCGATGTCAACTACTAAAAGCCTAGTGATGATCATGACCTTGAAGAGTGAGACTGAGTTTCCCAAAGCATTGAAGAACCTCATGTTAAGTATGGGAATGCAAGGAGAAGCTGTTTGCAAAGGATTTCCCGTGATTGATGAAGGTCAAGAATATTGGTGGGTGCAACTGCACCTATACAAGAACAAGGAAGATGACCATGAGAAGATGGGACTTTGGATGTTCACCAACTCCGAGATGTATCCATCATTTCCAGACTCAGCAAGATGTGCTGCTTGGTCCGCTATAAAGGAACTTGGAGAAAGACTCAAGTGGAGACTTCACCATACGCAGCAGGACCTCAGAGAAGAAAAGGAAGACACCACTACATTGAAGGAAACCATAAGTCAACTTCAAGGTGACATGGAAAAGCTAGTATCTGAACTTAGTGTTCAAGAAGACCTCAACAAAACCAAGGACGAGCAAATTACCAAGCTACTGAAGCAGCTGGACCAGAACAATGGATCTGCTTAGAAGAGTACCAAGAAGCCCTAGTTGGACCTCCATTTAGGAAGTTTTAATAAGCAACAACGTGTAATAAACGTTATGGTCATACCGACTTGTGGATGATCGTACCTTCCCGTTTGTTTGAAAACTAGTTTGCTTGATTTGATGAATGTTTGTTAGATATTGTTTGTAAGATGAATTGTTTTGATCTGTTATAATTGGGTAGGAATCTTCTTTAGATCTCTTCTATCTATTTCTCATCTATGCTAAGACCTAAACTTGTCCCAAAACCCAAACAAAAGTATTCTCAACGATAGAACAACCTCAATTACCCTCAGTTGGAGATAAGAATACACAGTACAACAACAAGAGGTAGTGTTTCAAGTACAAGAGACTGGAACATTATGCAATGAGACTGCACAAAGGATGATACCCCAAGACTCTAGTAAGCTAGGATAGCTGAAGGATACCCCGCCAACAATAAGAAGACACCACAAGGTGTAGCAAATGTGGAAGTAATACTATTCACCCACCTCAGGCAAGAAAGGTGGAAAAGAGCAAACAGAGCAATGGAAAGAGCAAACAGAGCAATGGAAAGAGCAAACAGAGCAATGGAAAGAGCAAACAGAGCAATGGAAAGAGCAAACAGAGCAATGGAAAGAGCAAACAGAGCGATGGAAAGGATTTTGATTCCTCTTAAATGGCAAACCAAAGGATCTACAACTTAAGGATTAATGCCATGAGCCTTGTTGAAAACCTCTAGCTAGGAACGATAGATTTGTTTTAAAAATTTAGATTTGAAACACAGGTTCTCATTTCAAGAAAATTTTGGCAAAGCAAGTGAGGTTGACCAAGAGTTAGAATACGAGGTTTGCAAGCCATGTATGAAGTAATGATTTGGGTGCAGGATGGATTGATCACCATTCCTACTACTCTTATTATTCGCTCTCATAATGTTGGTTTTACACACCTAGAGAGACATACCTACATGAGAGACGACGTCCTTAAAACCATGACCTTAGGAGGATAAATATGCTACACCCCTCATAGTGTGCCAGTGTGGCCAAAACGTAGGAATACGGTGAGAACTTGGACTTTTGAACGGCTACACGAATCAGAAATGTTTTGCTCAGTGGACTTTGAATATGAAGACTGTTCAACTTGGCTGCTGCCTGTTCGATTCACCTTCTCGACTCTTCGTTTCGGCTACCTCCCTGAGCCTATAAAAGAGAGATCACTCCTCTCCAAAGAGTCACAACAGAGACAACAACCACTACCTATGAGATTACCTCCTGACTCCAAAGCCTTATGCCCCCGAAGTCTACCCCATCCCGACCTGTGACATTATGAAGCAACTCTCCGAATCCCTGAAACTACTTTCCTACCCATGAGAGCTTCGTTAGATCCCTTTTTCTTGCAAGGGAGTTCATCTTCGAGATATGATCAAGTTGTTCAGCGCCTTTCAACAACTATGAAGACGGTTGCTAAAGGAATTCTTAAGGACCATCCGGTACCTGTGGCAAGTAGCACGACTTGCTCCGGTAACTTGAAAAGATTCAACAATGCTGGTTATAAGGCGACCTTCCGTCCCTTAAAGGTGCAAGTACCTCTTACAGTGTCCACCTTGTTTACCCCTATGAAATGCATGAGAAGACTGCAGAGAGACGCCATCCTAATTCATTGGGATGTGTGGTCTCATCATGTTCGTGGGGCAAGCATGCAGTACTTGGCACTGAGTTATCTTTTGAGATTCTGCAATGAAAATCAGCTAAAAAGCAACAAGGAGTATGGCGATAGCCTGTATGCAATCTTGGCCTTGGTGAAGACCGACCAAGAAAAGGCTAGATACACATTCTTGGAAGATGTACAACAACCAGGAAGGTTACCAGAACAAATGGTATCGTGGAAAATCGAAGAGTAGAATGGTATAAGGAAGCAACCATAAGATGAAGAACCTCTAAGGATGATGATAAGGAAGTTGAGATGATGAGAGAATACCCTCTCAGCTTGGTCTTCTGAATGACCCAAGGAGGAGACAACTCAGCTTGGTCCTCTGATTGAACCAAAGAGCGACTCCTCAGTGTCCAAAGTAGTTCAACAACTACCCCGTTGGATAGAAAGCTCTACAATAGAGTAAGGTTACCTCAAGCAACCCCATAAGGAAGGTTGGTGCCCGGATTTATGAATAGACACCCACCGATTGTAAATGAAGATGTGGACTACCTTATTGACGACAACGCGATGGATGATATCTGCTTATCACCAGAATTGGATGGAACCCTTGGTATGCCCATTTTTGAACATAGTTGTGGATATCAAAACTTCTGAGAAGAGCGATTCAAGGAAAATGGCCCAACGGTGAATACAAGCTGGGAACAAAATGCAAGTGCCTAAGGAAGCATCAAGATACCACTAAGAGAAATTTTCTTTTAAGGGTGGTAGCCACCCAAATATCTAAACCCAGATAACCTAATACCTACTCTCTTTCTAGCTTCTCCAATCTCGAGGACGAGATTTCTTTTAAGGGTGGTAGTCTGTAACGACCCAAGATTTTATCAAATTTTGGGGAAAAATTTTCGTTTTTGTTTTGCTTGAGATGATTGGATTTTCACAGGATTTAAAACTTTTTGAGTTTATTTGAAAGCTTTGTTTGAAAACTATTTAAAATCCTCTATTTATTTCTTGAAGAACTTCTTTGAGAAAGAACAAGTATTAAAATGTTATTTTCATTCTCCTTTATTCAAACCCTAATCAGCTTTATGCAAGCTTGCTTGCAAAAGATTGTTTTACAAAATTTGCTTTATTCAATATGGGTTGCATTTTCAAACCATATTTGAGTGTGTTTCTCAATCATTATTTTATAAACTATTATTTTACTATTTTAGAAAGAATCGAGTTCAAACCCTATTTTCTATATTCCTTATGCAAGCAAAACCTTTATGCTATGCACATAAGGTTTTATTCAAAAACATCTCTTATTCTGAAAACATGTTTCTTAATGGTTTAAAACACTGCAGTGAACATTTGAAGGCACTAGGAATTTGTTTGTTTTGAATTGAACAATTTGCAAAAGATTTGGAAACAAATCTGATTTCAGAAAATAGAAAAGGAGAAACGAAATAAAAAAAAGGAATAAAAGGCCGCGGGGACCGATTCGGCCCAGCCGAAGAATAGCCCCGAAGCCCAGCAACGTGCACACCCGAAACGGTACCGCCTCCCCTCTCTCCTCCTCGCTGACAGCACGGGCCCACATGTCGGGACACCTCAGCGTCTTCCTCCTCGCGTTAACCTCGCCAGTAACCGAGCCTCCCACCGTTACTCCTCCTTTAATCCTCTTTATTCCCTACTTATTCCGGCTCCCCTTTGCGCCTATAAAATGCCCCAACACTCCTCCTCCATCTCCCTTTCGTCCTCTCGCTCGAGACGCCACCAATCCGACGGAATTGCTCGTCGACGTCCGCAGGTAACGACGGAGCACCTCGCCGATTCTGACGTGGTAGAGCCCTCCCGTGCCCTCTCTTCGACTCCCCACTCTCTCTCTCCTCCCGGCACACCCCTTGATGTCCTCAGCCTCTTCTACCCTGCAGGAAATCATCACAGACTTCTTCTCCAAGAGCGCCCGACGCCAGGGACCGTCTCCAGTCGCCTCTCTCCTCCATATCTGGAAGCAGTCGAGCACCTCTACGCCATCCCTAGGTTCTTCGTCCTCCTCCGCACGTCGTCAGCTACTCCATCACCATCGCCGACCAGCAGGAACTCGCCACTGTCCGTTTCCAGTACCGCTCCTCGCCGCCGGTGGCCGGAGACCTAACCCTAGGTGAGGACCTTCTCCAGATCTAATCAGCGCCGTCGGATTTCGTTTAAACGCACCAGATTAGATTACTTAACCGAAGAGGTACCAGTCCATCCGGGACGTCCAGATCACTTAAGATCCAACGCTTCCGAACGGCGATCCACCCGAACCGGTACCAGCGAATACCGTCACGCCACGTGGCCTGCCTGTGTTCGAACAGATTTTTCAAATAGAAGTTTGAAACCAGATTTAGTCCAAATCTTTGGAAATTCATATCCTTTGATCCATAGATCCAAAAATAACAAATAATATCTTGTTGGAATCCTTAGAACATCTAGAATCCAGTATACAATAAAACTTCATATTTTATGGGTCCAATTTGAAACTATTTTCAAATTGGAATCAAACCTTCTGTTAGCAAGTTAAATCCATATCTTTTGTTCTGTTAATCCAAAAATTACAAATTTGTAGTCTTTGGAATCCTCTCAACTTGTAGAACATCATAGGAACAAGAATTTCCAAAGTTGATATGTGCACACACTTTGTGCATTCAAATCTATCCAAATCACTATTTTGATCATAATTCAAATTCTATAACTTATTTTGGGATGATTCCAATTGCAGTGACTTTGTATTACTGCAAGCTATCCAGTAGCATCACTCCCATAATTTCTTGAACCATATCACAATTATTCAAATTCTAATATGAGAATTTGAGTATTCCTATATAGATTAATTCTATTTCTATTTCAATCAATGATTCCTCTACTTTAGAAAACCCTACGATCATACCTATCTATCAAATATCATCTTGAAATCACCTTGATCCAATATCCAAACAAAATCTTGATCAAGATCATTTCTACTTAGACCTATCCTACATAGTACCCACTTATTCAAATTACAAATGAGTCATTTGAGTAAAATGTGATACTTCCAATCTTAGTTCCTACCTTTGCTACTATGGTATTGATCAAATCAAAATCATAGTACTTAACCCAATCCCATTTACTCATCAGGAACCTTAAGCCATGTTCTCAAACATCATCTATACATATCCATTACCTATAGCCATTTACTCGTGTCTACTCAATCTTAGCCTTGCATTGAACTATTCAATTTGCATTTGAGTTAATTGAGTACTTCAATGTTATAAGAATCCTAACCCATTGCCTAAGTGTAATATATACTATTTAAGAATAATTGTTGTTACACTTATTCAATAGTATTGATACTGCACTATTTTGTCTCTTATGTGATTTACCCACATGAGATATTCCAAGATTCAATATGCTTTAATGAAGCATAAAGATCTCACTCAGTATATATTATCTAATTCATATATATTCAAATTGCAATTGTGCTACTTGAGTAGAATATGAATTCATCTCAAACCTAGATTTTGTTAATGTGGAGTTGTTGTAACCCATACCGTAGTATGTATTATACACCATGTTGATCAATGAACTCCTTGAGCCATGTCCTCAATTATCAATCATTCATACCTAATCCAATGCCTACCTAGTTTGCTCTCATGTATTGAACTATTCAACTTGCAAATGTGCTAATTGGGTAGTTCAAGCATTCCTAAAACCTAGCCTAGTTCCTAAGTGCAATAGATGCTATTCAAGAGTAATTGTTGTCACATTTACTCAATAGTGTTGTATTTGCACAAATTGACTCTTGTGTAATTTATTTCACATGAGCTATTCCTAAAACTCTTATGCTTTGATAAAGCATAAAAACTTCATCAATCATATTTGCCTAGACCAATTCTCTCTCAAATCATATTGATCCTCCCCAACTAAGCTCTCAAATTCATATCCCACAAATCATGATCCTTTACCATATCTTTCTTGTCATAACATATCAATAAATCCAAATCGTTAAACAAATACTTTTTAATTGTTTGATTTGTTTGATTGTGTTGGTATGGTATGTTTATGGTATACTATTTCTTGTGCTATAGTTTGTGCGAAGAGCTACGTGCTTAGTTGAGAGAAGCGAAACATCATGATCTTCAAAAAGGCAAGTGACACACATGTCCCTCACCCATTTTATTATGCATTAGTATATTCACCTCTTGTAGTATGCATGATAGGTGTTTTACTCAACTGTTTTATCAAATGCTTAGATCCTAGTAGTGTGTAGCTATCCCTCAAACCCCACCTGATAGGATGCTAAATACTTTGTTAATATTGATGCCATGCTAAGACCACTTGAAAAGTGTTTTGTGAAAAAAATTAAGAACTTCAACTAAAATGAAACACCTAGGTGGATTGGTTTGATTATGGAGGTGATGTTGAGTGGCGACCTGGGGCTACACTTTGTGTAGTTGCTGCCTGGGCGTACACTTGTGGTTGGCCACCCAGGAACAAAGAGATGGCTATGTCTTCCATGCTTAGTGTACTTCCAGTGCAGCCTTATGACATTATGGGCTCTATCTTGACTGATTAGAATGTGGGAGTACAACTTGTCGGCAAGAAGTGGTGGTAGTCAAATTATAGGTTGGGAGCGGTGCTTGCCAAGTTAGTTGTCCTCTCCTTCTAAAAGGTCTCGTTTCATTTTATGTATGGGCATAAAATGAATCGTAAGGTGAAAGTGCACAACCCTTGCAAGGTGTTTAAACTAATCGATTAGCCGTGTCCTCGGTTATGGACAGTTGAGTCTCTAGACATGGAATGTACGGAAGAATCTCATCACCATTTCTGAATTAATAAAAATTGTCTAGAAACCTCTAGGTAGGAACTAAGGACCATACACTCCGAGGGGTGGTGGTGCCTGAGGTTCCAACTTTGTTGAGTTTCGCCCAGAACTACATACCGGCCAGTATGTAGTGTATGGGGGTTGTCTTGACCCTTGAAAAATAAAATTTGTTGAAAGAAAGTATTAAAATGGATTATAGGATAAAATTTGGCTTTATGCAAATCAGCCTATGAGATCCACCAGCCAAATGTCATGTAGTATAGTCTTTCCACAAAATGCCACCAAATATGTGTCATTTGCCAGTACATCATTGTACTGACCCCTCTGGGGCTGCATATTCAAACGTGCAGGTTTTACTGTCGAGTAAGGAACCAGGAGTAGGATCTCGAGACTACATTCCAACATGTCTGCCTATGGCACGTGATGAAGAATGGAGGCTCACTGCAACTATGCTTTATGCTGTGTACTCGTAAGGTTGAAGACCTATGTAACTAGATTTACGTTGTAATATTGATGCTATTGCAATGATTACTTATTTTGTACTGTGGTGCTATCTACTGATCCAGGGAATGGCACAGATACACAGGAGATTTGCCTTTAGTAAAAGGCGGGTCGTTACACGCGGGCCCACCCCTGGCCGCGCCACCCCTGTGTGAGAACACACCGGAACTCGTTTCTGTCCCGGTTTCCTCCTGTGACTTCGTTTCGATGTATAATTTTCGTCTATTTAACCCCTCGGAGTCCCCGAGGTCTGTATATCGTTTTCTCGTCGTGTTTTGTTTCGAGCTGTTTCTGTCAGGGATTGCCCTCGGCTTTGGAGTTATAATGTCTTCGTCTGGTTCATCTAAAGAGAACCCTCCTGCGGATTCCATCAATCCGTATATGAGGGAGCTGAAGATGCATCTGAAGGAGTTGTCACTCAAGGATGGGGAGTTGTAGATTAAAGATGTTCAAGGACCCAAGGGAGAAGGGATTCTCGAAGCAAGGATGGAAGCATTGGAACAGGAAGTTTTCAAATACAAGAAGATGGCGGAATGTGAGGTGGACATTATCTATAGGATTAATCAAGAGCTTGTCGCCAAGTACAAGAAAGAGACTACGGAGCTTTGGAAGGATGTCCTCTCACTCCAGGAGACTACTAGCCAATTACAAGCACAACTCTACGATGTGCATAACCAAAATTGTGAGTATGAAGCTAGATTTCAACAAATGAGTGCTGCTGCAAGTTTCAGGATTTCGGAGACCAAGACATCCTTCTTTGATGGAGGACCTCTGCCTTGGAAGTACGACAACGATGAAGTCCCACCGCCACCACCGAAGGAGTAATTCATCATCGGTATAGGCATCCCCTTGGCTTGTTCCAAGCTTGGGGGAGTGCCGCGGTATCACATTATTACCTTTTGCTCATTTACTTTTCAAGTAGAGTCATATCATGAATAGAGAAGTTATCATATAGAATAGTTTGCAGTTGGAAGTATCCTCCTTAGTCAGTTATCTATGTATCCCTTGGTGTGAGTTGCGGTAATAAAATATTAATGAGAAGTTTTATCGTTTACTTTTCGCACACTTTATGTTAGTCTGCAATCTCTTTTATGTGACTAGTCTTGTTGATTGGTATTGGTATCACATTGGGAGCATGAGTAGATTTAGTTGGTTTTGGCAAACCTAGCTTGGTCAGTAGCAACTTTACCTTGAAGTTTGAGTAGAAAAGAATAAAGAAGTGCTTGCAGTTACATCACTTTAGTTTCCCTTATGTTTGGCTTATAAGCATTGTTATTCTTAAAGTTAAAATCGTTGTACCTTCAAGGGAGTTTGCATGATTGTTCTTATTATATGTATGTTTGTTTGTTTCATGCAACTCTTATGCTTGCTACCCAACCTTGCTAGCCAAAAACCTGTACTGATAGGGAATACTTCTCGTGCATCCAAATCCCAAAAGCCAAGTTACTTCCAAAGAGTCCACTATAAATTCCTATGCATGGTATTTCAAGCCATTCCAAGTAAATTTTCATGTGCTACCTTTCAAAAACCTTCAAACACTTCTCATTTTGTGCCACTGTTTTTAGCTCATGAGGACGTAGTGGATGGGTTTGTTATCTTCCATACTAAATTAAGTACCCCTTGACTAGGCAGCTTCATCTGCTCGTCATTAATTTTGCAAGGGAGCTGGTCAGACCATTATAATCTCAAAAGAAAAGAAAGAAAAAGGCGCTCCTCCATTGGAATGTGAAAGTTGGTCGGCACCCGATGGAATCGGTTAGCCATGGTTTGAGAAAGGAAAAAGGTGGGGAGGAGTGCAAAGCTATAAAAGAGCACCAAAGTGCCAATTAATCAAACATCTCGGAACCGCTCTCACTTGTTTAGTATGGAAGATATCAAGAACTCTGTTGCTAGTCGTTGACAAAAGCAACCACCTCTCAAAACAATTTTTACCTCTGCTTTACAAATGAAAAGCTCTAGCACATGTTTAATCCCTGCTTCCCTCTGCGAAGGGCCTATCTTTTACTTTTATGTTGAGTCAACCTATTTCCCTCTGTCTCAAGCAAGCATTTGAGTTGTTATGTTTCACTCATCCATATGTTGATCCGTTTAGTCATGTTTATTATCTTCCTTGTTTTGTATAATGCTTTTATCTGAAGGAATATATCTTTGAAAGCTTTCTTTGAATGCAAAAGTTTACTTTGTTGAGCATATAGTCTTTGCTATATTAGCTCTGTTTTACAAAAAAAGGCTCCGTTTAAAAGAGAGAATAGTTTGTTCTCCACCCTTCGACCAAGAACTAAGGTTTGCCATTGCCAATTATAATTTACCTTGTGCATCTTTACATGTGATTCCCTTTTACCTATTGCAAGTCTATATCTTATAAAGGGAAGTTGCTGTCTATTATAATTTGTGCTTTGGTGAATGTGATGCTTCTTGTCCGTATTTGGATTATCGACACTTCACTCCATAAACCTGTGGTCATGTTTACCGAGTTTAGTTTTCGCTTGGGGACAAGCGAGGTCTAAGCTTGGGGGGGTTGATACGTCCAATTTGCATCACTATTTTGTATTATAATTTACTGTTATTCATTGATATATTTCATATTTAGACATGATACTGATGTTATTTCCTTTGCTTTCACATGTTTGATGATCATCGGAGGAGTTGCTGCCGGAGTCAGGATTCTGCTGGAAAAAGGACCATCAAGAGACCATATTTTGAAGATTAGGAAAATTCCAGGAAAATACCTAGAAATTATATTTTCCCAGAAGACTCGCTAAGCCAGAAGGAGGAGTCGAGAGGAGCCAGGGGGCTCCACACGCCAGGGCGGCGCGGGCCCACCCCTGCCCACGCCAGCCCTGCGTGGGGCCACCCTGGCCCACCTCTGGTCTCGCCCCTCCGCGTACATCATCGTCCCCGAAAACCTAAGTCAAGGGGGGGGGGGCTCAGAGTTAGACATAGCCGCCTCTGCGGGGCGGAGAACACCAGAGAGAGAAAGCTCTCCGGCAGGGAGAAATCTGCCGGGGAAATTCCTTCCCGGAGAGGGAAGATCGTCGCCATCGTCATCATCATCGCTCTGGACTTCATCGGGATCATCATCATCATCATCTCCATCACCAGCACCTTCATCTCCACCATCACCACGCCGTCCCGCTGTAACATCTTGAGTTGGATCTTGTTATATTCATAGGGGAAACTTTCCCGGTGTTGATTACTCTTGTAGTTGATGCTATTGAGTGGAACCGTTGAGTTAAGGTTTATGTTCAGATTGTTATTTACCATTATTTCACCTCTGATCATGATCCATATGATGTCTTGTGAGTAGTTCATTTAGTTCTTGAGGACATGGGAGAAGTCAAGATGTTAGTAGTGAATTATTGTTGAGAAATATTTAATGGTTTGATATTGTTGTGGTGCTATTTCACTAGTGGTGTCATGTGAACGTCGACTACATGACACTTCACCATTTATGGGCCTAGTGAGATGCATTGTGTATTTGGCTACCGATTGTGGGGTTGCTGGAGTGACAGAAACCTAAACCTCCGTTGGGAAACCATTGCACCAGGGAGCGTAGGATCTCAGAGTTTAAGGCTGTGGTTAGATTTATCTTAATTACTTTCTTGTATTTGCGGATGCTTGCAAGGGGTTTAATCACAAGTGTGTATTTATCCTAGTAAGGGTAGTGCGCTAGCACAGGTTCACCCCCATAACACTTACCAAACCAATGAATACTATTGGCTCTATGAAGCGAAAGCTCTTGACAGAAAACTCCCGTGTGTCCTCGAGAACGTTTGGTTATTATAAGTACACAACCGGCTTGTCCTTTGCTGAAGAAAGGATTGGGCCACTTGCTGCAATTGTTACTACTGTCTTTTATTTACTCGCACTTTATTTACTCGTATTACCAAATACTCCTGAAAACCTGTTTGCTAGTATTTACAGTGATTCCTTGATCAAAACTGCTCATCAACACCTTCTGCTCCTCATTGGGTTCGACACTCTTATTTATCGAAAGTACTATGATACACCCCCTATACTTGTGGGTCATCAGTCGGCGGGCGTCCTTTGTCCCGGCCAGAGGGCGGAGTATGCTTCCTGGGCACCAAGGAAGAGATCTTCAGTATAATAGCTCATGGCGTTCTTCCGGGCTTCCAGGGCGAGCAGCTGCTCTGACATAGTCCAGTTGGGAGAGTCGACTGGGGCACCCCGGTTCACTCGATCTACCTCCAGAGCCCTCTCAACGTCTTCGACGGAAGCAGGAAACAGGTCTGAAAGATGGCAAGCAGGTTAGCAAAAGGAATGCGTGCCGGCATAAGAGTATGCCGGAAGAGATGTATCGGACAGGATGTGTCGGGCAGAAGAGGATTTGAGGCTTACTGGCGAGATCGACGTTGAGCCGGGCAATGTCAACTTTCCACTTGGTGGCCTGCTCCTTCAAGCCATTAAGTTCTGCGTAGGCGTTGGATGCGTCGGCTTCTGAAGTGACGAGCAGCTCCTGGGCTTTCTTAAGTTGGCCCTCCCTCTCTTCCTTCTCCTCCAGAAGCTCAGCAACCCGGCCCTTCAGCTGCTCCACCTCAGCTTTGTGAGCGGCATCCCGGTCGTCCAACTGCTTGGCCACGTCCACGGAGGGAATACAGTCCCGGTGGCGTGCCTCCAGTGCAGCTTTCTCATCTGCAAGGATTTGAAGTTAAAAGGATGTGAAGATAGAAAACAGTGACAAGAATTAAAGGATTTGAAGTACAAGTTGATTACAAAAAGATCAGCAGGATTCGGCATACCGGTCAGCTCCTTCACCCTCTGGAGAAGCGCGGTGACTTGTTCTTCAGCAGCAGCTGCAGAATGCCGGTAAAAGGTTATGTGTCGGCATATTAGGGTGCGCCGGCAAAAGGAGTATAAAGAAGAGCAGAAGAGGAGAATAATCCGGCATGCAACGGTATGTCGACTGAGTTTACCTTTCTGGGTCAGCTCCAGCCGGAGCCTGTTATGCGCGTCGGATAACTTCCGATGCTCGCACACCAAGTCATGGTACAGGTCGGCGCGTGTGTTGTTCATGCGCTGCAAAAAAGTTAGGATTTGAAGGGTTATGAGAGAAATCTAGCATGACAGTTAAAGTGAAGATTATATCAAGAGTTCATTCTTTTGAAGACCCGGCACAGGTGCTGCGCACCTATCCCGACCCTCGGTGACTAGGATTTGAAGCTCGAATCGAGCTTATATCTCGGTCAGGAGGATTTGAAACTTGCTGAAGACTTTTAGTTTGTTGAAGACCCGGCACAGGTGCTGCGCACCTATCCCGGCCCTCGGTGACTAGGATTTGAAGCTCGGGTCGAGCTTGTATGTCGGACTATTAGTTTGAAAACAGCTAAGTGCAAAAGGTATTGGAAAATCCCGGATGTCCGTATCCCGGACAGCCGACATTTTCGGGGACTGGGGATATATATATAGAAAAAACTTACGTTGGTGGCGTCGGCCAGAAGGTGAAGTCTTTGCTGGATGCTGAGGAGCTCGCTGGCAATAGGAATGGGCTTCGCGGCCAGGATATCAGCAGGATTGCCAGTAGCCAAAGCTTCGGCCAACTTCTTATTCTTGGAGTTAGCAGTGTCCATACTGTCGGCATCATTCCACTTGATGCAGTGATCCTTAAGAGATCCAAGGCTCTTGTCACTTTTTGTCAGCAGGGAGACACGGCCCTCAAGTTCCGGCGTATCAAAGAAGCTGGGCCGGGCTGCTGCTTTGCCAATATGGAGTGCCAGGGCAGAGCTGGGCCGGGCTGCTCCCTTAGCAGGTGCAGTGGCAGCGGATTGTGTGCCGGACTTGGTCGGCTTGATCCTGAGAGTGCTGGACGTAA
The DNA here is from genome assembly GCA_007115705.1 of Dactylis glomerata. NCBI lineage: Eukaryota > Viridiplantae > Streptophyta > Magnoliopsida > Poales > Poaceae > Dactylis > Dactylis glomerata. The sequence goes on along the minus strand of QXEO01000149.1, from coordinate 1,599,732 downwards.
CCGGGACTGAGGTCTTGGCCGGGGCAGCGGTCTTGGCCGGGGCAGATGTCTTCGCAGAAGTTGGGGTCTTGGGCACTGGTTGTTCCGGCGCGGCAGGCGCAGCTTGGCCAGCATAGGCAGGTGCCGGATCAGTCCGGACCTCCGGCACTTCAGGGGCTTTGCCTTTATCTATGACGGCGCTCTTGTTGCCTGCGCCGGCATCTTCAGTAGTCCCGGCGCCACTGGTGGGCGCGCCGGCGTCAGGGGCATCTGGTTGGGCTCATGTGTCCATGTGGACATCAGAAGCGGAAGGATCCTGTTGAGCCCCCGAGTCCATATGGACGTCGGGGGCAGAGTTGTCTTGCTCCGGCGGAGGATCGTCCTTCGCCGGGGAAGTGGTTTTGTCGGGCGCAGGCGAAGATGCCGGCGCCGGAGAAGTGATGTGACTTGCAGAGGGTATGTCGGGGGTGGCAGTGGTCGTCGGCCTTTCAATGTTTGGGCTGGCACTTGAGCTGGAAGCATGTTCCGGCGCAAGGGGAGCCCTGAAAGAGAGAAAACACCAAGTTAGTAATCAGAGAGAGAAATATGCCGGAAATAAAGCAAAGGAAAGAAACTCACCCTGGGGCAACGGGTCTTTGCCTCTTGGGCTGAGGCACGCCAACCTTCTGCCTTTTTGGTTGCTGGGGTGTGTCGGGCTGGGGCTTCACGCCTCGCTTCCGGCCGGCACATCCGCCGATGGAAGGAGGTCCCTGGTTCAAAGGGGCGGCGTCGACAACCATGTCGTCCGGGATAGCTGAGGACGACATAGGATAAGCAAAAGGTGTGGTAGGAAAGGCATATGCAAGTGGCGTTGGGTCGTAATACATCAGGATCTCCTCGTCAGAGTCATCCTCACTCCGGGCTTGAGTGGAGTGCCAGGAGGAAGAGTCCTTACCCGCGGCAGAGGCAGCACGGGTGTTCCAGGGCAGCTTGTCCCAATGGTCCGGATCTTCAACATCCGCAGCGGTGCGGTCTGCCGCGATCTGGATCCGGGAGTTCTCCATACTCTGGAAGCTGAACTTCTGCATAGGGCAAAGACAATGGGTCAGAAACAAGAAATATGTCGGTACAAGGAGTATGTCGGATAAGCATGATAAGTGTCAGAAAATAGAAGTATGTCGGCCAAGGTGTCTATATGCCGGGCAAGAGCTTATGTGCCGGCGAAAGGGATTTACCGTCGGTGCGGGGCGATCCCGGCTGTAAGGTTCCAGTCCCCAGGCAAAGGTGGCCTGAGAGGACTTGCAGATGTCCTTGATCCGCCGCAGGATGTCGGCCGGGGTCAGCTCGTGTGTGGAGTGCCGCGTGGGATCCATGGGCCCGCTCATTTGGCATATCTTGTGAGGCCGGCGCTGGAGAGGAGAGACGCGCCGGCTGATGAAGCAGGCCACCAGGTCCTGAGGAGTGAGGCCCTCATCCCGCAGCTCGCCCTTAACCCGGTGGAGGGCGTTAACCGGCCCGACCATGTTTTTCGGGTTATAGGTCCAGTTCTTCATCGCCAGTGGTGGCTCGTCCACGAATGGCGGCAAGTTGAGCAGGTCGACGTCGGTGGTGTTCTTGACGTAGAAGAAGCTCTTTTGCCACTTCTTGCAAGACTCGAGCAGTTCCACCTTGGGAAAGTCCGAGCCCTTCCGGGACATAATGGTGGCCGCGCTGCATTGGGTCATGGGGCGGTCCTTCTTCTCCTGGGCCGTCTCCGGTGGATCATCCTTGGACCGGAGCGGTTCTTGGACAACTTGCTTCCGCAGCTGGAAGTACTTCGCCGAAGCTTGGGTGAAGGCCTCTATGCCGGCGAAGCCTTCGCAGAAAGCGGCGAAGGCAGAGAGTATCATTACCGCGTTCGCCGGGATATGGTGAGGCTGTAGATCGTAGGTGTCGAGGAGGTCCCGGAAGAAGTCTAACGCAGGCAGACCAAAGCCCCGCTCGAAGTGGGCGATGAACATGACGCGTTCGCCGGGTTCAGGTGCCGGCACTGTCTCTCCCACCGGTAGCCGGCATGCAACGCCGTCCGGAATTCTTCTGGTAGTGGTGACCCAAGATATGTCGGCCAGAGTAACCTCCGACCCCTCCCAGCCGGAGCTTCCTTGGAGCTGGGCCGAGTTATCTTCCTCTGAAGCCGAGGTAGCCGTCATGCTTGAGGAAGCCATCTTGGTGGCCGGGACAAGGCGTGAGAGCCGGAGTCCCATGATGTTAATCCTATTGAGATCAGAGAAAAGAGGGAGGTTAGTCTCTCCGACATACCACTCTCACCAAAGTTAGCAGGAAATGAGGATCTACCATCGCAGTTAAAATCAAAAATAAACATGGGTAAAGCTCCTGCGGAAGAACACCTGTGAACTGCTAAGGAACGTTGCTAGCAATGCTAATCGAATCAGAGGGATATCAAGCAAAGGAACTACCGCAGATCTAAGCAAGTAAGATTACCAGTGCAAGGCTGCAGAAAGGCATGAAAGAAGAAGAGCAGAGAAAGAGAAGCTTACCGGAGCTTGGCCGGCGGCGAGCTTGCAGATGGAGATCCGATATCCCCCAGTAATGTCTGGGAGAGGGTGCAGCAACAGCAGCGATGAAGGTGAGGATGTCGTACGACGGCGAGCGGAGGTGCCGGCGTGCAGGGGGGCGACGGCGGCGGCGTTCCTTCTCTGTTCCTCGGTCTGGCGGCGAAGCGCAAGAGACAAGGGAGCGGAGGAAGAAGAAGACACTGTGGGGGTAAAAAGAGCAAGCTTACCCCCGCCCCCGTATTTATACCGTGGGACCAGGGTCGTGGGGATCGTGGTAAGTGTTCCACTACCCCCGACCATTTTTGCGGGAGGTCGCCATGTGGCGGCACGGAGTGGGGCGGCGGTTCCTGTAACCGTGCCACTAGGCAGTGATGGCCTGCAGTAAATGCAGTGTGAACCGTCACATCGGGTGACCGTTCGTAGTGGCAGGACGGTTGCAAGTTTCAATGCAAACTGTCGGACGTGGCTTCTTAAGGAAGTCTCATATATGTGCCGGTGTAACTTCCCGGGGAATAAGTTCTGACCGGAATACCCCGGGACCGGCCGGATTAACTTGTGGAAAAGAAAGAAGAGCCGGTATATAGTGTGATCGCCGGTGTAAAATCATGAGCCGGGATATAACAAAAGAGATATCATGTTGAACCTGCCAAGGCCCCTCGGTTAAGACTGGGGGACCTCGACAGCTTCGGGGACTAATGTCGGGGGGATGACCCCCAGTAGGGTCAAGAGACTAGAAAGATACAAGGAATAAGGTTGACTTTATGTTGGTTGACCTACGTGGGGTCTGGCCAGAATATAGGAGCGTCGGCCAGACCGGCATATAAGTGTATCCCGGCTGGAGTTTAGATATGCCGGAATAACCGGGATACTTATTGAGGAGTGCCGGCATATGCATAGATATGCCGGCCTAACTTATTTGATATGTTGTGCAGGAGCAGGGAGCCGGATTACCCGACCTTTATAGGTCGTTGGTCCGGTATATAGGTCCAGGATATGGCCAACGGTCATATCCGGGATACATAAGTCAACCAAGATGTCATGTCCCTACAATCAAGGAGAGATCCTACCAAGTATGGAGGGAGATCATGTTGACAGGGTGCACAGTGGTGGTTTACCTACCCTCACTGTGCACAAGTACAGCCATTACCTCACGGTGGTAAGGTCACAGTCCAAGAAGTACAAGGTACAGCGACGGTGAGTCCCATCGAGAGCAATCAGGGGCAAAGTCAAGGGTCTCAGCCATCGTCGGTATGGCCAGTTTGGAGTGTAGTTGGTGTTTTCTGGTCTCGTGTGACCGTTGTAACCCTGGCCACCACTATATAAGGTGGCACAGGGAGCCCTAGAGAGGGGTTGGTTCCAGGGTGTTCCTACACTTAGCAGTTCATCTTCCTCCTCTAGCAGAGAGCCTAGAAGCGCCATTGTTGTGTACTCCATCGATCCAAATATATACCAGTAGAGCAGGAGTAGGGGTGTTATCTCCTTACGAGAGCCCCAAACCTGGGTAGATCTGTGTTCCTTTCTGTCGTGCTTTTCAGCTCATTCCCCTCTCCTGAATCCTCCAGCATCTAGTTCGGCCCCCTTTTAAGCCATCCCATGGCATATGTTGTGCGGTGACCCAGCATACCATTCCATGTTGTAGTATGCAAGTCATTGACATAACACTTGCGGAACAAGCCTCCACAAATATTACATCCCTCAGAATGGTACAACAGAAACATTGCGGGCCCAATTACAAACTGTTCCACATTATATTACAGACCAAAGCGTGATGATACCGAAATGCTCCCGATAAAGAGAACACCTCAAGTGCTTAGTGTTTACAGCAACTGGAAAGCTCAAATAATTAAACAAGGGAAGAATTCAACAACTTATTCATATTCTACAGTTGCTCGATTCCTCGGCTACAGTACTACCCTATTAGTTAGTAGTTCTTCACTCTGATTCCTCGCCGGAGGATGCCCCGTAGCGAATGATGTAGTCCACGCCTTCGACGCCTCGGGAGAGATCTGGCTCCTCGTAGAAGATGTCCTGCTGGCCTTCGATTACGTTCAGAGTGGCCTCGTCGAGTTCTTCACAGTCTAGCAAGGGTTTAAGAGATTGGGGTGAGTAACGAGCGTTACCCAGCAAGTTTCTTTAGAAAGAAGTGGTGTGATATGCACTATCTACAGCCACAGACCCAAAAGAGTCATAGGCCTATGCAAGGTTTTATCAAGGTTTCTTGAAAGATTGCTTTTACTTTAGAAAACTATGCCCAACAGCCAACACAGGGTATTAGTGCCTTGAGAGCACCTTTCCTGCCGCGTTCGCAGCTCCTTCCCGGAACAAGGGGTAACATGTCACATCTTTTTACACTCTGCAGAGGTGTGTCCTTCCAAAAGAGATCAAAGCCTTGCTGCACAACCGAGCGTACATTCCTGTCCACACTTCCATGGTGTGGGGCCCAGTCATTGATCCAAGCCAATCACTGCCTTCTCCGCACAACGCATGCCCACCAAATTCACGCAAGCAGGTTGTGCCCCTGATATTCACCCCCAACGATGAAGTACCTAGGCGTCCCTTGCGGACCATCATAGACACCAGTGCCGTGAGAACTGAGGTGTCCCACCCATATGCAAGTAGTCTCGCAAGATCTACTGCGACTGGCAACTGGCTGCCCGTTGACATGCGAACGAGAGAAGATACAGCTGAATTTCCCGTCCCATTCCAAGTCTCTTGGACGACACGGTTTTTACGGCACAAGAATAACTGTGGCATTGGTAGTTAATCCTAGGTTTACTTTCCCGTGCAAGTGGAACCTCCACCACCACAATCTTACTGTGGTTCCACCTGCCAGCCTTCCTAGGTTATCACCACTGGTCGATAACCACTAGTCATAATCATTTATGAAAATAAGTTTTCCATCTCTTTTGAAATGTTAGAGTTTGAAGTCATCACTTTGCAAGAAGTTTCAAAACCAGTGCATTCAAGAGATATGAGCAAGGTAAACTTGCCTTGTGACTGAAAGGTAATGGAGTCGGATACTTGGCGTTGCTCCTGATCTCCTTGTTCTACAGAAAACCAAGCATTGTCCGGTAAGGACAATGTTTCAAGAAGCAGTTGGATGCTATGCACAATGATATGCTATACATGGTGATTTATGAACTTGGTTTTCTTATTTGTGTGTTTTACCCACTTCCTAGGGTTTAAAGAGTTTCTAAAAACACAAATTATATTTGTGTGTTTTACCCAAGACTTTCTAGGGTTTAAAGAGTTTCTAAAAACACAAATTATATTTGTGTGTTTTACCCAAGACTTTCTAGGGTTTATAGAGTTTCTAAAACACAAGTTATATTTGTGTGTTTTACCCCATTGAAGTGTTGAGGCAATTAAGTAAAGGTTTGAAATTAAAGTTTAAGTTATGAAACTCTGGTTGAGTTAATTGAAAAGGAAAAGGTTTAATTTAATAAAGGAAAATACTTAGATTTTATTTTAATTAGTGAGGATAAAGGACGTTTAAGAAAGAAATATAAAAGGTTTTATTTTTAGGGTTAATAATAAAAATTGATTATGGGTTATAATTATAATTAACTAAACTATGCATTTAAGTTTAAAAGTTTGTTTAATAAAAATGAAATTAAACAAATTTAGTTTGATCTTAGATTTGAATTAATTTTATAAAGAAAAATAGAATTTCAAATTCATCCAAAATGAATTGAGCTAGCAGATGGGTTTTGGCCCATTGGCCCAGCCCAGCCACCCCGGCTAGGTCAAGCCCAATCGGCTAGGACCTGGGTCGGTCAAACCGACCCAGACCTGCCTCGGCCTCTCACCTCTCCTCGATCTCGCTGGCGACTGGATCGCCGCCGCTGTCGTCTGGCCCCTCCGGCCAACTCCGGTGGCCATCGCTGTCGCCACCTTGGGCGAAATACTCGCCCTAGCGCCCTCTTCCACCTCCACCGAACCGTTCCGTCGGCCACCTCCTCTCCGAGGAGATCCAAGGCCGGATCCCACTCGGGATTTTTGCATCAGACTCGCCACCGATCTCGACACCTCACCGGCTTCTTTCCTGACTCCTGCTGTGCTTCTCCGAGGAGACCTCTGTGTGTGTGTGTGCACGCCGGTGGAAGCGCTGATTGCGGTGCTCCCGGTGGTGCCGCGGTGAAGTCTTCCCTCGGTCGCGCCTGGTTGGCCGCGCGGGCACTGCCCCGCCATGCCGGCCAGGTATGCACCTGGGCGACTGGTGAGCCTCTTCTTCTTCCTCTCCCCCTTCTGCTTCTCTCACTGGCCATGGTCTCTGACCATGCTGGTCAAGACCAGTGAGCCAAGCTCACAGAGCTTGCTCTGTGATGCTGATGCTAGATGCATGTTTGATTCAGTTAGCTGTGATTGTGCTAAATCTGGTGATACTCTGCTTGCTCCTCTTCTTCCTCTGTCAGCATACTTACTGACAGAGGTGTTGTTTCTGAACCTTGCACATTTGCAAGATTTAGTTAGCACTTGACTTATGCTAGCAGTACTGTACTCACTCAGCTTGCTCTATCCTATGCATGCTAGATGATTCCCCTGTGGTTGCTGGTGTCTCCACACTGTGGTGTCAAATTGAATGTTGTTATTCAGTTAACTGTTAACACAAGTTCAGTGATATGTGTATTGTGTTTAACTGCTTCTCCTAGCTTATCCATGATATCCAAGTGGTAAGATGATATGTTGTGTTGCAGTCCTCTGTGACATTAGCTAAAGCAAGATTGATATGATTCCTAGTTCTTAATAACTAGGAAGATGATTGTACTGCTGTATATGGACTTGTCTGTTCATTAATTCAGTTAGTTGTGTTGAGGTGCAAGATCTTCTGATCTTGTGCCCAACAACTGATTTCTGGGATCATTTCTATAGTGAAACTTGCCCCTGGTAATTTAGCCAATGATGCTGGTCTGAGGCTAGGAGTAGTTTGTGAGGTGCTAAGCTTGTTTGTGTGCCCACTGCTACCTATTTGGTGATGCTTGCAAGACTTGTGTGCTTGAGGTGCATGCCCAACAGGACATGTGCCCAGCACAAGTTTCTCTGTGTTGATTTAATCCTTGTGATGTGCCAGTGAAATGCAAACTGAGGCTAGCACACTGCTGTGGCTTACTTTGGTCTTTTATTCATGATTCCCTAGGATGATCTTGGCAAAGCACTTCTTTGCCAGTCCGAGGGCTTATCTAATGACAACACAAGCTGGAATCATGCACTAGCAATAATATGCTTGCAAGGTTTCTACCTGATGCCTGTAGTTGTGCAGTGCTAGTGATGTGTACAGCTTCTGTTGCTTGCTGTTGGTGATGGCTTGCTTCTGGCTTGCCTTCTCCTCCTGGCTCAGCTTCAAGCTTGTCCTTCACCTCCTGGACTTGCCCCTGGCTGCTACTTGTCCTTCTCCTCCTGATATGAGCTACTGGTTCTTCTCCTCCTGGCTTGGTCTTGAGCTTCAATTGGCCTCCATGGTTTTCCTGGATGTGTTTGAGTGATGATTTGCAAGAACTGGTTCTGTTCTTGGTATGGGGTGCAAGGACTCTGATGTGCTTGCGTTGGTGCAGTACTGGAAGTGTGTGTGTGTTGTTTCCCCTGGTGCTCTTCATCAGGTCGACTGCTAGCTTTGCTAGCAGCTGTGGTGCTGCCAGCACAAGCTTCTCATGCAGTGACTAAGCTCCTTGTGAGCTGCTTGTCACCATGGCTTGATCTGATCCTATACTGGCCGTGTTGTGAATCTGCTGTGGGCTGTCTTGGTTTGTACCCAGTAACTTAACAGATCAGATACTACACTTGTCCAAACTACTCAATGATTCAATGGCAAAATCTTTGCCCTAGTCTGAGAGTAAATAACTCTAACCCTTAATCTTTTGCTTTGTTTCTTTTTGGCTTTGTTTTGCAGATTGCAAACTATGAAGATTAGAAGATGGACTTCAAGCAGATCAATAGAAATAGTTTAGAGCTAGGTTTCTTTTTATTTTAATATCTCCTGTAATCTTCTTTTCAATTTGACCTTGATGTAAAGACTTTGTATAATTGTGGAATATCAATAAAGTATTGTTTCTGTTTATTTTATATTCAATTCCTTTTCTTTTATCTAACTCATTATTTGATTGAGTTATTCCTTTATTGTAAATTAAATATTCAAATTTGTGATAATTCAAGAATAAATTCTAAATTCCAACAACACTTAAATATCAACTTCAAGAGATCCTAACAAACCTTTAGCAATCAAAAACACCTCTAACTCTAAAGATGCTTTGAAAGAAGTTTGCTCACCCAGGTTTGTTTTTGATTTGCGAAAAATTTACTCAGATTTTAGATGCATGAATGCACAGAGGTCCTAAATCTACCCTTCGTTTTGTCCTAAATGCTGGGATATTACAGTCTTCCCCCCTTATCAGAACTTCGTCCCGAAGTTAATACTTTATGTACCTGAATAGTTCTGGATATGCTTGTCTCAAATCCTCTTCTTTCTCCCAAGTTGCTTCCCTTTCGGAGTGATGATTCCATTGTACTTTGCAGAATTTGATTGCACGATTCCGAAGCCTCTTCCAGTTTTCCTCTAGTATCTTTATTGGCTTCTCCTCATAAGTCAAATCTGCTTGAATATCTAGTTCATCGTGAGTAACAAAGTCTTCAGGTGCTTTTAGACATTTCCGAAGTTGAGAAACATGGAAAATATTGTGAACTTGCTTCAATTTTGCTGGAAGCTCTAATTCAAATGCAACACTTCGGTTCTGACTGAGAATCTTGAATGGTCCAATGTATCTTGGACTTAACTTCCCCTTAATACCGAACCTCTTGACTCCTTTCATCAGACTAACCTTCAGATAGACCAAGTCCCCCACTTTGGGTTCCCATGTCCGCCTCTTTTGATCTGCATAACTCTTTTGTCGACTTTGAGCTATCTTCAAACGATCTCAGATGGTATCAATGATGCCTTGCTTCTCTTTGATGAAATTAGTTTCAAATTCATGGTTGCCTCCCGGCTCAAACCAACATATTGGAGATCTGCACTTGCGTCCATATAATACTTCAAATGGGGCTGCTTTCAGGCTGCTTTGATAGCTGTTGTTGTAAGATAATTCTGCTAATAGTAAATGCTCATCCCATGATCCTCCAAAATCTAGAGCACATGCACGCAGCATATCCTCCAAGATTTGATTTGTTCTTTCTGTTTGCCCTCCAGTTTGAGGATGATAAGCAGTGCTGAAATCCAATTGTGATCCCAATGTTGTATGAAGATTTCCCCAGAATGTGGATGTGAACACTGACCCTCTATCCGAGACAATTTTCTTGGGCACTCCGTGCTTACTGACTATTTCTCTCACATAGATCTCTACCAACTTTTCTGCACTATCTTTCTGATTCACAGCCAAGAAATGTGCACTTTTAGTGAATCGATCTACTATCACCCATATCATGTCTTTATGCCTCTTAGTTAGAGGTAAACCGGTAATAAAGTCCATTCCGATTTCCTCCCATTTCCATTCCGGAATATCCAAAGGTTGAAGTAACCCTGCTGGACTTTGATGCTCTGCCTTGACTCTTTGACAGGTGTGACATTCGGCTACATACTTGGCTATGTCCCGCTTCATGTTATTCCACCAGAACAATTCCTTGAGATCCATGTACATCTTTGTACTTCCCGGATGTATGGAGTATGGTGTCTCGTGGGCCTCCTTGAGAATCAGTCCTTTGATCTCTGATATATCTGGCACACAGATTCTGTTCTGGAACTAGAGTGAATCAAAATCACCCAAACGGAATTCAGATGGTCTACCCTCTTCAATCCTGCGGATTTCTTCGGTGATGAAAGGATCTTCATCTTGTCTTCTGAATATAGTGTATTTCAAATCACTTTGTCTTTCCTCCATTACTCTCATAGTGTGAATACTCCCCAAAGATTGGACCTCTAGACATTCTATTTCCAGTCTTTCCAGGTCCTTAAACAATTCCTCCGGAATTTCCCTATCCATTTGCTGTCTTACGGTGCTCTTCCGGCTTAATGCATCGGCTACCACATTAGCCTTTCCAGGGGTGTAATAAATAGTAAGATCATAATCCTTGATCAACTCTAACCATCTTTTCTGCCTCATGTTCAACTCCTTCTGAGTGAAGAAATATTTAAGGCTCTTGTGATCGGTGTAAAGCTCACATTTGGCTCCATAAAGAAATTGCCTCCATTGCTTGAGAGCAAAAACAACTGCTGCTAATTCAAGGTCATGTGTTGGATAATTGACTTCATGAGGTTTGAGTTGTCTTGAACCATAAGCAATTACCTTCCGGTCTTGCATCAGAACACAACCCAGTCCATTCTTGGATGCATCGCAGTAAACTGTATAATCCTTTCCAGATTCTGGTACTGCTAAGATCGGTGCTGTTGTGAGTTTCTTTTTCAGCTCTTGAAAAATCTCTTCACATTTCTCAGACCACTCAAATGGAGTGTTTTTCCTTAACAATTTGGTCATCGGCCCTGCTATCTTCGAGAATCCTTTGATGAACCTCCGATAGTATCCGGCCATTCCTAGAAATCCTCTTATTTCCTTCACATTGGTTGGAGCTTGCCAATCCAAGACTGACTGAACTTTGCTTGGATTCACAGCAATCCCTTCCTTGCTAATGACATGACCAAGGAATTCTACTTGATCCAGCCAAAATTCACATTTGCTGAATTTAGCATACAGCTGATGTTCCCTTAACACTTGCAATGCCATCCTGAGATGTTTGGCATGATCCTCTTTATTCTTGGAATAAATCAGAATATCATCGATAAACACTATCACAAACTTGTCCAAGTATGGCATGAAAATCTTGTTCATCAAGTTCGTGAAAATTGCTGGAGCATTGGTCAGACCAAAAGGAACCACTAAATATTCATGATGGCCATACCTTGAGACAAATGCAGTCTTTGGTACATCTTCAGGCTTTATCTTGATTTGATGATATCCAGATCTCAGATCAATTTTTGAGAAAACCCCAGCTCCATGAACTTGATCAAACAGATCTTGAATTCTTGGCAAAGGATACTTGTTTTTGATGGTGACATTGTTCAGATTCCTGAAATCCCCACACATTCTTCGGCCTCCATCTCTTTTATCAACAAATATGACTGGCGAACCCCAAGGTGATATACTTTCTTGGATAAATCCTTTGCTTTCCAACTCATCTAGCTGCTCTTTCAGTTCTTTCAACTCTTTAGGACCCATTTTATAGGGTGCTTGTGAAATTGGCGATGTACCTGGCTTCAGGTCAATAGTGAATTCAATTTCCCGATCCGGTGGTATTCCTGGTAATTCTTGGGGAAATACATCCATGAACTCATTAACCACTGGGATATCTTCTAATTTGGCCTCTTTCAGGGTATTGAGTTGGATCCCAATCTCCACATGGGTATGCTTATCTGCTTGATATGTGATTCTCCCACCTCCAGGCTTTCGGATTGACACAATCTTCTCTTCACAATCAATGTGTGCTCCATGATCCGACATCCAATCCATTCCCAGAACAACTTCAATGTTTTTGAGTGGAAGAACGTAGAGATCGGCAAAGTAAGGACAGTCATAGATCGTAATGACCTGGTCTGGTTTGAATTGGGATACTAAAAGTTTACCCCCGGCCGTCACAACAGTCATAGGATGTGCTATCGCCTGACACCTTAACCCATACTTTTCAACAAAATCTTTGGAAATGAATGATGTAGTGGCACCGGTATCAAAAAGAACTTTGCCGGGATGAGTAAGGATGCTGAGCGTACCTATGACCGCTATTTCTGAATTGTTAGCTTCTTCCAGAGATGTGCAATTCAACCTCCCAAAGTTCTGGCCTCTTTTTCTGTTGTGCTACTGCCACCTCCAGATGCAGGTCTACCACCTCCTCCTGTCTTGCCTCCACGGTTATCCGGCCATCCACCAGTAGGTTTATTTGGACAATCTGGACGGATGTGCCCTTCCTTCCCACAAGCAAAACAGATAATTCTCGGCTTTCTGCATTCATTCTTCATATGACCTGGAAGTCCACACTTGTGACAGATGATCTGCTCTTTTGGTGTGAATACCTTTCGACTGGATGGAGCTCCTCCTGTTCTAACCCTGGTTTTGAAACTCAGGTTTGGAGTACTTCGGGTTGGTTGAACTCTTTTGGCTTCAGTCTTGGCCCTCTTCAGTCGGCTCATCTGAACCAACTTGTAATCATTCTCCCAGGTGATAGCTGTATCCATCAATTCCTGGAAGTTACGCGGCTTTGTCAACTTCATCTGCATTGCCGCGTACGGATCCAATCCCCTGAGAAATCTTTTCACCCTCTTACTGTCTGTACTAACCTCATCACTTGCGTAACGAGATAGTCTAGTGAACTCCTTGATGTATGCCATCATTGTTGCACTCCCCTGAGTGAGGTCTTCAAATTCCCTCCTTTTGAGCTCAACCACACTTTCCGGCACATGAAAGGTACGGAATTTTTCTTTGAACTCTTCCCAAGAGAATACCTTCTTAGGAAGTTGGAGTGTCACTTCGTTGTCCCACCATGCTGCGGCTGGTCCAGATAGAAGGTGTACAGCATAACGAACCTTCTCCTCGTCATTGGCTCCCACCACCTTAAGTTTTCTCTCGGTATCCATAAGCCAATCTTCCGCATCCATTGGTTCAACTGCGGAAGCAAAGGGAAGTGGTTTTGCATTGAGGAAGTCAGAAAGACTTACCCTCCTTGCCTCCGGAACCCTTCCGGCCCCAACATGCCCCATGAGTTCTTGCATGAATTTGTTCTGTGTCTCTTGCATGAACTGCATATACTACATAAAGCTTTGCTCCGCCAAAGGCCTGAACGGTGGTGGCGGTAAATGAGCTTGATTTTCTTGATCAGCCTTAGCTTTGGCTTCCATTTCTGCCTGCTGGTCATTTATTGCCTTCGTTTGAGCTTCCTGTGCCAAACGCTGCTCCTCAGCATCGGCAGCTAAACCCATATCCATAGCCCCTCTAGTCCTGCAACATAAAGCGAAGATCTCATAATTACACCATGCCCATGTTTTCTGAGCTTCACTTCATGCTCAAAACTAGTCACACAATGGAAAACCGAAATCCAAATCCAAATGGAAGATCGCAAGAAAACCAAATTATTAAGCACATATATACACACATACAAGTCATCATACATGGTTCTTATTACAACACTTCCTCACCAAGGTGAGATACTCTCATAGATCGAGACTGGAAAGTACTACCGTCTCTCTTATTATTAGAACATACTACTAGCCCTAGCTGCATTCACAGATACAACTAAGCTTCGGTCTTGGTCTTGACATCATGTCCTGGCCTCACGGCTCATAGTACATGCCCGGAGTCCACTCGTGATGGCGTGAAGTTTGGCGCACTGTCTCTGGAACAAACGGCCTTCCGCCCGGAACATAATCCGAGTCGGATGTGTCCATAGCTGAAGTATCACTCAACACGAGTCCATTCAGTCCGAGGTAGCTCTCAAAGTACACCCTGGTCTCGTGAGTATTCATGGTAGGAAAAGGCTTCGCCTCTCCATAACACACACTCTCCGTGCAGTAGGTGTGATCAAACGGTGTTTCCTGCTCCATAGGTGTATCAACTGGCTCCTGACTCTCAAACTGAACCTCCATCGGATCCTCCTCCTTATCCAATACAACAGGAGTGACTATGGCATCACCAACTCCTGCTGCGTGAGCTGTTCCTCCATATGAGCTAGTATACTGCTGGCCGTCTCCCAGCCAGTCAAACCTCCACCCATCAGAGTTCTCAATAGGAAGCTCGGACTCCGAGACTCCCTTGAGACCCTGCTGCGCCTCCATACTAGAAGTGATAACTGGGTAGTGAATAGGCTCAGGAGTGAGTGAGTACCTGGAAGGTCCAGGCTGTGTCGGGTAACTGTGCTTTCCCACAACCGGCGAGAAATGAGATCCCTCTGACTCCTGCCTAGTCATCTGTGCTCGCTTCTGCCTCCTAGTAGTATCCGTAAGATCTCCTAGCATTTCGGTCTTGTCTTCAACAATGACCTGGTGGGTGTTATACAGTGATCCCACCATCTTTCTATACCTATCAAGAAGTCTGGCTGTAAACTTCGGCTTCTTCTTCACCAGAACATCATGATCCATTACCGGCTCATCCATCAGTGCATCATGGGGAATAGCGGCAAAAGTAGTGCCAACTAACTCCACTGCTCTACACTCTCTGATAGTAGCAAGAGCTCGAACTACCGCCTCGTGGTAAGCTGCAGTCTCGCCTCTACCTTCTCCAGAAGGCTGAACTGTACTAGATACCAGTCCGTCAGGTAGCATAATGACCACACGATACTTGACTGCAGTCCCGTCATCCTTATAAAAATAAGTCTTAATAGGGATGTCGGTGTTAAGTCCAAAAGCTCGTAGTAACGATCCTAACTGCTCAGTCAAGGTTCCCTCATAGTATTCCAGAGTCGTCCTCTGTGACCAAACGGTACGTGCTGGAATTCTCGATGCCATAATAGCTGTTACAAGAATAAGATAGTGAATTAGTATGATGCATCATAATAAAGAATTTTAACACTAAAAATATGACTAAGTTATTCCCAAGTGAATAACCATCATAGATTTAGAGAACTCTTTACCGTTCCTACTAGACTCCTACAGGTTCTATCCCTTTACTAGGTTTCCAACCTAAGGTCAAAGCAATTGCTCTGATACCAGCTGCGGTGACCCAGCATACCACTGCATGTTGTAGTATGCAAGTCGTTGACATAACACTTGCGGAACAAGCCTCCACAAATATTACATCCCTCAGAATGGTACAACAGAAACATTGCGGGCCCAATTACAAACTGTTCCACATTATATTACAGACCAAAGCATGATGATACCGAAATGCTCCCGATAAATAGAACACCTCAAGTGCTTAGTGTTTACAGCAACTGGAAAGCTCAAATAATTAAACAAGGGAAGAACTCAACAACTTATTCATATTCTACAGTTGCTCGGTTCCTCGGCTACAGTACTACCCTATTAATTAGTAGTTCTTCACTCTGATTCCTCGCCGGAGGATGCCCGTAGCGAATGATGTAGTCCACGCCTTCGACGCCTTGGGAGAGATCTGGCTCCTCGTAGAAGATGTCCTGCTGGCCTTCGATTGCGTTTAGAGTGGCCTCGTCGAGTTCTTCATAGTCTAGCAAGGGTTTAAGAGATTGGGGTGAGTAACGAGCGTTACCCAGCAAGTTTCTTTAGAAAGAAGTGGTGTGATATGCACTATCTACAGCCACAGACCCAAAAGAGTCGTAGGCCTATGCAAGGTTTTATCAAGGTTTCTTGAAAGATTGCTTTTACTTTAGAAAACTATGCCCAACAGCCAACACAGGGTATTAGTGCCTTGAGAGCACCTTTCCTGCCGCGTTCGCAGCTCCTTCCCGGAACAAGGGGTAACATGTCACATCTTTTTACACTCTGCAGAGGTGTGTCCTTCCAAAAGAGATCAAAGCCTTGCTGCACAACCGGGCGTACATTCCCGTCCACACTTCCATGGTGTGGGGCCCAGTCATTGATCCAAGCCAATCACTGCCTTCTCCGCACAACGCATGCCCACCAAATTCACGCAAGCAGGTTGTGCCCCTGATATTCACCCCCAACGATGAAGTACCTAGGCATCCCTTGCGGACCATCATAGACACCAGTGCCGTGAGAACTGAGGTGTCCCACCCATATGCAAGTAGTCTCGCAAGATCTACTGCGACCGGCAACTGGCTGCCCGTTGACATGCGAACGAGAGAAGATACAGCTGACTTTCCCGTCCCATTCCAAGTCTCTTGGACGACACGGTTTTTATGGCACAAGAATAACTGTGGCATTGGTAGTTAATCCTAGGTTTACTTTCCCGTGCAAGTGGAACCTCCACCACCACAATCTTACCGTGGTTCCACCTGCCAGCCTTCCTAGGTTATCACCACTGGTCGATAACCACTAGTCATAATCATTTATGAAAATAAGTTTTCCATCTCTTTTGAAATGTTAGAGTTTGAAGTCATCACTTTGCAAGAAGTTTCAAAACCAGTGCATTCAAGAGATATGAGCAAGGTAAACTTGCCTTGTGACTGAAAGGTAATGGAGTCGGATACTTGGCGTTGCTCCTGATCTCCTTGTTCTACAGAAAACCAAGCATTGTCCGATAAGGACAATGTTTCAAGAAGCAGTTGGATGCTATGCACAATGATATGCTATGCATGGTGATTTATGAACTTGGTTTTCTTATTTGTGTGTTTTACCCACTTCCTAGGGTTTAAAGAGTTTCTAAAAACACAAATTATATTTGTGTGTTTTACCCAAGATTTTCTAGGGTTTAAAGAGTTTCTAAAAACACAAATTATATTTGTGTGTTTTACCCAAGACTTTCTAGGGTTTATAGAGTTTCTAAAACACAAGTTATATTTGTGTGTTTTACCCCATTGAAGTGTTGAGGCAATTAAGTAAAGGTTTGAAATTAAAGTTTAAGTTATGAAACTCTGGTTGAGTTAATTGAAAAGGAAAAGGTTTAATTTAATAAAGGAAAATACTTAGATTTTATTTTAATTAGTAAGGATAAAGGACTTTTAAGAAAGAAATATAAAAGGTTTTATTTTTAGGGTTAATAATAAAAATTGATTATGGGTTATAATTATAATTAACTAAACTATGCATTTAAGTTTAAAAGTTTGTTTAATAAAAATGAAATTAAATAGATTTGGTTTGATCTTAGATTTGAATTAATTTTATAAAGAAAAATAGAATTTCAAATTCATCCAAAATGAATTGAGCTAGCAGATGGGTTTTGGCCCATTGGCCCATTGGCCCAGCCCAGCCACCCCGGCTGGGTCTAACCCAATCGGCCAGGACCTGGGTCGGTCAAACCGACCCAGACCTGCCTCGGCCTCTCACCTCTCCTCGATCTCGCTGGCGACTGGATCGCCGCCGCTGTCGTCTGGCCCCTCCGGCCAACTCCGGTGGCCATCGCTGTCGCCACCTTGGGCGAAATACTCGCCCTAGCGCCCTCTTCCACCTCCACCAAACCGTTCCGTCGGCCACCTCCTCTCCGAGGAGATCCAAGGCCGGATCCCACTCGGGATTTTTGCATCAGACTCGCCACCGATCTCGACACCTCACCGGCTTCTTTCCTGACTCCTGCTGTGCTTCTCCGAGGAGACCTCTGTGTGTGTGTGCACGCCGGTGGAAGCGCTGATTGCGGTGCTCCCGATGGTGCCGCGGTGAAGTCTTCCCTCGGTCGCGCCTGGTTGGCCGCGCGGGCACTGCCCCGCCATGCCGGCCAGGTATGCACCTGGGCGACTGGTGAGCCTCTTCTTCTTCCTCTCCCCCTTCTGCTTCTCTCACTAGCCATGGTCTCTGACCATGCTGGTCAAGACCAGTGAGCCAAGCTCACAGAGCTTGCTCTGTGATGCTGATGCTAGATGCATGTTTGATTCAGTTAGCTATGATTGTGCTAAATCCTGTGATACTCTGCTTGCTCCTCTTCTTCCTCTGTCAGCATACTTACTGACAGAGGTGTTGTTTCTGAACCTTGCACATTTGCAAGATTTAGTTAGCACTTGACTTATGCTAGCAGTACTGTACTCACTCAGCTTGCTCTATCCTATGCATGCTAGATGATTCCCCTGTGGTTGCTGGTGTCTCCACACTGTGGTGTCAAATTGAATGTTGTTATTCAGTTAACTGTTAACACAAGTTCAGTGATATGTGTATTGTGTTTAACTGCTTCTCCTAGCTTATCCATGATATCCAAGTGGTAAGATGATATGTTGTGTTGCAGTCCTCTGTGACATTAGCTAAAGCAAGATTGATATGATTCCTAGTTCTTAATAACTAGGAAGATGATTGTACTGCTGTATATGGACTTGTCTGTTCATTAATTCAGTTAGTTGTGTTGAGGTGCAAGATCTTCTGATCTTGTGCCCAACAACTGATTTCTGGGATCATTTCTATAGTGAAACTTGCCCCTGGTAATTTAGCCAATGATGCTGGTCTGAGGCTAGGAGTAGTTTGTGAGGTGCTAAGCTTGTTTGTGTGCCCACTGCTACCTATTTGGTGATGCTTGCAAGACTTGTGTGCTTGAGGTGCATGCCCAACA
The DNA here is from genome assembly GCA_007115705.1 of Dactylis glomerata. Classification (NCBI taxonomy): domain Eukaryota; kingdom Viridiplantae; phylum Streptophyta; class Magnoliopsida; order Poales; family Poaceae; genus Dactylis; species Dactylis glomerata. The sequence goes on along the minus strand of QXEO01000149.1, from coordinate 1,581,131 downwards.
GGACATGTGCCTAGCACAAGTTTCTCTGTGTTGATTTAATCCTTGTGATGTGCCAGTGAAATGCAAACTGAGGCTAGCACACTGCTGTGGCTTACTTTGGTCTTTTATTCATGATTCCCTAGGATGATCTTGGCAAAGCACTTCTTTGCCAGTCCGAGGGCTTATCTAATGACAACACAAGCTGGAATCATGCACTAGCAATAATATGCTTGCAAGGTTTCTACCTGATGCCTGTAGTTGTGCAGTGCTAGTGATGTGTACAGCTTCTGTTGCTTGCTGTTGGTGATGGCTTGCTTCTGGCTTGCCTTCTCCTCCTGGCTCAGCTTCAAGCTTGTCCTTCACCTCCTGGACTTGCTCCTGGCTGCTACTTGTCCTTCTCCTCCTGATATGAGCTACTGGTTCTTCTCCTCCTGGCTTGGTCTTGAGCTTCAATTGGCCTCCATGGTTTTCCTGGATGTGTTTGAGTGATGATTTGCAAGAACTGGTTCTGTTCTTGGTATGGGGTGCAAGGACTCTGATGTGCTTGCGTTGGTGCAGTACTGGAAGTGTGTGTGTGTTGTTTCCCCTGGTGCTCTTCATCAGGTCGACTGCTAGCTTTGCTAGCAGCTGTGGTGCTGCCAGCACAAGCTTCTCATGCAGTGACTAAGCTCCTTGTGAGCTGCTTGTCACCATGGCTTGATCTGATCCTATACTGGCCGTGTTGTGAATCTGCTGTGGGCTGTCTTGGTTTGTACCCAGTAACTTAACAGATCAGATACTACACTTGTCCAAACTACTCAATGATTCAATGGCAAAATCTTTGCCCTAGTCTGAGAGTAAATAACTCTAACCCTTAATCTTTTGCTTTGTTTCTTTTTGGCTTTGTTTTGCAGATTGCAAACTATGAAGATTAGAAGATGGACTTCAAGCAGATCAATAGAAATAGTTTAGAGCTAGGTTTCTTTTTATTTTAATATCTCCTGTAATCTTCTTTTCAATTTGACCTTGATGTAAAGACTTTGTATAATTGTGGAATATCAATAAAGTATTGTTTCTGTTTATTTTATATTCAATTCCTTTTCTTTTATCTAACTCATTATTTGATTGAGTTATTCCTTTATTGTAAATTAAATATTCAAATTTGTGATAATTCAAGAATAAATTCTAAATTCCAACAACACTTAAATATCAACTTCAAGAGATCCTAACAAACCTTTAGCAATCAAAAACACCTCTAACTCTAAAGATGCTTTGAAAGAAGTTTGCTCACCCAGGTTTGTTTTTGATTTGCAAAAAATTTACTCAGATTTTAGATGCATGAATGCACAGAGGTCCTAAATCTACCCTTCGTTTTGTCCTAAATGCTAGGATATTACATGTTGTTTCACCACGACGACAGATACATACCAGCAGAGCGCATCCATGTGCGTATACCAGGCCACACAGGACGGATCCCGGGGTCTTACCTTCGTGATAAATCACGGCATTCGAGTTTTGTTGCGATAACGCAACTCGAGAATCTTATGTCGCAGTCTCTTTTGACTGATAAGATCAAAGAATTTTTGTCTTAACTTCTTCCCACTGTCTCCCGATGGGAGTAATTGCTCTATATTTTGTCGACTACGTAGTCGAAGTTTGCATGGTAGATTCTCTTCATCTTCATTGTTGCTTGTCTTAATTTCTATCGGGTGCGCGCTCAGCGCTCCCAATGGGAGTAGCCCCCGAGGCTATGGTTGGATACTTGTAGTCAATCATAGGCTCAAAATTCTCTTCTTCTTCTTCCTTCTAGTTTCTCTTGTTTGGAAGCCCCTGAGCCCTAAGGCGAGGTTTTTCATATCCTTCGATCTTTGTTTTTTTTCCCTTTGTTATTATCGTCTGCTATATGCAGAATTTAACTCCTTTGTAAATATGCTTATGGGCCTTGCTTATCACGGGGGCCCGATAATATGTGCTTATAAATAAAGCATCTCTGGCAAGGGGAAAACCCTAATCAGACTCCTCCTCCGCCGCATCGTCTCCTCTTTTCATCTAGGGTTTCTAGTTTTCCCACTCTTCCACATGGCTGATGCAGATGGTTCTCGTCTGAACCTTGGCTCTCTGGTAGCACCGCGGGGTCGCGGCCGTCCTCGTGGAAGCAAAAACAAAACAACTCTGACCACCGCAGGTTCGTCATCGGCCGCTCCGGTGAAGCGTCGTCCTGGCCGCCCACCTGGTAGCAAGAACAAACCCAAGGTGACTGGTGTCGCCCCAGGTCCGAGCGCTCCTCCGCCTGCTGCTCCTTCTGCCTCTTCAAGAATTTTTTCTTTCTTCTGCATTGCCATGGCACAGTGCCGTGAGATTCAGCGTCTGCCGCTGAATTTCACCAAGTTCATGGATGGGCGAAAACTGCGAGAAGCGGTTCTTCACGAACAATCTGGTGGAGGGACTCCATACGAAGTGGAGGTTTGGTACGATGGTGACGGCGAGCAATACTTCAAGGGTGGCTGGTCGCAATTTGCAGAAGACCATGACCTCCACCAAGGCTTCTTCATGACCTTCGACTACCACATCGGCACGTCGAAGTTTGATGTGAAGATCTATGACGGCACCCAGTGCCAGAAGGAATATGAAGCGGAAGTCCACTTTCATTAGGATCTGCTTTATGTAATCTCTTTTTATATTGTCCTTGCTGCCGTACTTTCTGTAATGAATACTCGTACTTTGCTTTGATGCTTTTAATAGTACCATGAGAACAAATCATTGTTCTGAGGTATGCTTTATATATATCGGGTTCTTTGTGAACCAATTATTTTGAAGAATATCGGGTTGTTTGCACAACCTAGTAGTGTAAAAGATCTCCTTGTCGTGATAAAAGTTTCTTTCATACGACCCGAGGGTTGAAGCCCCCGAGCGGAGAAGTAGAAATATTTGTACAATTTTGTCGAGTTCAACCCAAGGAACCCGACCTATGGCCTCATGTTCTGGGTTCAGAAGGCTAACTCGAGTTTACTGATACCACTAGATTTATTCTACGCGTAAAAACGTTGTAGCTGCTCCACATTCCACGGGTTGCTTTCATCTTTTCCTGTCTTCTTGTCTTGTAGTTGATAAGCTCCTCCTGGTATCACTTCTGTGACGATGTAAGGTCCCACCCAAGGGGACTCCAATTTGCCGTGGCTGTCTTGCCTGAGTCGTAAAACTAGATCTCCCACCACAAAGGATCATGGACAAACTCGACTACTATGGTAGTTTTGCAGGCTCTGTTGATACTGCGTGGCTCTTTCTAATGCTTTATCTCTTGCTTCATCTAGTGCATCGACATCGTCTTGCAATGCTTCTGTTGACGTTGTTTCGTCGTATGCCGTCACTCTTGGAGCTTCGTGTGTAACTTCGACTGGAAGCATGGCTTCTGCGCCATGGACCAGGAAGAAAGGAGTTTCTTGAGTTGCTGCGTTAGGCGTGGTTCTTAGGCTCCAAAGAACGGAGGGCAATTCATCTACCCAAGCGCTCTTGGCTTTCTCGAGAGGTGCTAAGAGCCTCTTTTTTATCCCACTGCATATCAGGCCATTGGCTTTTTCGACTTGCCCATTTGTCTTTGGGTGTGCCACAGATGCAAATTTGAGTTTGATTCCTAGTCCTTCGCAGTAACTCTTGAATTCCTTCGAAGTGAAGTTTGTCCCGTTGTCCGTGATGATGCTATATGGTACACCGAAACGGAACACTATTGACTTGATGAAGTTGATTGCTGCTGTCGAATCTTGAGTTGTTACCGGAGCCGCTTCCACCCACTTGGTAAATTTATCGACTGCCACTAGCATGTAAACATGTCCTCCTGGCCAAGATTTGTGCAACTTTCCTACCATATCGAGGCCCCATTGTGGAAAGGGCCAGGACAATGGTATTGGCTGTAACTCTGCTGTTGGCGCATGCGGTCGAGATGCGAATCTTTGACATGCTTCACACTTCCGGACTATGTCTTTCGCGTCTTCGATGGCTGTTAGCCAATAAAATCCTGCTCGGAACGCTTTTGCCGCTATTGCCCTGCTGCTAGCATGATGGCCGCACACTCCGCCGTGTATATCTTTTAGTATTACTTGTCCTTCCTGAGGCATTACACAACGCTGCAAAATGCCGGTAATACTCTTCTTGTATAATTTTCCTTGCAACACGACAAATGATTTTGATCGTCGAGTTATCCTTTTGGCTTCCACTGCATCTTCTGGTAACTGTTTATTTATTATGTATACGAGATATGGCTGCATCCAGGTTTCTTCTATCATCATGATTTCCTCGGGTTCCGGCGTAGCCCCCGAGCCTGCTGCAGTAGTCGAACTTTTGACCCTTTTTATTGACCTTTCCATTATTTCCTCCCAGAATACTCCAGATGGCACGGGTAAACACTGCGACCCGATATTTGCTAAGTTGTCGGCCTCTTCATTGATGTTTCTGCTGATGTGCGAGACTTCGCATCCATCAAATGTTCCTTCGAGATAGTGATATAAGTTCTTGTAGGCCATCATGGTGTCACTGATTGTGTCGCACCTGTTCATAACTTGCTGAACAACAAGGTTCGAATCTCCAAATATTTTTAGGCGAGTTGCTCCACATGCTTTAGCCATCTTCATTCCATGCAACAAAGCCTCGTATTCTGCTTCATTGTTAGAAGCCTGCGAAAAACTCATCCTTAAAACATACTTCAATTTGTCGCCATGCGGCGATATCAATACTACTCCTGCGCCTGCGCCTTGGACTCTCTTAGAACCATCGAAGTACATTGTCCAAACACTCGATAGATCTGGGGGTCCCGTGCTCTACAGCTCCAGCCACTCTGCTGTGAAATCTGGCAAGATTTGCGACTTGATCGCTTTCCTTTTTTCGTATGTGATGTCCATGGGAGATAATTCGATTCCCCACAAAGAGACACGTCCTGTTGTCAAAGGATTGTTCAATATATTTGATAGTGGCGCTTCATTGACCGTGCTGTTGTAAAAACACTGTATGCAAGCTTTTGATAATGCGGGTACCTTTGTTTTGTCAGAGATAGTACTTCACTGATAAAATATACCGGCCTCTGGACGCCGTGGGCTTTTCCTTCTCCACTTCTTTCGACTACTAATACTGTACTCACCACCTGATGGGTTGCAGCGATGTAGAGTAGTAGTGGCTTCTTTTCTTTTGGTGCGACCAGCACTGATGGCATGGAGAGCACTTTTTTCAACTGCGCAAAAGCTGCGTCTGCTTCTGCTGTCCACTCAAACTTATCATCTGATTTTTTCATGAGTGCATAGAATGAGAGCGCTTTTTCTCCCAATCGAGCAACAAAATGACTTAGTGCCGCGACGCGCCCTGCGAGCTTCTGTACGTCGTGTAGTTTCATGGGTTTCCCCATTGTTAAAATTGCTTGTATTTTCTCTGGGTTCGCCTCTATTCCTCGTGCTGACACCAGGAACCCTAAGAGTTGTCCTGCCGGTACACCGAAGGAACACTTTGTCGGGTTAAGCTTAAGCTTGTACCTACTCAGCTTGTCGAAGGTTTCTGCCAAATCACTGATAAGGGATTCCTCCTCTCTTGTAGTGATGACTACATCGTCAATGTAGACTTGGATGTTGCGTCCTATTTGGCTCCCGAGGCAATTTTGCATCATCCGTTGATAAGTTGCTCCTGCATTTTTTAGGCCGAACGGCATTACTTGGTAGCAAAACACTCCGTACGGTGTGATGAAGGCCGTCTTTTCTTTGTCTGCTTTCTTCAACTTGATCTGGTTGTAACCAGAATACGCGTCCAAAAAGGAAAGCCTCGCGCATCCTGCTGTCGAATCAATTATCTGATCGATGTGGGGTAGAGGGAAGGGATCCTTTGGACAATGCTTATTGAGAGATGTTTAGTCAACACATACTCTTTGTACGTCTGTGTTCTTCTGGGGTATGATGACTGGATTGGATACCCAACTCGAAGTTTTTATTTCTCTGATAAACCCGGCGTTTTCTAGCCTGTGCAATTCTGATGCTATCACCTTCCTTTTAGGTTCATCAAATCGTCGCAATGGTTGCTTAACTGGCTTTGCTTTGGGATCTACATTTAATGCGTGCTCGACGAGTTCCTTGGGAACCCCTGGCATGTCTGATGGACACCAGGCAAAGATTTCCTAGTGCTCACGGAGAAACTCGACGAGCGCGCTTTCCTATGCGGGATCCAAGTTCACCGCAATTGATGTCGTCTTGTTTGGATCTGTAGGGTGGACCTGAATCTTCTTCGAGTCCTGAGTTGTGTCGAAAGCCTGATCTGGCAGGGATCGTCCAACGTCGGGTAGCACATTATGATCCGTTTCTCCTTTTAGCCTCTCATATTCTGTTGTCATGCCGAAGGTTTCGCCATCCTATTAAATTCTCTGTCGCATGTGTTGGCTACTTCAAAGCTCCCTTGCACTGTAATTGTTCCTTTGGGTCCTGGGATTTTTAGCGTAAGATACGCGTAATGAGGTACTGCCATGAACTTTGCAAATGCTGGGTGCCCTAGGATTGCGTGGTACTGTGATGGCCAGTCCATGACTTCGAATTCCAACTTCTCTCTTCGATAGTTGCTGCTACTGCCGAAACAGACGTTGAGTTTTATTTTGCCTATAGGGTGATTTGCGGCTCCTGGTACTATTCCATGGAAAGAGCAATCTGTTGGCTTCAGGCTTGTCAGTGAGATACACATTGCCTTCAGGGTTCTAGCATATATTAGGTTTATGCCACTCCCTCCATCCATGAATACTCTCCCGATGTCGTATCCTCCTATTTGTGCTTTTAACACCATTGGCGAGTGGCCTGGCCTGGGAACTTTCCTTGGGTGGTCTACTCTGCTGAACTTAACTGGTTGATCTGACCACCGCAAGTACTCTGTGGTGGCTGGTGGTGATGATATTGCTAGGTTTACTTGCCTGGATATGCTCTTTCGCTCTTTCTTCGACTTAGGCACCGGTTGAATCATGGCTGATATGTAAACTTTTGACTCTAGGTGCCTTGCTAGCCTTTGTACTTGGTATCCTTGACTTATGTGTTTTTCTCCTTGCCATCCTCCTTGACTTGATCCCATGGCGCTTTGTAGCCTCAGGAAACTTCTACAATCCTTCATCTGGTGATTTGAGACTCTTTTTCCATCAAGATATGCGTAGTGGATTCGACAGGGTCCGTACAACATGTCTTCGGCCGAAGGGCCTGAGTATCTTTGTTTTTCTGTCCCCTTTGCCTAAAACCTCCTATTTTCATATCCTTCCTCTTCCCTTGCTTCGTAACCCGCAGCTACCAGATTTTGCCTTCCTTGGTTATCCCTGCTATGGTGTCGTCTCCTCTGTCTACTTGCTCTGTTGACTTCTGGTGAACGTCCTCTTTTGTTATTATATGTGTCCTCTCTGTCAGCGAATTTGTTGGCTTCTTCCATTAACTCAGCTACTGTTGTTGGCCTAGTTCTTCCTATTTCTTCCACGAGATCTGAGCGTCGGAGGCCAGCCGAAAAAGCGTCTATCGCCCATTCGTCGGAGACGTCCTCTGCTGAATTTTTGATTACACTCCAGCGTTGTATATAAGAACGTAGAGTTTCGCCTTTCCTTTGCACACACGCTTTAACTTCCTCCAGTGATGCTGGATGCTTGTATGTCAAACGGAAGTTTCTTGCGAATTGGCTTTCGAGTTCTCCCCAGCTTCCAATGGATTCATTAGGTAGGGTATTCAACCAGGACCGTGCTGCGCCGGTGAGGTGTAGTTGCAAACTTTGCATTGCAGTCACTTTTGTTCCCCCTAATATCTGTACTGCCTGCAGATAATCCGATAACCATAGGGTAGGTTCCTGCGACCCGTCATATTTTTGCTGGTCGTGCGGTAACTTGAATCCTTTGGGTACCTGCGTTTTGTGAACCCTGCGGGTAAAGCATAACGCGCCCATCTCTTTTTCGTCATCTTCATAATTTTCTTCCCTCCAGGCGTGTCGTGACTTATTTACTCAAGCCTGCGCTATTATATTTCTTGCGTCCTCCCTCCTTTGTCGCCTTTCTTCTTTTGATGACTCGCTAGACTCGTTTCGCGTGGTATTGTGCTTGTATTTCCCCTTTTGCTTTTCCTTGTAGCTTGTCGACTTCACCTCTGGTCCTTTTCCCCTGATCTTGTTCTCCACTATCCCGAGGCTTCGTATTGCGGCTTGGTGCATATCTTCTCGTGGATCTCCGGGTTCTGGCCTCGTTGTTAATAAGTATGCCTGTGCTGCTATCAGTGCTGCTTCTGGTGTTTCTTGTACGAAGTCTTCTTCCTCCTTTTCTAGCTGTGGAGTAAGGCTCCTTGAGCACCTTTCCTCTCTACTACGTGTTGTTGTCCCTCTGTTGTGCTTTGGGTCTCCGCGCCATTCTCTGCTATATTCCGATTCTTCGCTATAATCATCCCAATACTCTTCCTTCGACATACTGTTATTGTCTTGGAAAAGCATGTCTCTTTCCTCCCTTAGTTTCTTCCTATGTTGATATAATGCATACTGATACCCCATCAAAACTTCTCTCCTTGATCCTTCGGGTACTTATGTATCATGATTGATAGCTGACATGATCATCTTCCATTCTCTAGCTGAAACGTGAACTTTCTCCTTCTCTATTTTGTTGTGTTCTTTTAATTTATCGACTTGCCTGTCGATCCTTTTGCTTCCTTCGTTGTTGTTTTCTTCTTCTGCCTCGGTGATGATGACGCATAGCTGGTGCACTTTTTTGGAGACGCTACTACTTCTAGCGGCGAAGTCCCTTGCGCTGCTGTGCGTTTGACACGCTCTTTCTTCCAAGTCAAAATTTTCCCGAATTTTGTCACCTTCTGCGATTGGTGCTTTTCCCAAGCTGACCGGCGAGTTTACCTCGCTGGAAGAGCCTTCTGATGATTCCAATATTGCTTCTGTTTCAGGCTTGCTCGCCGACGGATCTGGTTTTGTCGAACCCGAGAGGCGGGATGAACCCGATGGCCCGACGAAGATGCTCAAACTTCCAATTGTTAACTCCATCTCTTGACTTCCGTCGAGTTCTGTACTGCTGTTGGCTAAAAGCAAAAAAGCCATCGAATTCATGACTCCAACGCCCAGAGTCCCCACGGTCGGCGCCAATTGACGAGGGTTAACTCGATAAAGGTCCTAGATGAAGGACTTAGGATCAGGGGAAGAGGGCGTCGGATGAACTCGAAGGTAAAGTTAGTCGAAACAAGTATGTATCGAAAGTAAACTTGGGTGTTCAACCTGGCTTGCTTTCAATCTGGCCTCCACCGTCCCCTCCTGGCCACTATATATAGGTGGCCAGGTCTCGAGGATCGGGTAGGGTCCGATACAAATTACAATATCAATATACGGTAAGAACTCGTATGTTGACTATCATTACAATTGGGCCTAGCTTAACGGGCCTCAGGGGTACTCAACTAACGGTCTCTATTAGCTATACCCTTGTCACCGAGCTTGGCAGCGACTGCAGGAACTGGCGCCAGTTCGACCACGGCCAGCTGTACGCCTCCAAATCCTTCTACGACGCGCGCAAGAAGCGGCGCGTGCTATGGTCGTGGGTGGACGAGACCGACGGCGGCGGCGTCGCCAGAGGCTGGGCCGGCATCCAGGCGTTCCTAAGGGCGGTATGGCTAGACTCCGACGGGAAGCGCCTGGTGCAGTGGCCCGTGGAGGAGATCGAGACACTGAGGAGGAAGCGGGTCGGCCTGCAGTGTGCGACAGAGGTGGAGGCTGGCGGCAGGAAGGAGATCGCCGACATCGTGAGCTCACAGGTGGACCTGGAGGTGGTCTTTGAGATCCCGAACCTGGAGGAGGCCGAGACGCTGGATCCGAAATGGCTGCTGGATCTGTGCGGGCTGTGTGCAGCTAAGGGCGCGTCCATGCACGGCAGTGTCGGCCCATTCGGGCTGCTCGTCATGGCCTCCGGCCATCTGGAGGAGCACACGGCGGTATTCTTCAGGGTGTTCAAACACTTTTACACGTACAAGGTTCCCATGTGCACCGACCTCTGATACGTCTCCAACGTATCTATAATTTTTGATGCTCCATGCTTGTTTTACACCATTTGCCTAATGTTTCGTTACACTTCGTGGCACTTTTATGCATTTTCCGGAACTAACCTATTAACAAGTTGCCACAGTGCCAGTTCCCTGTTTTCTGCTATTTTTGTGTTTTAGAAGTGATACACAGGAAATATTCTCGGAATTGGACGAAACAAGTTCCTGAAGTCTTATTTTTCCCAGAAGCTTCCATAGATCCGAAGGAGAGTAGGAGGGGGGCCACCAGGGCCCCACACACAGGGCTGGCGCGGCCAGGCCCTGGGCCGCGCTACCCTGGCGTGAGGGAGCCTGGCTCCTCCTCTGACATCGCCCCATCGCCTATAAAGACCACCCGACGGAAAAAACATAAGTATACCCGATCACTTTTCCAGAACACATCGCGATCCGCCGCCGCCGTCGACCCAAAGATCGGGAGGGTCCAGAAGCTCTTCCCGGCACCCTGCCGGAGAGGGGAATCGCCACCAGAGGTCTTCTTCATCGCCATGCTTGCCTCCGGAGCGATGAGTGAGTAGTCTACCTTGGACCATGGGTCCATAGCAGTAGCTAGATGGTTGTCTTCTCCACCATGTGCTTCATGTTTAGATCTCATGAGCTGCCCTACATGATTGAGATCACCGTTATGTAATTCTACATGTTTGGTTTGTTGGGATCCGATGAATATTGGTGTTTATGATTGAGTTGCTGTACTGAATATTATCTTTTGTTATCTCTATGTTGTTTATGATCTTGCATGCTCTCCGTTGTTAGTAGCTATCTTGGCTGAGTAGTTGCTAGTGACTCCAAGAGGGGGTATTTATGCTCGATAGTGGGTTCATGCCTCTATTTAACCTGGGGGAGTGATAGAAACCTCTAAGGTTGTAGATGTGCTATTGCTACTAGGGAGAAAACAACATTCATATGCTCAAGGGCATATGCTTTGTTTACATTACACACTTTGCTTAATGCAATTATCTGTTGTTCGCAACTTAATACTTGTGGAGTTCTCGGATTGATTCGCCACAAGTGGATTATTAGTCATAGATGCAGTTGGATGGCGGTCTATGTATTTTGTTGTAATGCCAGTGTAAATCTCATAGTGATCTTCTTGACATATCACGTTTATCTTTATTTTATCAATTGCCCAACTGTAATTTGTTTACCCAGCATGTGTTATTTATCTGATGGAGAGACACCACTAGTGAACTGTGGATCCCGGTCCTATTTCCATCATATTGCTATCACCTGTTTACTTTACTCGCATACTCTATTGTTTTCCACTCGATATGCTCATAACCTTTGTTTCAAGCAAACCGGTGAGATTGACAACCTCATCGCAAGTTGGGAACGAAGTACTTGGTTGTGTTGTGTGCAGGTTCCGCGTTGCAGCTAGCAAGCAAACCTTGGACGAGGCGCCATATATAAATTGTCCGAAGCTGTCGGAAGCTAGCAAGCATCACCTTCAGTCATTTGTCTCTCCTCTCCAAGATCGACATACCTTGGTTTCTTAACTGAGGGAAAACTAGCTGCTATACTCATCACACCTTCCTCTTGGGGTTCCCAATGGGCTGGTTATTCACCACGCACAAGGACTGCCAAGCTCCCACATCAACTAGGAGCATCAGCTGTTTTTTCTGGCACCGTTGCCGGGGAGGAAGTAGAAGACTTCTGCGAGGGGAGTTTTCGCACGCACATCCTTTACTTTGTTTTATTGTTTTGCTTTACTTTATTTATTTTACCTGCATCGTTTTATATCAAAAACCCAAAAAAATTAGAATCCTTGGTAGTTGTTTTTACTTGTTTACTTTTGTTTTGCTGAAATGGCCAATCCTGAAAACACCAAGTTGTGTGACTTTACTAGCACAAACAATAGTGATTTTATCTGCACTCCTATTGCACCACCTGCTACTGCTGCAAACTTTTATGAGATTAAGCCTGCTTTGTTGAACCTTGTTACGAAAGAGCAATTTTCTTGTGCTAGTACTGAAGATGCTGCAGCTCATCTCAACAATTTTGTTGAGCTATGTGAGATGCAGAAATATAAGGATATTGATAGTGATATTATTAAGCTCAAGTTGTTTCCTTTTTCTTTGAGAGGAAAAGCTAAAGATTGGTTGCTGTCTTTGACTAAGAATAGTATTGATTCATGGGCTAAGTGTAAGGATGCTTTTATTGGTAGATACTATCCTCCTGCTAAGATAATATCTTTGCATAGCAATATTATGAAGTTTACTCAGTTTGATAATGAACATGTTGCTCAAGCTTGGGAAAGAATGAAATCTATGATAAAGAATTGCCCCACTCATGGACTGACTACTTGGATGATTATCCAAACTTTTTATGCAGGACTAAATTTTTCTTCAAGGAACCTACTTGATTCAGCTGCTGGAGGCACTTTTATGTCCCTTACCTTGGGCGCCGCAACAAAGCTACTCGACAACATGATGGTAAATTATTCTGAATGGCACACCGAGAGAGCTCCACAAGGTAAGAAGGTAAATTCTGTTGAGGAAACCTCTTCCTTGAATGATAAGATTGATACCATTATGGGTATGCTTGCTAATGATAGGACTCATATTGATCCTAATAATGTTCCTTTGGCCTCTCTGGTTGCTCAAGAAGAGCATGTTGATGTGAATTTCATTAGAAACAATAATTTTAACAACAATGCTTATAGGAACAATTTTGCTAGTAACAATTATAGGCCGTATCCTTCTAGTAATGGTTATGGTAACTCTTATGGTAATTCCTACAACAACACTAGGGCCGCGCCCTCCGAGCTTGAGGTAATGCTCAAGGACTTCATCGGTAAGCAAACTGCTTTTAACAAGTCTGTTGAGGAAAAGTTAGGCAAAATTGATATTCTTGCTTCTAAAGTTGATAGCCTTGCTCATGATCTTGAACTTCTGAAATTAAAAGTGTTGCCTAATGATGCGAAAGAGAACAATGTTTTTGCTACCGCTAATGCTATTCAAGTTGGAATTGATGAAAATATTAGATTGTTAGCGGAATTGCATGCCAGGTGGGAAAGAGAAGATGAGATGGCTAGAGAAATGAAGATATGTACCATTACTACCTCTAATGATGTTGCTCCTAATGCTAGCAATCCTCTTACTTTGATTGGTGTAGAGAAAACTCCCACTCCTTGTGTTAAAAAGCCTAAAACTGCCAAAACTTTTTCTCAAAAGAGTGCTGAAATTTTTCGGAGTGTGGGAGATGATAGCTCTACTTCTTTTAATGATTTTGATGTTGATGGCTACAATATATCTGAAGTAATTTTGTTCTTGCAAAAGTTTGCTTTGACTCCCAATGCTAGTTCTCTAAATATTGCTTTTACTAAGCATATTACCAATGCTCTCATAAAAATTAGGGATGAAAAGTTGAAGCAAAAAGCTTCTGTTCCCAAGAAGTTAGAAGATGGTTGGGAACCCATCATTGATATGCATGTTAATGGTTTTGATTGCCATGCTTTTTGTGATCTAGGTGCTAGTATTTCTATCATGCCTAGAAAGATTTATGACATGCTTGATTTACCACTGCTTGAAAAGTGTTATTTTGATGTTCCTATTGTTGATGTTGCTAAGAAGAAACCTTTGGGAAGAATTAATTATGTTCTTATTGTGGTTAACAATAACCTTGTTCCCGTTGATTTTCTTGTTATGGACGTTGAATGCCATGCTTCATGTCCTATTATTTTGGGAAGACCCTTTCTTCGAACTGTAGGTGCTATCATTGATATGAGGGAAGGCACTATCAAATATCAATTCCCACTAAAGAAAGGTATGGAACACTTCCCTAGGAAAAGAAAGAAAATACTTTTTGACTCTATTCTTAGAGCAAATTATGAGCTTGATGCTTCATCACTTGATGTTACTTGATTCGCAATTTTCTGCGCCTAGCTCAAAGGCGTTAAAGAAAAGCACTCTTGGGAGATAACCCAATGTTTTTATTTTCAGTACTTTTTCTTTTATTTGAGTCTTGGAAGTCATTACTACTGTAATGACTGCTCCTTATCTTGTTTATTTCGTTTTTGTGCCAAGAGAAGCCTCTAATTCGAGTGAGGTAAAGATTTGGGGATGTTGCTGTCCTGAAACTGTTTTCAGTGCTGTACCGTAAAAATTCGTATAAATTCTCTGTACATCTTTTGGACCTGAGATTTCTTGTGCATATGCCCCAGGTTATATCCAAACTTTTGTTAGTTATACACTTTTTGATTTGAGCAACATAAAACCCCTTAAAAATTCGACCTTTGTCAGCTGTTCTGTTTTGACAGATTTCTGCCAATATTTGTGTTTGCCACTTTATCGCTTTCTTTTGAGTTCTTTTGATCACGGAACATTTTAGGAGGTTACTACAGTAGTATTTGGTATATATGTGGTGGTTTTGAGTTGAAACCTAAAGTAAAAAGAGGTTGATTATATGTTATGCTTGCACTAATGTTGCTAATAGAATTGTGTTTAGTTTTGTATGAAGAAAGTTTTCAAGTGTAGGGATTGGAGAATGATGAGATGAGTTAAAGAATGGACAAAAGCTCAAGCTTGGGTATGCGCAGCACCCCAAGAAATATCCAAGAAGTACAAGCGTCAAAGCTTGGGGATGCCCCCGAGGCACCCCTTCTTCATCGGCAAAAATCAGGTCACCTTTCAAGACGCTATATTTTTATTGCTTCATGCACTATGTGTTTTTCTTGGAGCGTCAGTTGTTTTAGTTTTCTTAGTTAGTTTAGTTTTTTTGTTTGCTGGAATAAATGTTTGGACCCCAACAAATTTCTTTTTGAGAAGTTGCCTTGCTTTTCATTTGCCAAGAACGCTCTAGGTTTCACTCTTATTAAAAATCGAGTGTTCTTCTTTTTCTGCTACTGCTTTTGGTTTTTGTTTTTGCCTTGATTTGTGTTCAGACCTTGTCATATATTTTCATCAAGGTGTATTTTTGCCTCTGATCTTTATTGGTTTTCATCAAAAGAGGTGTCTTTAAAAATTTCAAATGGTGTTGGAAAAGAGAAAAAGCTTTGTGCAAAATAGTGGTACAAGAAGGAGCTTGTGTAGACTGCGGCTTAGGCTTTTTCATGTCATGCTTGATGTCTTTTTGATAGTATGCTTAGTGGTTTTGCTGTAGTATGACTTGTCTCAAATAACTGAGATTGCTTAATGAGCCTTTGAAAAAAATCATGCGTTGTTTTTATTGTATGGAAGCATTATTTTGGTTTTCTCCTTGATGCTTTATTTGGGTTGACTTGGCGCATGCTCACACATGTTAGACTCTTACAAAGTCGCCAATAGCCTTCATGATCATTTAGTTTTTGACTTTTGATGCCATGTTATGCTTCTTTTAATGTCGCTTTGTCGCTTTGCATGATTATGGCCATTACTGCTCTCTTAGTTGGTCGCTCCCAGTCTTTTGCTAGCCCTCGCCTTGTACTGAGTATGAGCTCTACTCGTGCATCCAACTCCTAAAAGCCAAAGTTTTCCAAAGTGTCCACCATACATACCTACTAGCAATTTGCTATTCCAAGTAAATTTGACTTGCTTTTATTTTCTCTTCAAATTAAACTCTTACCAGTGTTATGCAAAATTCGGTCAGTAAAGCTCTCACGAACCGGAAGGCACACTTTACTTTTTCCTGTTCTTAAAATTTTGACATTGTGGTCTCTTATGTTGAGTTGTTATGCTTGCAAGTTGTAAGTTGGAGACTAGCCCAGCCATGTAGTCATGGACAAGCTTTCAACATTGCACTTCTTATTTGAGTTGATATCGTGATCTTTTGTTTATGGATGCCCGCGGTGTGAAATGAATTGGGAATCTTGTGGGGATCATGGAGTTTGTATATGTGTTAGGGAAACGCCGGGCCGCTAATCTAAGCCATGCATAATTCATGGTGGAAATTTGCAGCATACCCATGGTGAACATTCGACGACGCATCTCACAATAAAAAGCTAAACAAAAGGCAAATAAAAGAGATGTCGATGTGTTCATTGTCTGCTTGTCCTGTCATTTTGGTGTGTGCTTGTTCCATGTCATCGGGCACGGAGGTACCCCATTGGTGGTTCTCAATTATATGCATATATTTACAATGACAAGAGCCTTGCTTGGGACTCTAAGTAAAGTAGCATGAGGTTTGGGTACTCGTATTCACGGGACACGAGGTTTTCAACTTATGATTTGTCAAGCATATGCATCATAATTGTTCTCGCATTAACTTTAACCATTCAAGATGCTTATGATGGGGGCAATGAGAGCTCAAAGCTGGTAAGTACCATAATTTTTGAAGGTTATAAAACTTGCAATCACTGCTTCCCTCTGCGAAGGGCCTTTCTTTTACTTTTATGTTGAGTCACCACCTTCTTTCCTTATGCACCATTAAGAGAGCATAGTTGTCATTCTTAGTGTGATATGCATTGTCCCAAAGTTCATTGATTGATTCATATTGTTGGTTTCACTTGTTCTTAAATTATTTGTATCTAGTCGCCCTCTTAAACTTGAAGGTGTCCTATGCATTTATGTTTTGCTCTCTTTGAAGGACAAGCTGAAAACCATTAGTATGTTTTTCCTTATGATTTGAACACACGTTTGACTTTCATTGTTTCATTTTCATGATATTTTGTTTGTGTTCATTTGCATGTTTACAACATGGTTGCTAAGTTCTTATTGTCAAGATTATATCTGCATGCCCATGTTTTAAGTTCTTATGATCCCAACTCACAAATGCTTACATATATGATCAAGATTGTGTAGGTGCATGTCACCTCAAAAATTATTCTTTTGTTATCACTTACCTACTCGAGGACGAGCAGGAGTTAAGCTTGGGGATGCTTGATACGTCTCCAACGTATCTATAATTTTTGATGCTCCATGCTTCTTTTTACACCATTTGCCCAATGTTTCGTTACACTTCGTGGCACTTTTATGCATTTTCCGGAACTAACCTATTAACAAGTTGCCACAGTGCCAGTTCCCTGTTTTCTGCTATTTTTGTGTTTCAGAAGTGATACACAGGAAATATTCTCGGAATTGGACGAAACAAGTTCCTGAAGTCTTATTTTTCCCGGAAGCTTCCAGAGATCCGAAGGAGAGTAGGAGGGGGGCCACCAGGGCCCCACACACAGGGCTGGCGCGGCCAGGCCCTGGGCCGCGCAACCCTGGCGTGAGGGAGCCTGGCTCCTCCTCTGACATCGCCCCTTCGCCTATAAAGACCCCCCGACGGAAAAAAAACTAAGTATACCCAATCACTTTTCCAGAACTCATCGCGATCCGCCGCCGCCGTCGACCCGAAGGTCGGGAGGGTCCAGAAGCTCTTCCCGGCACCCTGCCGGAGAGGGGAATCGCCACCGGAGGTCTTCTTCATCACCATGCTTGCCTCCAGAGCGATGAGTGAGTATTCTACCTTGGACCATGGGTCCATAGCAGTAGCTAGATGGTTGTCTTCTCCACCATGTGCTTCATGTTTAGATCTCATGAGCTGCCCTACATGATTGAGATCACCGTTATGTAATTCTACATGTTTGGTTTGTTCGGATCCGATGAATATTGGTGTTTATGATTGAGTTGTTGTACTAAATATTATCTTTTGTTATCTCTATGTTGTTTATGATCTTGCATGCTCTCCGTTGTTAGTAGCTATCTTGGCCGAGTAGTTGCTAGTGACTCCAAGAGGGGGTATTTATGCTCGATAGTGGGTTCATGCCTCTATTTAACCTGGGGGAGTGACAGAAACCTCTAAGGTTGTAGATGTGCTATTGCTACTAGGGAGAAAACAACATTCATATGCTCAAGGGCATATGCTTTGTTTACATTACACACTTTGCTTAATGCAATTATTTGTTGTTCGCAACTTAATACTTGTGGAGTTCTCGGATTGATTCGCCACAAGTGGATTATTAGTCATAGATGCAGTTGGATGGCGGTCTATGTATTTTGTTGTAATGCCCAGAGTAAATTTCATAGTGATCTTCTTGACATATCACGTTTATCTTTATTCTATCAATTGCCCAACTATAATTTGTTTACCCAGCATGTGTTATTTATCTTATGGAGAGACACCACTAGTGAACTGTGGATCCCGGTCCTATTTCCATCATATTGCTATCACCTGTTTACTTTACTCGCATACTCTATCACTTTCCACTCGATACGCTCATAACCTTTGTTTCAAGCAAACCGGTGAGATTGACAACCTCATCGCAAGTTGGGAAGAAAGTACTTGGTTGTGTTGTGTACAGGTTCCGCGTTGCAGCTAGCAAGCAAAGCTTGGACGAGGCGCCATATATAAATTGTCCGAAGCTGTCGCAAGCTAGCAAGCATCACCTTCAGTCGTTTGTCTCTCCTCTCCAAGATCGACATACCTTGGTTTCTTAACTGAGGGAAAACCAGCTGCTATACTCATCACACCTTCCTCTTGGGGTTCCCAACGGGCTGGTTATTCACCACGCACAAGGACTGCCAAGCTCCCACATCAACTAGGAGCATCAACCTCACAAAGTAAGTATTCGTTACGCTTTTCTTTGAAGAAGAGATTACAGACGTTCGATTTTCTCTGGAAATTTCTGAAAAAATGCACAGGTCCTCTACGAAAGCAGGGGTACACAAGCAATCCTACGGAACATTTCTGGATGTGGACGTGGAGAAGGACAAGTTCTTATCGCTCAGAACACTGATCTGAAGCATTACGCACACAGACAACAAGTTTTGTTTCACATTTACTGTCTACACGGCACGTAGAAAGCAAGCAGAGTTAAGTAACAAATCGTATATGCGAACAAATGCAGATCGACCACACGGTGGTGGAGAGCTTCAGCGACGGGCGGGGGGTGGGGGGAGCACACGGCGAAGGGGAGCAGCCACCTGTACGTGTTCAACAACGGGACCGGCACCGTAAAGGTGTCCAAGTTGGAGGCGTGGGAGCTCGCGACGGCAGCAGTAAACGGTGGAGCCGACGGTTTGGTTGCAACGAATGCCATGGCATCAGAAAATAAAATGATCTTGTAGGGGGTGTTTGTAATGGTGGCTGAGTGGATATGTGACCGACAATTGAATTATGCTTGCTTGTGGACTTATGCGTTCTATGTGGAGATTTCGGAGACTATCTATGGTAAGCAAATACATTCATGTATCCATGTATCCATTCTTCAAAGTCATCAAAAAAAAATTGAGTGCATCTATGTATTAGATCTTCAACACAAAAAGTTATCATGTTGTGGCAAATAACTTGAGCGAGAAAGCGTAAAACAAGCTAAATAAAGGAATAATTGGTTTCCACACATATCAATAGTAAGCAGAAATACTCATAAAAATCAAGCAACAATGTTGAAACAATAAAAACATAACTTAGCCCAACACAATAGAGTGCATAACATAAAAACCAAGCTACAACAAGTGAAACACAATTTATTCCAGCTCTTGAGAAAAGCTGCAATAACGTAAGCAAGCCAATATAACATGTTGTGAGTACAATGATAAGTTGATTTCAGAACATATTGTGCTAAATTCATAGATTTACATAATATGTGGTGATTATTTACAACTAAGAAGAAGATGATGATGATGAAAAATCCTTTGCGACTTCCTCCGACCGCGAGCATACCTCCATAAACAGGGAGAGGTGTTCTTTTTTCTAAAGAATAGACCACGACCGGAGATAGTGAGTACACTACCAAGAAGAAAAAGATGATGAAGAAGAAGAAAGAAAGGTGGAAGAAGGAGAACTCATATAAACGATACATGTCAATAGTGACTATGAAAAAGCATAAGGTGCATACCTCTATAAACAGGGCGTGATGTTTCCTCGCAAGTTTCCCACATTGGTGTCCCACATATAACTAAAGCCTCCTTACCTCACTCGGGCACTACTATGTAGTTTCCTCACATAAACACTGAAGGTTTTTGTGCACCGGGAAACATTCAGCATACATGTGAAATATCCATGTATCCACTCTTGCCAAGAAAAATTAAAAAAAATCGAGTGAAGTATCCATGTATATGCTATTTAACACAAGAAAGTATCATATTTCAACAAAATAACTTGGTGTGGAAAATCATGAAACAAGCTACACAAAAGAATAACTTATTTCCATACATCTCAAATAATTATCTGCAACACTAATAAAAAAACAAGCAACAACAATGCAAACAACATAGTGCATTGCATAAAATCAAGGTACAAGGGTTGAAATAATTTAGTTCAAAACATGTGAAAAATCAAGCTACAATATAATAGTGAAGACAAGAAAGTGCATCAAATGGGGAGTACAATGATACTTTCATTTCGGAACATATGGTGCTAAATTACACATTTGTACAAAATCTATTAAGTTGATTTTTATTTAGTTCAAAAAACGGATGCCATGTGATGGGGACACAACCCCATATGCACACAATCCGTATTTTAATTAAGCACCATACATACATCTTCTCTAATAAGTAGTGGTGAACGAAGAACTGAGATGTGAGTGATGCCCATGTCTGTTGCTAAAATTATATGTTTCATGTCATTTAGCATCTTGTGAAACTAAAACTTTTGATTTTTCATGGCAATGCACGAGTATTTAGCTAGTATCACTCAAGAACAGAAGCAATATTAGGTTGAACCGTTGAAGGATGAGCACATTATGAAATTCATTTAATTGCTCTTATTCATTTAACACCCATGGTTTCAATATAATATAAATCATCTACATGCAATCGTTGATTGGACAGGTGGTAGCAAGAACTTTGAGCTCCAGGCGTAGCTGAAGTTGACATCATGTCCCTGCACCAAGGGCTCTCCGTTGTTGAGGAGGCAGAGCCCCCCATCAGTGTGATACTGAAACTTGGACGGGTCCATCTCGAGTGTGGTGTTGAAGCCGTTGCATGCCAACTTGATGTTAGACTAGGGGCAGTCGCATGTATTTTTCACTGTCACTGTGTACACAGGCATGCCATGCGCCCAGTCATGGGTGTCGGCTTGGGTCACCATGATGTTCTGCAGCTTGCACACAGTCGCGGCCCCTGCAGCTCATGTCACATAAATAAGTCGTTTATGTTTGTTTTCCATATTCTTGTAGGGAAAATATAGAGCATTTGGCAAAAAGGTAATTAACTAAATAGGAATATATAGAGGTATATACCTTGGTTGCTAATGCAAAACAACAAGAAAGTCACAAGGATTGCTGGTAGCTTGGGCTGCATGATATTTAGTATTCTCTAACACTTGAATGTTGTGTGGAGGGATGATTGATATTTGTTTTGATGTTTCGGAGGACATGTGTATCTGGTCTTGATCATGGTGCTATTTATACAACAATGTACAAAGTTTGGATAAGTATTTGCACTAACTAGGACCCTCCTTAAAATAGCTAGCATTGAATTGCATTTACGACGCCCCTCCTATAATAACTACTAGCATTGAATTGCATTTACTATGAGCCTCCTAAAAATGAACCATTGTATTTTCTCTATTACTTTTGAAAATACTCTAGGCTGTGTGATATGTTTGTCCGAAGTCAAATATGAACATCAACAATATAAATAAATTTTATTACAATAACTGTAAATTATATTTTCATATTATAAGCATTTGGCACTGTACATATATCTATCTATACTATTAAATTAATATAGGTGTGATGGCATTGATACGTCCTTTCCTTTTGTTAAAATATTGTCCTTCCGTTGGAGATCGATCAGATTTGTGTGAATGTCATGGTTCTATCAACAGATCTGCCATGGAGGTTAGTCTATGGCGGTTTGTGGAGGAGGGGTGAACATGACGGAGTGATCCAGTATGGTAGTAGCACGAGTTTATCAAGCTTCAGATCCCGCAGCGGTGGCAGAATCCTACATGCTGCTATAAATCACTATAATGGCAACAAGTGCTCAGTTATAATGATTGTGTCGATACCTTGCTATCATGCGTGCCTCAAGGGCTCTTCCACGTCAGCTTATAAAGGCGCTCGGCATGGACATCATGGCGGTTCTCGAACGGATACAACATGGAGTCCTAGACTAATACCTAGACTATGCCTTGTACATCAAGTCAATCCGCCATGCGTATGTCTTCAAGAATCCGCCATGGGCCTTCAGCAACTGGGCCGCCCAGTCAGGCCATTGGCCAGACCACCATCTATGAGCCACCCGGCTTGCCAATTTAGGACTACGTCGCTGGTATACCCATTTTTTATATCCCCAACAATAGCCCTTGGAGAACTTCAAGATCATCATCTAAATATATCATGTCTTCATTTGAGACGCATCTATCGTCGCTCTTTATCTTGCAGGTTGATGGTGGATCTTGGAGCTGCTCCTATTTCGTCCCCCAATCCGCTATGGTATGGCAGATCAGCGACATTATCTTCATTCGCGAGATTCCCGGGATCCTTTGTAAGTTTCCCATGAAATCCACTATAACTTGCCTTCATAGTTCCGTCCAGGGTAAGTTTTGATGTCTAGACACCTATTGGTATAGATTAGCGTTTTACCCGAGGACACATGTCACTATGTCAGGATCTAGGGCATATGCGTGCCATGCATACGGCAAAAATGGCGAGCACGAATCTCTGCGCGGAGGCCTATAAATACCCCCGCGCGGTAAGCCCTAGCGTCATTCTCCGCGTTTTCACTTTTCTTCCTTGCGCCGCGGGAGCTCTCCGATTTCCGACGAGCCACCGTGCGGAAACCTTGTCGCCGGCGATCTTCTTGATCGGAACCTTTTCCGCATTCTGGCATCTTCATCTTCCTCAGCTGAAATCCTCGAGGTAATTTCCGCCATTGGGACTCCGAGTGCAGAGTGTTGTAGCAAGAGTAGTTTTCCCCATGAGGATAACTCGGGGTTAATATTGAACTCTTGGAGAACAGTCAAAAAATCTCTCTTCGTTCTCGTCCGGTAACCTGCAAAACAATCTTCTTGTCTTACGTTCCCAACTCTAGCAAGTGGTTGTCAAGCACAAGGTGTTGAATGTAAGTAAAACAAAATAACAAATGCAATAAAATACATACAATGCAATAAAGTAAACTAAAGCTATTATGTAACTCAAACAATAAGCTAAAGGTGTTTTTCGGTTTTCGAGATGATTACAAGAAAGTAAATATGTTTTTGTATTTTCAGATTTAATTACAGATGAATTTTTAAAGACACATGCAAGCGTTGGAAAGATGTTTCTTATGATAAAAATTGGATCGGGGTTCATGGGTTCACATGTCTACTCTCTCATAAAGTTGGGGTGGCACTAAGTGCAAGATAGGTGACTGATGAAGCCGAGTAAATTACCGGCCAGTTGGAAAACCCCAAGAGCAAGGTGTGATGAATATAGCAGCAAGCTTTTCCCTCAGTAAGAAACCAAGGTAGTCAATCCAGTAGGAGAAAGCCAAACGACTGAAGGTGATGCCCACTAGCTGCGTGATGCTCTAACAAGGGCGCCGTTAACGATTTCTTGTTAGCGCGTCTTCAACCAGTAGCAACGTGGAACCTGCACACAACACAACCAAATATTTGTTCCCAACTTACGATGAGGTTGTCAATCTCACTGGTTTGCTTGAAACAAAGGGTATGAGCGTATCGAGTGGAAAGTGATAAGGGATTTCTATTTTCGTGCCCTCAGGTCGTTAGTTGTACTCAGTTTTCCCCAGCTCGTTAGTTTTTCCTCAGTTTTCCCCAAGCCGTTGTCTGAAACCCTCAGAAGGAGCTCGGACAGAGGATTCCCGTTAAGTTGACCATTTCCGTTGTCGATGGATTTCGTGTCGCAAGAACACGGGGTACCACGCGACGGACCCAAGGATTCGAACGCAGGGGGCTAAACGTGTGAGATCTTGGATCGCAACGAAACACGGTGACGGAAGCCTCGATTGTCGAACGCGCTACGCACTGCAGAGAGGGAGACCAAGCTTTACCCAGATTCAGGGCCCTCGTGGTGAGGTAAAACCCCTACTTCCTGCCTTCTTGTATTGCGACGCGACACCTCGCGAGGAGTACAAGGCCTTGGTTACAAAGCTCTAGTTGGCCAGAGGTTGAAGAACCTGCGTGCCCAACTAGCAGCTTGAAGAAGATGAAGATTCGATTAGATCGGATCCCCTCTAAGGGGTGGCCTCTCCCCCCTTTTATAGCGCCAAGGTCCTCCTTCCCCTTATCTTCTTGGGGAAGGGGTTGCCACACACGGCCAAGGAGGGAGGACAGCTGTAGACTATGTTCTTCTGTAGACTTGGTCTTCGTAGGGTAGCGGCGCCGGTCCACAGGAGTGGGTGGAGGAGGCTGACGTCCTCCTCTGGCGCCCTGCACCGTCCATGCTATATTTAGGGGGGTGGCCAACTGCCACTGTGCCGCTTTGGGCAGGCACAGAGAAAGTTGGTCTCCTCCCTGTCGGGGGTAGCGTGGGCGGTACGCGGTCTTCTGACCGTTAGCTTCTTGCTCTGCACGCCAATCGTGCTGAGCTGGCGTAGGCGTGCGTCCTCTCCTCACCAGCAGGGGCTCGTGAGGAGGTCTTCTGGTCCTTAGCCGTTTCTGTCGTCGTTCTCCTCACGAGGCGCCTCCTCGTGAGGGTCTTCTCCGTAGCGAAGATTGTTGATTTTCTCCTGGGCTAGAGATGGGCCGATGACGGGGCCCAGGAGCAGGTGGACCGGGATACCCCGATATCCAGAACACCGACAGTAGCCCCCGGGAGCCCGGCCCATGAACGCACCCTCTTGAGGAAGCGAAGGGTCGGGGGCCCCCGAAGCTGCTGGGCCCTCCAACGGCACGCGTCAACCGTGCGGTCAGAGGACCATGTGAAGAAGCAGAGACTCCGGACACGTGGCGCGGTCGCAGCTGGTGAGACAAAACGGCGGGCGACGCTACGGTCTCCGAGGCGTCAGCCCGTCACAATGATGCGTCGCTTGACTGCAGAGCACCACGCCAACGCTTCGATTCCCGCGCAGGGATTTGACGCATCGACGCCGGACGCCCCCCTTAAATAGGTCCTCCTCGAGACCTCCGGCACTTCACCTCCTTCCTCCAGTGCCACTTCTGCTTCCTCGCCCCCAAGCTCATGGATCCCTCCAACTCCTCCGCCGCCATGGGATCGAGCTCCGGGGCGAAGCGCCGCCGGCGCCCCCTGGGCAGCGGGAAGAAGGCGAAGGTCCCGACCCAGTGGACGCCCGGCGCCGGCGGCCCCCTCCGCATTGGCGCGCCGCGGCAGGGCGAAGCGAGCCGTGCCGCCGCGGGGACCTCCGGCGCCATGACCCTCAGGGGTCCTGCGCGTGGAGGCGCCCTGAACTTGCCGTCGCCACTGGCGGCGGCGCCTGCTCCCCGCGCCTCGGGGAGTGTCGATCGGGCTCTCCGGGAGGTGGAGGCCGCCCTGGGCCCTCCTCCCGCTGCTGCAGATCCTCCGGCCCCGCCGGTGAATGGAGTGGTTGCCACTCCGCGCCACCTGGCGGCGGCGCTTCTGGGACCCCTCATCGCCCCGGGGTCCCGCTTCCTGGAGCTCCTCGTCGTCGTCGACGCCCCGGGCTTCAACTCCCTCCGGCTGCCCGACGCCATCCGGAGGGCGGTTCACGCCCACGGCCCGGCCGCCGGGGAGATCGCCCTGGGCGAGCAAAGCAGGCCAGATCTCTTCTGGCCTGTGGACATCCTCTTCGGGGCGAACGGCAACGTCGTCCTCTCTGGCCGCTGGAGGCCCTTCGCCCTCGGCTGTCGCCTCCGCGTCGGCGACCGCCTCATCTTCCGCTTCAAGCTGGGGACCCTGGAGGCTACGGTGCGGATCTTCACCGCCGACGGCGTCCGCCGCACCTACCCCCAGCTCGCGGCGCAGTGAAGAGGAGGCCCTGGCGCGGTAGTCTTCTGGGGAGGGGAGCTAGTCTCCTTCCCTCTTTTGCCTTGTAGTCCTTACCGGCGGGGAATGCCCCGCCGTGCTTCGCTCCTTCCCCCACTGGGGGCAATTTAAAGAAATCCTTTTGTTGATCATCTTGCTGTCCTTCACTGTCCTGGCCATTCGCTTGCTCGAGAGCCCTGGTGAGCTATAGGCATCGACGGGAAGCCTCCCTCCACCTCAGAGCTCGGGACGGGTTCGGCGTCGATGACACAGTGGATGACTCCTGAGACAAGAAGTTGAAGAAAGAGTTGGAAAAGAAAAGACCCCAAATCCCCGAAAACGGAAAAACAAGTCGGTAAAACAAACAAAAAAAGAAGGCAAATAAGATGCCCCTGTGACCGGCACAGGGACCTTCTCCGTCGTGGAGGAGCGCGGCACTATCTGTGCCAGCAGCTAAGAGCAAATTGCCGCGCGTGGCGATTCACGGGGCCTTCCTCGTCGTTGAGGGAAGCTGGACCCTCATGGACGTGAAAACGTCGACGCTTAAGAGAGCCCAGAGACCGTCGACACCTCACAAGGATTGCTCATGAGGTGAAGGGCCTGGCGCGGACCTCCGGATATGCGTCTCCTTCGCAAGATTTATCGGAGCGGCCTTGATCTTCAATAATCCTGCCACGTTAGGCCTTCCTTGAGAGAGGGAATCCTCCTGCGGATGCTAGTGCATCGACGCGTCTTTGCTCCCTCGTGAAGGTTGCTCACGAGGGGTAGGTCCTTAGCGGGTGCCATGGGCACACCTTGGACTTTTCCTCGAAGATTTTTTATTTTATGGCGTACTTCGCGAGGAACTAAGCACCATGGGCATCCAGAGGTGATCGTTAACGGGGCCGTCGCCCCCGACCAGAGCTCGCTCCCTTCGGGTTTTTCGGGCTTGCTGTTTTCCGGGCGAAGGCCCCAGCATAGACACCGTGCCTAGCCCCCTTCCGCGAGGAGTACAACAGAAAATAAATGGACTTCATGCCATTTTGATGTCATGCCGAAGCAGAGGCGCTACATTGCGCGATAACTTAATATCAGTGCTTAAGAGCAGATTGAGCTGATACAAGTGCCGTGAAAACGGTCTTTTTCTCCTCGTGAGGAACCTAAGGGTAGAACTTTCGCAGATGAGCTATGTTCCACGGGTTCCCCACTGGCACGCCTTCTGCGGTTTCCAGCCGCGCCGAGCCTGGCCTGGCGATGTGCGTCACCTTGAAGGGCCCTTCCCACATTGGAGACAGCTTGTGCAGGCCCTCGCGAGAGAGTATTCTCCTCAGCACCAGGTCGCCGACCTCCAGAGTCCTTGCTCGAACATGGCGGCTATGGTAGCGGCGTAGTCCTTGCTGGTACCTCGCGGCGCGGAGCGCGGCTTGGCACCGAGCTTCCTCGAGCAGGAGGAGGCGATCCTTGATGAGGTCCTCTTGGCGAATTTCGTCGAAGGCGAGCACTCTTGGCGACCCGAACTTGATGTCGGTGGGAAGAACAGCCTCCGCCCCGTAGACCAGGAAGAAAGGGGTTTCTCCAGTGGGTTTGGTGGCGGTAGTCCTGATGGACCACAAGATGGATTGGAGGTTGTCTAACCATTTTTTGCCGCAGGCCTTGAGCTTGGCGTTGAAGCTTTTCGTCTTGAGTCCTTTGAGTACTTCAGCGTTGGCACGCTCGGCTTGGCCATTGCTCCGGGGGTAGGCGACGGAGGCGAAGCAGATCTTGATGCCGGTCGATGCGCAGTACTCCCAGAACAGTCCGCTGGTGAACTGGCTGCCGTTGTCGGTGATGATGCGGTTAGGCACTCCAAAACGACAGACCAGCCCACGGATGAACTTGACTGCGGACCTCGCCGGGATCGTGCACACCGGTTCCACCTCCACCCACTTGGTGAACTTGTCGATGGCGACGTAGAGGTAGCGATAGCCCCCTTGCGCTCTGGGGAATGGACCGAGGATGTCCAGCCCCCAAACGGCAAAGGGCCAAGTGAGTGGGATGGTTCGCAGCTCTTGCGCCGGCTGATGTATCTGCTTGGCGTGGAATTGGCACGCCTCGCACCTCTTGACCATCTCCGCCGCATCCCCGAGCGCCGAAGGCCAGTAGAAGCCACTTCGATATGCCTTTGCGGCTAGAGTTGCAGCAGAGGCATGATGGCCACACTCGCCGGCATGGATGTCCCTTAGAAGCTCTTGGCCTTGGTGAGTACATATGCACTTCAGAGCGACGCCATTTGGGCGACGCCGGTACAAGTCACCGTCCTTGACGCAGTAGCCCGAAGCTTGCCGCACAATCCTCTCGGCCTCCTCTTCATCCTCAGGAAGCCTGCTGCTGGTGAGGTAGGCCTTGAGCTCGATGATCCAATCCAATCCCTCCTGTCGCGCTAATGCCAGAAGGACGCGGTCACCCGAAGGAGGCCCGCAATCCGGAGCCCCCTGCTCCGGCGGTGGCGGGAAAGTAGAAGGAGGAGGGGAATTGGATGTTGACAGAGAGGCGGACGGCTTGAAGAGACGCTCCTCGAAGACGCCGGCGGGCTGCGCCAGGCGATGAGAGGCGCGCTTGGCAATCTCGTCGGCTTCCACGTTCTCTCCCCTCGGGATGTGCTTCAGCTCCAAGCCTTGGAAGCGTTTTTCCATCTTTCGATGCTCCTCGAGATAAGCCGCCATGTGCTCATCCCTTGGAGTGTAGCTCTTGTTCGAGAAGTTCACAACCAGCTGTGAATCTCCCTTGACGATGAGGTGCTTGATGCCCAAAGCGTTTGCTGCCCTTAGGCCAGCAAGTAGTCCTTCGTACTCCGCGATGTTGTTGGAGACCTTGTTCCCAGGCGCGAAGCAGAGCTGCACAGCGTAGAAAAGCTTGTCTCCAGAGGGAGAGGTTAGGACAGCACCAGCTCCCGCGCCGGGGAGGTTGAAGGCGCCGTCGAAGTGCATGACCCAGAGGCCTGGGGTCTCCTCTCCAGGGAGAGTCGACTCCTCCTCTGGAGGCTCGTCTACGAACGGATCAGTCCATTCTGCAGTGAACTCGGCCAAAGCCTTGCTCTTGATTACCTTTGTAGTTTCGAAGGAGATCTCGAAAGGCTGAAGCTCCACAGCCCACTCAGCCACCCGCCCGGTGACATTGGGGTTGCGCAGGACGGTTTCCAGGGGCCGATCGGTTACCACCTTAATCGGGTGACCCTGGAAGTAGTGGCGTAGCTTCCGCGAGGCGATGAGCAAGGTGTAGAGCAACTTTTGCTGCATTGTGTAGCGCTCCCGCGCGTCGCGCAGTACCGTGCTGACGAAGTACACAGGCTTTTGCACCTTGACGACACCCTCGGAAGGCTCCTCCTCAGGAGGCTTTTGAGCGTTGCTCTGAGAGAGCGGCTCGGTCGGTGAAGATCCCTCGGGCGGCTCCTCTCGAGGGGCGGGAGGTAAAGCGGCCTCTTCCTCGCGAGGAGCCCCCGAGCTTGGAGGAGGGACCTCCTCCTTGGCGATTACCTTGACGTCCCGCTCCGCGACGAGAACGGCACTTGCAGTCCTTGGAGTTGCCGCGATGTAGAGTAGCAAGGGCTCGCGAGTCGTTGGGGCAACCATGATCGGTGGGCTCGTGAGGTACCTTTTTAACTCGGCGAAGGCCTTGTCGGCTTCCGGAGTCCACTCGAACTTCCCGGTGCGCTTCATGAGCTTGAAGAAGGGTAAAGCTTTTTCCCCACTCCTCGCGATGAAGCGCCCCAGGGCTGCCATGCACCCCGCGAGGCGTTGCATTTCCTTGAGATTGCGCGGAGGACGCATTTCTTTGATGGCCTTGACCTTGTCGGGGTTCGCCTCTATCCCGCGATTGGACACGAGGAACCCCAACAGTTTTCCCGACGGTACGCCGAAGGCGCACTTGGCGGGGTTGAGCTTGATGTTTACCTTCCTCAGGTTGACGAATGTTTCCTCCAGATCCTCGATGAAGGTGTGACCCTCGCGAGTCTTGACGACGATGTCGTCGACGTAGGCTTCCGCATTCCTTCCCATCTGAGCCCCCAGGGCCTTACGCATGAGCCTTTGGAATGTAGCTCCTGCGTTCTTCAGGCCGAAGGGCATGCAGACGTAGCAGTACACCCCACAGGGCGTGATGAAGGCGGTCTTCTCTTCGTCCTCCTTTGCCATCTTGATCTGATGATAGCCGGAGAAAGCATCCAAGAAGCAAAGGAGGTCGCAGCCGGCGGTGGAGTCGACGATTTGATCTATCCTCGGGAGAGGGTAAGGGTCCTTGGGACAGGCCTTGTTGAGACTTGTGAAGTCCACGCAGAGGCGCCCACTGCCATTGGCCTTTGGGACGACCACCGGATTAGCAATCCAGGTGGGGTGGGCCACCTCGCGTATTAACTTGGCCTTCTTCAGCTTCTCTATTTCCTTGACGATGAAGTCTTGCTTCTCTTGCGCTTGCTTCCTGGTCTTCTGCTTCACGGGGTGTGCCTGAGGGCACACGGCTAGGTGGTGCTCAATCAACTCCCTGGGAACGCCGGGCATATCTGACGGAGTCCAAGCGAACATGTCAGAATTTGCCCGTAGGAAGGTGACGAGCGCGCTTTCCTATTTGGGGGAAAGCCCTGCCCCGATGGTGACGTAGTTGTCGCAGCCCCCCAGCCTGAAGCGGGACCTTCTTGGTTGCCGAGCGCTCCTGGGTAAACTGGGGCCTCCTGCCGGAGGGTACCGCAGCTTCCCCAATGCTCATGTCCAGCATTGGATGGACCAGGTCCTCGCTTGGAGTAGGCGATGCAGAGGCGGCGAACTTCTTCCCTGTCGAACCCAGAGGGTGGGGCTCGAGAGAGGCCTTCTTCGCTGCAGCCCATTCTTGGGATACGAGCTGCTTCTTCCTCGCGAGGTCGCCGGAGTGTTCCAGTAGATCTTCGTCGGCGGGGAACATGGTGGCGGCCTCGCGGTAGACATGCTCAACTGATCGGAGAGCATCCTTCTCATTGCAGCGCACGGTGATCGTGCCGTTGGCGCCCGGAATCTTGAGGACGTTGAAGCCATGGTGCGTTGCTGCCATGAACCTAGCCAAGGCTGGGTAGCCGAGGATGGCATTGTATGGCAGGGCGATGTAGGCGACGTCGAAGTCGAGGCTTTCTGTCCTGTAGTTGTCCTGGGTGCCGAAGGTGACGGGCAGGCTTACCTGCCCAATTGGCATTGTAGATCCCTCGGTTACCCCGAAGAACGGCCGAGTTGGCATGAGCCGGTGGTACGGCACCTGCATCTTTTCGAAGATCTCGACGGAGATGATGTTGAGGCCCGCCCCTCCGTCGATGAGAGTGCGATTGACGGCGACGTTGTTGATGGTTGGCGTGCACAAGAGGGGGAGTGTGCCCACACCCCTTGTGGAAGCCGGATGATCCTCCTCGTCGAAGCCAATCTTGCACGTCGACCACTTCATTAGACGATTGCCGACGCTGGGCTGTGCCGCCGCGATTTCTCGCGACAGCTGCTTGAAGTGACGATTTGACAGAGGAGCCTGAGCTCCACCCAGGAGGCAAGCGGCGAAGATTCGCGGCTCTTGATAGCCC
Organism: Dactylis glomerata; assembly: GCA_007115705.1. Taxonomy (NCBI): domain Eukaryota; kingdom Viridiplantae; phylum Streptophyta; class Magnoliopsida; order Poales; family Poaceae; genus Dactylis; species Dactylis glomerata. The sequence continues at coordinate 1,549,846 of QXEO01000149.1, read as the reverse complement.
CCCTGGTCCTCCTCCCGACGATCGTTTGCTGGTGGGGGCAGCGGCAGCGGCTCGGGATCGTCTCGAGACAGACCCCCACGGCGGCGACCTTCCTCGCGGTCGTCGTCGCGGCGATCGCCCCGGGATCCACTCTTGCCGTTGCTGCGGCCGCCCCCGCGACGCTTGGCGACACCGTTTTCCTCGTGAAACTTCCGGACAATCCAACAATCCTCGGTATTGTGGGTGTCCTTCTTGTGGATAATGCAGTAGCGGCGACGTCGACCTTTATCGCGATCGGAGCGGTCCCCGCGGCATTGCTTATGATCTGGCTCCGCCGCGAGGGCAGCAGCCTCCTTTCGCTTGGGGTCCTTGGACTTCGGCTTTGGGGGAGGCGCCTCCGGCAGATTGTGCACGAAGAGCCTCCCCTCCTCAGCCTTGGCGCAGCGGTCGGCGATCTCGAAGAGCCTGACGACGGAAGTCAGCTCATCATTCACAGACAGCTTCTCCCGCATCTTGACGTCGGAGACGCCCGTGGAGAATGCGGAGATGACCTCCTCGTTGGAGATCCTGGGAATCTTGTTCCTCATCTGACTGAAGCGCTGGATGTATTGACGAAGCGTCTCGCCCTTGTACTGACGCACCGCTTTAAGATCGTTCTTAGTTGCGGGGCGCTCGTACGTGGGCATGAAGTTGGCAACGAACTGACGACATAAATCCTTCCACGACGTCACGGATTCGTGAGGAAGATTCATGAGCCAAGTTCGCGGAGCGTCCTTGAGGGCCATGGGGAACCAATTGGCCATGGCGCGCTGATCTCCACGCGCAGCCTGGACGGCGACGACGTAGAGTTGGAGGAATTCGACAGGATTTGTGGTCCCATCGTAACGCGCGCTGATGTCTGGCTTGAACTTGTCAGGCCAGACGACGTAGCGCTGCTGGCGAGTGAGGGCAAGACACCCGGGGTTGTAGATCGGGACGCCGGGGGTCCTGACGTTCTTGCCAGCTTCGCCGATGTCATCGATGGCGCGGTCATGATTTTCGCGGCGGCGCTCGAGGGAGACGCGTGCGTCTTCCGGAGCGCGTTGGACGATTTGGCAGCTGGGCTCCCCGCACGGCGAAGATGCGGCGCGGGAAACCACTCTCTTGGCCTTGTTGGCCACCCCATCTCCGGCGCCCGGGGCGCGATGCCCCGCCGCCGGATCTGGGCTCCCCGCGCCCTGGGCTCCTCCCAAGGCCGGGTCTTCGTTGGCGATGGCGACGAGCTCGGCGATTCGAGCGCGCCACCCCTCACGCCCGTCGTCGGTGGGTTGATAGCGCAGCAGCTCCTGCGCCATGGCGAGTGCCTGTGCAGGAGACAGCTGACTCCCAGAACGAGCGCGAGAAGTGGCGGTGGCGGTGAAGGAGAGCGAAGGCTCTGTCCGCTCGGACGGGAGGTAGGAGGACTCCAGATCTTCCTCCTCTTCCTCCCCGGCCGAAGCTTCATGACGACGGAAGATGGGCTCGGTTTGCCCCCGAACAGCGTTGCGACGGCGAAGACGCTCGAGCCTTGCGTTGGCGTCGGCCATGTCGAAGCAGATCTAGAAGAAAACACACCACAGCCCCCTACCTGGCGTGCCAAATGTCGATGGATTTCGTGTCGCAAGAACACGGGGTACCACACGACGGACCCAAGGATTCGAACGCAGGGGGCTAAACGTGTGAGATCTTGGATCGCAACGAAACACGGTGACGGAAGCCTCGATTGTCGAACGCGCTACGCACTGCAGAGAGGGAGACCGAGCTTTACCCAGGTTCAGGGCCCTCGTGGTGAGGTAAAACCCCTACTTCCTGCCTTCTTGTATTGCGACGCGACACCTCGCGAGGAGTACAAAGCCTTGGTTACAAAGCTCTAGTTGGCCAGAGGTTGAAGAACCTGCGTGCCCAACTAGCAGCTTGAAGAAGATGAAGATTCGATTAGATCGGATCCCCTCTAAGGGGTGGCCTCTCCCCCCTTTTATAGCGCCAAGGTCCTCCTTCCCCTTATCTTCTTGGGGAAGGGGTTGCCACACACGGCCAAGGAGGGAGGACAGCTGTAGACTATGTTCTTCTGTAGACTTGGTCTTCGTAGGGTAGCGGCGCCGGTCCACAGGAGTGGGTGGAGGAGGCTGACGTCCTCCTCTGGCGCCCTGCACCGTCCATGCTATATTTAGGGGGGTGGCCAACTGCCACTATGCCGCTTTGGGCAGGCACATAGAAAGTTGGTCTCCTCCCTGTCGGGGGTAGCGTGGGCGGTACGCGGTCTTCTGACCGTTAGCTTCTTGCTCTGCACGCCAATCGTGCTGAGCTGGCGTAGGCGTGCGTCCTCTCCTCACCAGCAGGGGCTCGTGAGGAGGTCTTCTGGTCCTTAGCCATTTCTGTCGTCGTTCTCCTCATGAGGCGCCTCCTCGTGAGGGTCTTCTCCATAGCGAAGATTGTTGATTCTCTCCTGGGCTGGAGATGGGCCGATGACGGGGCCCAGGAGCAGGTGGACCGGGATACCCCGGTATCCAGAACACCGACATCCGTGCTGACGTGTGGGGCCGCGTCGTGTGGGGCCGCGTCACGTGGGGCTGGTAGAAAGGGACCGCGTGGGACAGGACGAGACCGCGTTTGGTTGTACGTGAGAGCTTGGTTCTGTCTCTCTCGGGCCAAATTGGCATTGACTTTTCAGAGCGCCTTTTCAGAGCGCCTTTTTCCCCTCTCTCTCTGTAAACAGTTCTCTCTCTTTTCACCAAATTAGTATCAAATCTAGAGAAGCTTCTATTTCTGTCTTTCTTCAATGATTGCTGCCTTTTGGCCCTCGTTTTTTGCCCAATATGGTAACAAATCTAGAAGCTAATCTAGAAGCTAGTATAGTATAATACATAGAATGCATACAACAGCCAAAAGAAGCCAATAACGATGTTAATGTTCACAACAAACTAAGTTGAAAATAAAATAAGACGCAATGTATGCCCAACATGAAGGTTCTTCATTCTTCATCATATATTTCGGAGTCGCTATATTCCATGAGACGAAAAAAATATTGACTGAACTCCTTCCTTCTACAGTGTGCAGCCAATAGATCCTCCAAACGGTATGGCCTTTGTTCTATTTTCATACCGTCGGAATCTAATCTATCCACATGTCGTGGCCACTCATCCCAGGCCTTTCTATCATCAAAGTACTGTCTGATATAACCGCCCTCGTAGTAGATGCAGCCAGGTCGAACTGTCGGGTGCACTCTGGTGTCGACGGAGATACACCATTTATAACTGACGAAGAAGGCACGACTGCCAATGTTGACGGCATGGAGAGAGCGGCTCTCAGTGTCCACACGGTACACCAATGGTTGACCTTCCTCCAAATGCCTGTTGCCAGGGCTGCCGCCGAACAACACAAGCAGCAGATCACCATCAGACTCCACAAGGTAGAACGTGTCATTTCCAAGTTCTGGAAATGAAAATAGTGTCTCCATGTTGATAGTGCTCGCGCGCTTCTCCAACTGGACATTGTTGGTGCACACTAATGTTCCGACATCAAAATTGTTCACAGCTATTGCATACAATTCACCATTGAACGGGGTAAGGCAATGCAGAGAATCGTCCTCGATCGAAAATCTTCCTTCTCCCCAATCTTCTACATCTATATCCTTAGTAGGAGAGCTCTCATCGACCCAAGCAATTTCATTGGGGTAACCTGTGCAAATGAAGACCATAGTCGGGGACTTCATTACAGCGACTGACTCCACAATCATAGATGGCATCTGCGCCTCAAACGTAGCGTTCAATGTCTTTGTGAGTGGGTTCAGAAGCCGTATCTTGTGCGGCTGGTTCCTCTGGGCAAGCACGATGACGCCACGGTAAAAGCCGACGAAGTAGTATCTAAAAGGGAGTTGATGAAGATAACATTCAGCACTAAGATGTTTACGATTGAAAATAAAAATAGATTAACTCTATAGATATGGAGGAATTTGAACCTTGCATGAACTTCCGTTAGATCGATGGTGACGTAGCGGGATGTGCGGAGGTTGAGGAAGGAGAACTCAGCGGCGCGTGGAAGGGCGTGTTCTACCACGATCCATTCGTGCAGGTGCACGTCGGGCTCAGGTAGATCTGAGCGCCAATTTGTACAAACTTGCCTCAAAGCAGCGTAGGTGTCCACGTACTCCTCGTTCGCCAGTAAGCAGTCGCCGATCTTGTGAAGTGGTCCGTCACCCTTAAGAGAGGCCCAGTTCACGGAGGCGCCGCGCTTGGATGCGCCACCCTCGGATGCGACAGGCTCGGCAGCGACGAGCTCGGATGCGAAGGGCTCGAAGGCGATGGGCTCGGGGGCGACGGCCGCCGACGCATTCTTCTTCTCCATCGCTGGCAGGGGAGCGCGCGTAGGGCGGCTGGGGTTTTTTGGAGAAGATGATGGGACATGAGAGGCGTGGTTGCGTGCGTGAGTTATGATGAGACTGTGTGCAGAGGGAGGGAGAGGGGCTCTGTACTGGCAAAGTGACGGTTCGTCTCAGCAGTTGACGTTTTGGTCTCAACACGCGCACCGCGCGGCTAACCGCTGCTCACCGCGACACGCGTCCGAGGGACTGCACGTCAGCACCGTTACGTGTACTCAGTTCTACCCTCGAATCTTACACTGGAAAAATATCTGTACTCAGTTTTCCCCTCGAGTACTAATACTGCCTAGTGCAATATACTCAGTTTTACCCTCAAGTGGCTGGTCAATAGAGAGTCAACAGATGGGATTAAGCCATCTAATTGAGTCATTTCATGCGCAAAAAAATTCAAAAAAATAAAATCATAGTGCCTCCTACTCATGGAGTCTTGTTACGCGACCTGCCACGTAGGAAATCATAACAATCATATATAAATCAAGTTTTCACACAAATGGCCACTTCTGAAATCACTAGTAGCTATGAAGGTTCATGGCTTTCCACTCAAACCCCTTCTCAAAACATCTATACCTAAAACATAGTTTGTCTGAATGAGGCCATAATTTTTGCACTCATGTATATTTGAATTGCTAATACTTTGAGGTAGGCCAACCTGGGTTTCATTGTACAAAACATGTGTTTTTCTTTTTCTAAATCTCTTATTTGAATTCCTTAGCCTGTTTACTATTTACTTGCCCTTGTATCCTTGATACTACTCAGTTTTACCCTCTCCCTTCTCACAGAAGCCCAAACTTGGCCTGATTGGTCGAGCTGTTGTCACAAGGATCGTGCCCACCTACCGTCGATCCTATGATCCAACGGGCAGGATCGTGCCACCCTCTCTCTATCTGTCGGTGGCAAACTACTACCCCTCTATGTATGCTAAATGACGAGTTTGCCACCGGATTCAACAAGTTGGGTAATCACGAATTTCTTGTAGGCATTACTTTTCACGGTAAAATGATAAACTATCACGAATTTCCATTTCTTGTAGGCTTTACTTTTCACGTTGAAATGATAAACTATCACGAATTTCCATTTCTTGTAGGCTTTACTTTTCACGGTAAAATGATGAACTATCACGAATTTCCATTTCTTTTACGCATTACTTTTCACGGTAAAATGATAAACTATCACGAATTTCCATTTCTTGTAGGCATTACTTTTCACGCTGAAATGATAAACTATCACGAATTTCCATTTCTTGTAGGCTTTACTTTTCACGGTAAAATGATGAACTTTCACGAATTTCCATTTCTTTTAGGCATTACTTTTTTGTTGAGATATAAACCACCCCCACAACGGTCATCTCCTCCTTAGTTTATTGTGTAAACCCCACAACGGTCATCTCTACCTTAATTTATGGTGTAAACCCCACAACGGTCATCTCTCCCTTATAAACCCCCACAACGGCCATCCCTCATGTCAATAGGTTCTGCCTCTCTCTTCTTCGTTTCTGCCTCTCTCTTCTTCGTTCACATACACTTGATCCATTGCCATGGCTTCCACGTCTCGAACGCCGACCGGAAGGGGAAGGGGAAGGGGAAGGGGAAGGGGAAGGGGCGGCCGGGGTGGTGGATCATCATCATTGCCACCACCACCGTCAACACTGCCATTGATCATAGAGGAGTTCTTCATCACCATCTATGAAGACCCTTTGGCCAAGAAGGTACGTACGCGTTCCCACATATATGATGCATGTGATTAATTATGTGCATGTTCTAAAAAACCTTTAATTTCAAACGATCGGTGCTCGATCTCTTTGCAGGCACTCCCACAAAAGTTTGCGGACTATCTTGACGGCCAGGAGCCCGCAAAGGTGTATCTGCGAGCAGCTGACTGCGGTCCTCGTCTCTGGACCGTGGAGGTCCTATTTGATGGACAAGGCCGGATGTACCTCGACAAGGGCTGGGAGAATTTCGCTATCGCGCACGGTGTGGATTTCGGCTGCTTCCTACACTTCAAATATGAAGGCGATTATGTGCTCACAGTGAAGGTGTTCGACAGAACAACGTGCAGGAAGTACTACTACACGGACGACAAAGATACTGACGATGAAAGCGACGACGACGTGAAGCCATGCATCTAAGGGGATTATGACCAAGAATATATATGTAGCTTCATATGCATCGATTTATAGATCTAGCTATTTTCTATATATTATGCATGTAAAAATAATAGGGAATCACAATTTCCACTATGATTAGAGCACCACAGCCTCCAAACGATGCCGATGCCGATATCGGCATGGTCAGAACGGGTATGCATGCTCGCCGCCACTGCTAGGTCACCGTTGGGATGCACCCTCAATCCCGTCCCCTCATTCGATCACTGACACACCAGAGATACCGCCGAGGCCAATGACGAACGTACATGCTGATGCCAATGCTGAACATGCACGCCGTTGTGGGCACGGCCACGCCGCCCCGCTATGTTGGATGCCACAGACCACCGCGAGGTCTTTCCCTTCGCCACCACACTCCCCTAGCACCTATCTATACACGCCAGAAAGGAGAGACACTAGTTTTCTCTACATTGCTCGCGTTCGTGTCCGACACCGTCAGTCAAAGTGTTGAGGTCGTCGTCGATGTCTGATACGTCTCAAACGTATCTATAATTTTTGATACTCCATGCTTGTTTTACACCATTTGCCTATTGTTTCGTTACACTTAGTGGCACTTTTATGCATTTTCCGGAACTAACCTATTAACAAGTGCCATAGTGCCAGTTTCCTGTTTTCTGCTGTTTTTGTGTTTCAGAAGTGATACACAGGAAATATTCTCGGAATTGGACGAAACAAGTTCCTGAAGTCTTATTTTACCCGGAAGCTTCCAGAGATCCGAAGGAGAGTAGGAGGTGAGGGACCAGGGGCCCACACACAGGGGTGGCGCGGCCAGCCCCTGGCCCGCGCCACCGCCTTGTGAGGCCACCTGGCCCCTCTTCTGACGACACCCCTTCGCCTATAAGTACCCCCCGACGGGAAAAACCTAAGGGCCCGATCAGATTTCCAGAACACATCGCGATACGCCGCCGCCGTCGACCCGAAGATCGGGAGGGTCCAGAAGCTCTTCCCGGCACCCTGCCGGAGAGGGGAATCACCACCGGAGGTCTTCTTCATCGCCATGCTTGCCTCCAGAGCGATGAGTGAGTAGTCTTCCTTGGACTATGGGTCCATAGCAGTAGCTAGATGGTTGTCTTCTCCACTATGTGCTTCATGTTTAGATCTCATGAGCTGCCATACATGATTGAGATCACCGTTATGTAATTCTACATGTTTGGTTTGTTGGGATCCGATGAATATTGGTGTTTATGATTAAGTTGCTGTACTGAATTATATCTTTTGTTATCTCTATGTTGTTTATGATCTTGCATGCTCTCCGTTGTTAGTAGGTATCTTGGCCGAGTAGTTGCTAGTGACTCCAAGAGGGGGTATTTATGCTCGATAGTGGGTTCATGTCTCTATTTCACCTGGGGGAGTGACAGAAACCTCTAAGGTGGTAGATGTGCTGTTGCTACTAGGGAGAAAACAACATTCATATGCTCAAGGGCATATGCTTTGTTTACATTACACACTTTGCTTAATGCAATTATCTGTTGTTCGCAACTTAATACTTCTAGGGTGTTCGGATTGATATCCCCGGGAGTGGATTATTAGTCATAGATGCAGTTGGATGGCGGTCTATGTATTTTGTTGTAATGCCCAGAGTAAATCTCATAGTGATCTTCTTGACATATCACGTTATCTTTATTCTATCAATTGCCCAACTGTAATTTGTTTACCCAGCATGTGTTATTTTATCTATGGAGAGACACCACTAGTGAACTGTGGACCCCGGTCCTATTTACATCATATTGCTATCACCTGTTTACTTTTATCGCACTGTTTACTTTTCTCGTACTGTTTACTTTACTCGCATACTATTATTGTTTTTCCACTCGATACGCTCATAACCTTTGTTTCAAGCAAACCGGTGAGATTGACAACCTCATCGCAAGTTGGGAACAAAGTATTTGTTTGTGTGTGTGCAGGTTCCACAAACACCTTCAGTCGTCATTGTCTCTCCTCTCCTGTTCGATAAACCTTGGTATCTTAACTGAGGGAAAACTAGCCGCTACACTCATCATACCTTCCTCTTGGGGTTCCCAACGGGCTGGTCATCACCACGCACAAGGACTAACTGCTCCCACGTCAACTACACGCCACCAGTTCTTTTCTGGCGCCATCACCGAGTAGCAGCTTCTTTTCTGGCGCCGTTGCCAGGGAGGAAGAGAAGACTTCTGCGAGGGGATTTCTTTGCACACACATTCTTTACTTTGTTATTTGTTTTGCTTTACTTTATTTTATTTTACCTGCATTGCTTTTTATATCAAAAACCCAAAAAAATTAGAATCCTTGGTAGCTGTTTTTACTTGTTTACTTTCGTTTTGCTGAAATGGCCAATCCTGAAAACACCAAGTTGTGTGACTTCACTAGCACAAACAATAGTGATTTTATCTGCACTCCTATTGCACCACCTATTCCTGCTGCAAACTTTTATGAGATTAAGCCTGCTTTGTTGAACCTTGTTATGAAAGAGCAATTTTCTGGCGCTAGTACTGAAGATGCTGCAGCTCATCTCAACAATTTTGTTGACCTATGTGAGATGCAGAAATATAAGGATGTTGATAGTGATATTATTAAGCTCAAGCTGTTTCCTTTTTCTTTGAGAGGAAAAGCTAAAGATTGGTTGCTGTCTTTGACTAAGAATAGTATTGATTCATGGGCTAAGTGTAAGGATGCTTTTATTGGTAGATACTATCCTCCTGCTAAGATTATATCATTGCGTAGCAATATTATGAAGTTTACTCAGTTTGATAATGAACATGTTGCTCAAGCTTGGGAAACAATGAAATCTATGATAAAGAATTGCCCCACTCATGGACTGACTACTTGGATGATTATCCAAACTTTTTATGCAGGACTGAATTTTTCTTCAAGGAACCTACTTGATTCAGCTGCTGGAGGCACTTTTATGTCCCTTACCTTGGGCGCCGCATCAAAGCTAATCGACAACATGATGGTAAATTATTCTGAATGGCACACCGAGAGAGCTCCGCAAGGTAAGAAGGTAAATTCTGTTGAGGAAACCTCTTCCTTGAATGATAAGATTGATACCATTATGGCTATGCTTGCTAATGATAGGACCCATGTTGATCCTAATAATGTTCCTTTGGCCTCTCTGGTTGCTCAAGAAGAGCATGTTGATGTGAATTTCATTAGAAACAATAATTTTAACAACAATGCTTATAGGAACAATTTTGCTAGTAATAATTATAGGCCGTATCCTTCTACCAATGGTAATGGTTATGGTAACTCTTATGGTAATTCCTACAACAACACTAGGGCCGCGCCCTCCGAGCTTGAGGTAATGCTCAAGGACTTCATCGGTAAGCAAACTGCTTTTAACAAGTCTGTTGAGGAAAAGTTAGGCAAAATTGATATTCTTGCTTCTAAAGTTGATAGCCTTGCTCATGATGTTGAAATTCTGAAATTAAAAGTGTTTCCTAATGATGTGAAAGTGAGCAATGTTGTTGCTGCCGCTAATGCTATCCAAGTTGGAATTGATGAAAATATTAGATTGTTAGCGGAATTGCATGCCAGGTGGGAAAGAGAAGATGAGATGGTTAGAGAGATGAAGGTATGCACTATTACTACCTCTAATGATGTTACTCCTACTGATAACAATCCTCTTACTTTGATTGGTGTAGAGAAAACTCCCACTCCTTGTGTTAAAAAGCCTAAAACTGCCAAAACTTTTTCTCAAAAGAGTGCTGAAATTTTTCGGAGTGTGGGAGATGATAGCTCTATTTCTTTTAATGATTTTGATGTTGATGGCTGCAATATATCTGAAGTAATTTTGTTCTTGCAAAAGCTTGCTTTGACTCCCAATGCTAGTTCTTTAAATATTGCTTTTACTAAGCATATTACCAGTGCTCTCATAAAGATTAGGGATGAAAAGTTGAAGCAAAAAGCCTCTGTTCCCAAGAAGTTAGAAGATGGTTGGGAACCCATCATTGATATGCATGTTAATGGTTATGATTGCCATGCTTTATGTGATCTAGGTGCTAGTATTTCTATCATGCCTAGAAAGATTTATGACATGCTTGATTTACCACCACTTGAAAAATGTTATTTTGATGTACCTATTGCTGATGTTGCTAAGAAGAAACCTTTGGGAAGGATTAATGATGTTCTTATTGTGGTTAACAATAACCTTGTTCCCGTTGATTTTCTTGTTATGGACGTTGAATGCCATGCTTCATGTCCTATTATTTTGGGAAGACCCTTTCTTCGAACTGTAGGTGCTATCATTGATATGAGGGAAGGCACTATCAAGTATCAATTCCCACTTAAGAAAGGTATGGAACACTTCCCTAGGAAAAGAAAGAAATTGCTTTTTGACTCTATTCTTAGAGCAAATTATGAGCTTGATGCTTCATCACTTGATATTACTTGATTCGCAATTTTCTGCGCCTAGCTCAAAGGCGTTAAAGAAAAGCACTCTTGGGAGATAACCCAATGTTTTCTTTTCAGTACTTTTTCTTTTATTTGAGTCTTGGAAGTCATTACTACTGTAATGACCGCTCCTTATCTTGTTTATTTCGTTTTTGTGCCAAGAGAAGCCTCTAATTTGAGTGAGGTAAAGATTTGGGGATGTTGCTGTCCTGAAACTGTTTTCGGTGCTGCACCGTAAAAATTCGTGAAAATTCTCTGTTTATCTTTTGGACCTACGATTTCTTGTTCATATGCCCCAGGTTATATCCAAACTTTTCTTAGTTGAACACTTTTTGATTTGAGCAACAGAAAATCCCTCAAAAATTCGACCTTTGTCAGCTGTTCAGTTTTGACAGATTTCTGCCAATATTTGTGTTTGCCACTTTATCGCTTTCTTTTGAGTTCTTTTGATCATGGAACTTTTGGGGAGGTTGCTACAGTAGTATATGCTATATATGTGGTGGTTTTGAGTTGAAACCTGAAGCAAATAGAGGATTGAATATATTTTATGCTTGCACTAATGTTGCTAATAGAATTGTGTTTAGTTTTGTATGAAGGAAGTTTTCAAGTGTAGGGATTGGAGAATGATGAGATGAGTTGAAGAATGGACAAAAGCTCAAGCTTGGGGATGCCCATGCATCACCCCAAGAAATATCCAAGAAGTACAAGCGTCAAAGCTAGGGATGCCCCCGAGGCACCCCTTCTTCATCGGCAAAAATCAGGTCACCTTTCAAAACACTATATTTTTATTGCTTCATGCACTATGTGTTTTTCTTGGAGCGTCAGTTGTTTTAGTTTTATTACTTGGTTTAGTTTGTTTGTTTGCTGCAATAAATGGTTGGACCCCAACAAATTTCTTTTGGAGAAGTTGCTTGTTTTCATTTGCAAAGAACGCTCTAGTTTTCACTCTTATTAAAAATCGAGTGTTCTACTTTTTCTGCTATTGCTTTTGGTTTTCATTTTCGCCTTGATTTGCATTCAGACCTTGTCATATCTTTTCATCAAGGTGTATTTTTGCCTCTGATCTTCATTGGTTTTCATCAAAAGAGGTGTTTTTAAAAATTTCAAATGGTGTTGGAAAAGAGAAAAAGCTTTGTGCAAAATAGTGGTACAAGAAGGAGCTTGTGTAGACTACGGCTTAGGCTTTTTCATGTCATGCTTGATGTCTTTTTGATAGTATGCTTAGTGGTTTTGCTGTAGCATGACTTGTCTCAAATAACTGAGATTGCTTAATGAGCCTTTGAAAAAATCATGCGTTGTTTTTATTGTATGGAAGCATTATTTTGGTTTTCTCCTTGATGCTTTATTTGGGTTGACTTGGCGCATGCTCACACATGTTAGACTCTTACAAAGTCGCCAATAGCCTTCATGATCATTTAGTTTTTGACTTTTGATGCCATCGTATGCTTCTTTTAATGTCGCTTTGTCGCTTTGCATGATTATGGCCATTACTGCTCTCTTAGTTGGTCGCTCCCAGTCTTTTGCTAGCCCTCACCTTGTACTGAGTATGAGCTCTACTCGTGCATCCAACTCCTAAAAGCCAAAGTTTTCCATTGTGTCCACTATAAATTCCTATGCATGGTATTTGTAAGCCATTCCAAAGTAAAATTTTCATGTGCTACCTTTCAAAAACCTTCAAAACACTTCTCGTTTTGTGACACTGTTTTCAGCTCATGGGGACGTAGTGGTCGGATTTGCTATCTTCCATATTGCTTATTCCAAAAAGAAAAAAAAAAGAGAAAAAGAAAGAAAAAAGGCACTCCTCCAAAGAATGTGAATGTTGGTGGGCACCCGATGGAATCGGTTAGCCATGGTATGTGAAAGGAAAAAGGTGGGGAGGAGTGCCAAGTTTTATAAAAAGAGCACAAAAGTGCCAATCTCTCTCTCAAAAACTTGCTTCATTTTTGTATGGAAGATAGTAAGAACCCCATTGCCAGTCGTTGACAAAGACAACCACCTCTCAAAATCAAGTTTTATCTCTCTGTTTTACAAATGAAAAGCTCTAGCACATGCTTAATCACTGCTTCCCTCTGCGAAGGGCCTTTCTTTTACTTTTATGTTGAGTCACCACCTTCTTTCTTTATGCACCATTAAGAGAGCATAGTTGTCATTCTTAGTGTGATATGCATTGTCCCAAAGTTCATTGATTGACTCATATTGTTGGTTTCAGTTGTTCTTAAATTATTTGTATCTAGTCACCCTCTTAAACTTGAAGGTGTCCTATGCATTTATGTTTTGCTCTCTTTGAAGGACAAGCTGAAAACCTTTTGTATGTTTTTCCTTATGATTTGAACACACGTTTGACTTTCATTGTTTTATTATCATGATCTTTTGTTTGTGTTCATTTGCATGTTTACAACATGGTTGCTAAGTTCTTATTGTCATGATTATATCTTCATGCCCATGTTTTAAGTTCTATTGATCCCAGCTCACCAATGCTTACATATATGATCAAGTTTGTGTAGGTGCATGTCACCTCAAAAATTATTCTTTTGTTATCACTTACCTACTCGAGGACGAGCAGGAGTTAAGCTTGGGGATGCTTGATACGTCTCAAACGTATCTATAATTTTTGATGCTCCATGCTTGTTTTACACCATTTGCCTATTGTTTCGTTACACTTAGTGGCACTTTTATGAATTTTCCAGAACTAACCTATTAACAAGTGCCACAGTGCCAGTTTCCTGTTTTCTGCTGTTTTTGTGTTTCAGAAGTGATACACAGGAAATATTCTCGGAATTGGACGAAATAAGTTCCTGAAGTCTTATTTTACCCGGAAGCTTCCAGAGATCCGAAGGAGAGTAGGAGGTGAGGGACCAGGGGCCCACACATAGGGGTGGCGCGGCCAGCCCCTGGCCCGCGCCACCGCCTTGTGAGGCCACCTGGCCCCTCTTCTGACGACACCCCTTCGCCTATAAGTACCCCCCGACGGGAAAAACCTAAGGGCCCGATCAGATTTCTAGAACACATCGCGATACGCCGCCGCCATCGACCCGAAGATCGGGAGGGTCCAGAAGCTCTTCCCGGCACCCTGCCGGAGAGGGGAATCGCCACCGGAGGTCTTCTTCATCGCCATGCTTGCCTCCAGAGCGATGAGTGAGTAGTCTTCCTTGGACTATGGGTCCATAGCAGTAGCTAGATGGTTGTCTTCTCCACTATGTGCTTCATGTTTAGATCTCATGAGCTGCCATACATGATTGAGATCACCGTTATGTAATTCTACATGTTTGGTTTGTTGGGATCCGATGAATATTGGTGTTTATGATTAAGTTGCTGTACTGAATTATATCTTTTGTTATCTCTATGTTGTTTATGATCTTGCATGCTCTCCGTTGTTAGTAGCTATCTTGGCCGAGTAGTTGCTAGTTACTCCAAGAGGGGGTATTTATGCTCGATAGTGGGTTCATGTCTCTATTTCACCTGGGGAGTGACAGAAACCTCTAAGGTGGTAGATGTGCTGTTGCTACTAGGGAGAAAACAACATTCATATGCTCAAGGGCATATGCTTTGTTTACATTACACACTTTGCTTAATGCAATTATCTGTTGTTCGCAACTTAATACTTCTAGGGTGTTCGGATTGATATCCCCGGGAGTGGATTATTAGTCATAGATGCAGTTGGATGGCGGTCTATGTATTTTGTTGTAATGCCCAGAGTAAATCTCATAGTGATCTTCTTGACATATCACGTTATCTTTATTCTATCAATTGCCCAACTGTAATTTGTTTACCCAGCATGTGTTATTTTATCTATGGAGAGACACCACTAGTGAACTGTGGACCCCGGTCCTATTTACATCATATTGCTATCACCTGTTTACTTTTATCGCACTGTTTACTTTTCTCGTACTGTTTACTTTACTCGCATACTATTATTGTTTTTCCACTCGATACGCTCATAACCTTTGTTTCAAGCAAACCGGTGAGATTGACAACCTCATCGCAAGTAGGGAACAAAGTATTTGTTTGTGTGTGTGCAGGTTCCACAAACACCTTCAGTCGTCATTATCTCTCCTCTCCTGTTCGATAAACCTTGGTATCTTAACTGAGGGAAAACTAGCCGCTACACTCATCATACCTTCCTCTTGGGGTTCCCAACGGGCTGGTCATCACCACGCACAAGGACTAACTGCTCCCACGTCAACTACACGCCACCAGTTCTTTTCTGGCGCCATCACCGAGTAGCAATGTCCTCGACCATTTCTTCTCTTCTTTGCATGGTTAAACGCGTCTAGTTCATATCTATCTAATGCGTCTGGTCTCGCCTCATGCAGTTCTTTGTGGACGTCGATCTCATTTCGGCACCCCGCAGGCCACCTCCTCCATGCCATCGCTGTAGAGCTCCGTTTAAAAATCTAATCCTACCCGTGTATTGCCCCTTGTATCAGCGTCATGGCCCCACTTGTCATTCGATATACCGAAGCCCCACTCGTCCGCGTTTTGGTCAGGGATACGGCGATGCTTACGGTCAAACAAAGATGGATGCTCTGACGTGTCTTTGCGGGCTCTACGTGGCCCCACTAGTCAGCAGTTAACGGTCAAAGGTGTTCAACCGTCGGGCAACCGGCCGTTCCAGCACTGGTGACAGTTTCAGACAACGGCTTGGGGAAAACTGAGGAAAAACTAACGAGCTGGGGAAAACTGAGTACAACTAACGAACCAGGGGCACGAAAATAGAAATCCCAAGTGATAATAGTATGCGAGTAAAGTAAACAGCGCGAGTAAAGTAAACAGGTGATAGCAATATAAAGGAAATAGGACCGGGGTCCACAGTTCACTAGTGGTGTCTCTCCATAAGATAAAATAATACATACTGGGTAAACAAATTACAGTTGGGCAATTGATAAAATAAAGACAATGTGCATATGTCGAGAGGATCACTATGATATTTACTCTGGGCATTACAACAAGATACATAGACCGCCATCCAACTGCATCTATGACTAATAATCCACTTGTGGCGAATCAATCCGAGAACTCCACAAGTATTAAGTTGCGAACAACAGATAATTACATTAAGCAAAGTGTGTAATGTAAACAAAGCATATGCCCTCGAGCATATGAATGTTGTTTTCTCCCTAGTAGCAACAGCACATCTACAACCTTAGAGGTTTCTGTCACTCCCCCAGATTAAATAGAGGCATGAACCCACTATCGAGCATAAATACCCCCTCTTGAAGTCACTAGCAACTACTCGGCCAAGATAGCTACTAACAACAGAGAGCATGCAAGATCATAAACAACATAGAGATAACATGAGATAAAATTCAGTACTTCAACTCAATCATAACACCAATATTCATCGGATCCCAACAAACACAACATGTAGAATTACATAACGGTGATCTCAATCATATAGGGCAGCTCATGAGATCTAAACATGAAGCACATGGTGGAGAAGACAACCATCTAGCTACTGCTATGGACCCATAGTCCAAGGTAGACTACTCACTCATCGCTCCGGAGGCAAGCATGGCGATGAAGAAGACCTCCGGTGGTGATTCCCCTCTCCGGCAGGGTGCCGGGAAGAGCTTCTGGACCCTCCCGATCTTCGGGTCGATGGCGGCGGCGGATCGCGATGTGTTCTGGAAAAGTGATCGGGTATTTAGGTTTTTCCCGTCGGGGGGTCTTTATAGGCGAAGGGGCATCATCAGGAGTGGACCGAGGCACCCTCACACATAGGGGGCGCGGCCCAGCCCCTGGCCGCGCCGCCCTGGTGTGTGGGGCCCTCGTGGCCCCACTCCGTCTCCTCTTCGGTTCTCTGGAAGCTTCGGTGAAATTCTGGACGACTGGCTTTGGTTTCGTCCAATTCCGAGAATATTTCCTGTGTAACTTTTCTGAAACACAAAAACAGTAGAAAACAGGGAACTGACACTATGGCGACTTGTTAATAGGTTAGTTCCGGAAAATGCATAAAAGTGCCACGAAGTGTAACGAAACACTAAGCAAATGGTGTAAAAACAAGCATGGAGCATCAAAAATTATGGATACATTGGAGACGTATCAGCATCCCCAAGCTTAACTCCTGCTCGTCCTCGAGTAGGTCAGTGATAACAAAAGAAATAATTTTTGAGGTGACATGCACCTACACAATCTTGACCATATATGTAAGCGTTGTGCGCTGGGATCAAAAGAACTTAAAACATGGGCATGAAAGATATAATCTTGATAGAAGAAACTTAGCAACCATGTTATAACATGAAAGTGAACACAAACAAAAGATCATGAAAATGAAACAATGAAAGCCAAACGTGTGTTCAAATCATAAGGAAAAACATACAAATGGTTTTCAGCTTGTCCTTCATGGAGAGCAAAACATAAATGCATAGGACACCTTCAAGTTTAAGAGGGCGACTAGATACAAATAATTTGAGAACAAGTGAAACCAACAATATGAATCAATCAATGAAAACTTTGGGACAATGCACATTATACTCAGAATGACAACTATGCTCTCTTAATGGTGCATAAAGATAGAAGGTGGTGACTCAACATAAAAGTAAAAGAAAGGCCCTTCACGGAGGGAAGCAGTGATTGCAAGTTTTATAAACCTTCAAAATTATGGTACTTACCGGCTTTGAGCTCTCATTGCCCCCATTATAAGCATCTTGAATGATTAAAGTTAATGTGAGAACACTTATACTGCATATGCTTGACAAATCATAAGTTGAAAACCTCGTGTCCCGTGAATACGAGTACCCAAACCTCATGCTACTTTATTTAGAGTCCCAAGCAGGCTCTTGTCATTGTAAGTATACACGTATCATCGAGAACCGCCAATGGGGTACCTCCGTGCCCGATGACATGGAACAAGCCCACATCAAAATGACAGGACAAGCAGACAATGAACACCTCGACATCTCTTTTATTTACCATTTGTATAGCTTTTTATTTTGAGATGCGTCGTCGAATGTCCACTATGGGCATGCTACAAATTTCCACCATGAATTATGCATGGCTTAGATTGGCGGCCCAGGCATTTCTCTAACACATATACAAACTCCATGATCCCGCAAGATTCCCAATTCATTTCACACCGCGAGTATCTATAAACAAAAGATCACGATATCAACTCAAATAAGAAGTGCAATATTGAAAGCTTGCCCCATGACGGCATGGTTGGGCTAGTTCCCAACTTACAACTTGCAAGAATAACAACTCAACATAAGAGACCACAATGTCAATTTTTTAAGAACGAGAAAAATAAAGTGTGTCATCCGGTTCGTGAGAGCTTTACTGACCAATTTTCGCATAACACTGGTAAGAGTTTAATTTGAAGAGTAGATAAAAACAAGTCAAATGTACTTTGGAATAGCAAATTGCTAATAGGTATGTATGGTGGACACAATGGCAAACTTGGTTTTTAGGAGTTGGATGCACGAGTAGAGCTTATACTCAGTACAAAACGAAGGCTAGCAAAAGACTGGGAGCGACCAACTAAGAGAGCAATAACGGCCATAATCATGCAAAGTGACAAAGCGATATTAAAATAAGCATAAGATGGCATCAAAAATCAAAAACTAAATAATCATAGAGGCTATTGGCGACTTTGTATGAGTCTAACATGTGTGAGCATGTGCCAAGTCAACCCAAATAAAGCATCAAAGGAGAAAACCAAAATAATGCTTCCAAATGATAAAAATAACGCATGATTTTTTAAAAGGCTCATTAAGCAATCTCAGTTATTTGAGACAAGTCATGCTACAGCAAAACCACTAAACATGCTATCAAAAAGACATCAAGCACTACATGCAAAAGTCTAAGCCGCAGTCTACACAAGCTCCTTCTTATACCACTTTTTTGCATAAAGCTTTTTCTCTTTTCTAACACCATTCAAACTTTTTATAAACACCTCTTTTGATGAAAACCAATAAGGACCAGAGGCAAAAATACACCTTGATGAAAAGATATAACAAGATCTGAACACAAATCAAGGCAAAAATCAAAAACTAAACGCAGTTCTAGAAAAAGAGAACACTCGTTGAAAAACGGAGTGTTCTTGGCAAATGAAAAGCAAGGCAACTTCTCCAAAAGGAATTTGTTGGGGTCCGACCATTTATTGCAGCAAACAAAACTAAACTAAACTAAAAACTAAAAACAACTGATGGTCCAAGAAAAACGCATAATGCATGAAGCAATAAAAATATAGTGTGTTGAAAGGTGACCTGATTTTTGCCGATGAAGAAGGGGTGCCTCGGGGGCATCCCCAAGCTTTGATGCTTGTACTTCTTGGATATTTATTGGGGTGATGCATGGACATCCCCAATCTTGAGCTAGTTCGCCCCGGCCTCTGTTTCGCCGGTTCCCGTCCTGGCCGCTGCTGCTCTTCTCCCGTCACACGTGAGTTGGGGTGTTGAAGTGTATAAGTGAATTGCCTAGCCCTTTCCATCAGTTCGGACTTTTGGTTGAGTTGGCTAGTGCATGAAGCCCGACATGGTATCAGAGTCCAGGGTCTCGTGTTCAAGTCCTGGTTTTCGCAATTTATTGTAAAATTGCTGTCGCCCCCCTAAGTGTCCACGTGTTGACTTTCTCTTCTCTCGTCACACGTGAGTGGGGGTGTTGAAGTGTATAAGTGGATTGTACTAGCTCTTTCCACAAGTTCAGACTTTTGGTTGTGTTGGTTAGTGCATGAAGCTTAACACTTTTGTCCATTCTTCAACTCATCTCATCACTCTCCGATCCCTACACTTGAAAACTTCCTTCATACAAAACTAAACACAAATCTATTAGCAACATTAGTGTAAGCATAACATAGAATCAACCCTTTTTGCTTCAGGTTTCAACTCAAAACCACCACATATAAAGTATATACTACTGTAGCAACTTCCCCAAAAGTTCCGTGATCAAAAGAACTAAAAAAAAAAGCGATAAAGCAGCAAACACAAATATTGGCAGAAATCTGTCAAAACAGAGCAGCTGACAAAGGTCGAATTTTTTAGGGATTTTCTGTTTCTCAAATCAAAAAGTGTTCAACTAATGAAAGTTTGTATATAACCTGGGGCATATGCACAAGAAATCGCAGGTCCAAAAGATATTCAGAGAATTTTCACGAATTTTTACGGTGCAGCACTGAAAACTGTTTCAGGACAGCAACATCCCCAAATCTTACCTCGCTCAAATTAGAGGCTTCTCTTGGCACAAAAATGAAATAAAAAGGATAAGGAGAGATCATTACAGTAGTAATAACTTCCAAGACTCAAATAAAGGAAAAATAACTGAATGTGAAAACATTGGGTTATCTCCCAAGAGTGCTTTTCTTTAACGCCTTTGAGCTAGGCGCAGAAAATTGCGAATCAAGTAACATCAAGTGATGAAGCATCAAGCTCATAATTTGCTCTAAGAATAGAGTCAAAAAGCAAATTTTTTCTCTTTCTAGGTAAGTGTTCCATACCTTTCTTGAGTGGGAATTGATATTTGATGGTGCCTTCCCTCATATCAATGATGGCACCTACAGTTCGAAGAAAGGGTCTTCCCAAAATAATAGGACATGAAGCATTGCATTCAACATCCATGACAAGAAAATCAATGGGAACAAGGTTATTGTTAACTATAATAAGAACATCATTAATCCTTCCCAAAGGTTTCTTCTTAGCAACATCAGCAATAGGAACATCATAATAACACTTTTCAAGCGGTGGTAAATCGAGCATATCATAAATCTTTCTAGGCATAATAGAAATACTAGCACCTAGATCACATAAAGCATGGCAATCAAAACCATTAACATTCATATCAATGATGGGTTCCCAACCATCTTCTAACTTCTTGGGAATAGAAGCTTTTTGCTTCAACTTTTCATCCCTAATTTTCATGAGAGCATTGGTAATATGCTTAGTAAAAGCAACATTTAAAGAACTAGCATTAGGAGTCAAAGCAATCTTTTGCAAGAACAAAATAACTTCAGATATATTGCAGCCATCAACATCAAAATCATTAAAGGAAATAGAGCTATCATCTCCTACACTCCGAAAAATTTCAGCACTCTTTTGAGAAAAAGTTTTAGCAGTTTTAGGCTTTTTAACACAAGGAGTGGGAGTTTTCTCTACACCAATCAAAGTAAGAGGATTGCTAGCATTAGGAGCAACATCATTAGAGGTAGTAATGGTACATACCTTCATTTCTCTAGCCATCTCATCTTCTCTTTCCCACCTGGCATGCAGTTCTGCTAGCATCCTAACATTTTCATTAATTCTAACTTGGATAGCATTAGCAGTAGCAAAAGGATTGTTCTCTTTCACCTCATTAGGCAATGCTTTTAATTTCAGAAGTTCAACATCATGAGCAAGGCTATCAACTTTAGAAGCAAGAATATCAATTTTGCCTAACTTTTCCTCAACATACTTGTTAAAAGCATTTTGCTTACCGATGAAGTCCTTGAGCATTACCTCAAGCTCAGAGGGCGCGGCCCTAGTGTTGTTGGAGGAATTACCATAAGAGTTACCATAACCATTACCATTGGTAGAAGGATACGGCCTATAATTGTTACTAGCAAAATTGTTCCTATAAGCATTGTTGTTAAAATTATTATTTCTAATAAAGTTTACATCAACATGCTCTTCTTGAGCAACCAAAGAGGCCAAAGGAACATTATTAGGATCTACATGAGTCCTATCATTTGAAAGCATAAGCATGATAGAATCAATCTTATCACTCAAGGAAGAGGTTTCCTTAACAGAATTTACCTTCTTGCCTTGTGGAGCTCTCTCGGTGTGCCATTCAGAGTAATTTACCATCATATTGTCGAGAAGCTTTGTTGCGGCGGCCAAGGTAAGGGACATAAAAGTGCCTCCAGCAGCTGAATCAAGTCGGTTCCTCGAAGAAAAATTCAGTCCTGCATAAAAAGTTTGAACAATCATCCAAGTAGTCAGTCCATGAGTGGGACAATTCTTTATCATAGATTTCATTCTTTCCCAAGTTTGAGCAACATGTTCATTATCAAACTGACTAAACTTCATAGTATTGCTACGCAAAGCTATAATCTTAGCAGGAGGATAGTATCTACCAATAAAAGCATCCTTACACTTAGCCCATGAATCAATACTATTCTTAGTCAAAGACAGAAACCAATCCTTAGCTTTTCCTCTCAAAGAAAAAGGAAACAACTTAAGCTTAATAATATCACTTTCAACATCCTTATATTTCTGCATCTCACATAGCTCAACAAAATTGTTGAGATGAGCTGCAGCATCTTCAGTACTAGCACCAGAAAATTGCTCTTTCATAACAAGGTTCAACAAAGCAGGCTTAATCTCATAAAAAATTGCAGCAGGAGCAGGTGGCACAATAGGAGTGCAGATAAAATCACTATTATTCGTGCTAGTAAAGTCACACAACTTGGTGTTTTCAGGAGTAGCCATTCTAGCAAACTAAAAGCAGACAAGTAAAAACAACTACAAAGGATTCTAAATTTTTTGGGTTTTTGGTAAAACGATGCAAGTAAAAATAAAGTAAAGCAAAACTTAAAACAAAGTAAAGGATGTGCGTGCGAAAACTCCCCTTGCAGAAGTCTTCTTCCTCCCCGGCAACGGCGCTAGAAAATAGCTTGATGAAGCCGAGCAAATTACTAGCCAGTTGGAAAACCCCAAGAGCAAGGTGTGATGAATTTAGCAGCAAGCTTTTCCCTCAGTAAGAAACCAAGGTAGTCAATCCAGTAGGAGAAAGCCAAACGACTGAAGGTGATGCCCACTAGCTGCGTGATGCTCTAACAAGGGCGCCGTTAACGATTTCTTGTTAGCGCGTCTTCAACCAGTAGCAACGTGGAACCTGCACATAACACAACCAAATACTTTGTTCCCAACTTACGATGAGGTTATCAATCTCACCGGTTTGCTTAAAACAAAGGGTATGAGCGTATCGAGTGGAAAGTGATAATAGTATGCGAGTAAAGTAAATAGTGCGAGTAAAGTAAACAGGTGATAGCAATATAAAGGAAATAGGACCGGGGTCCATAGTTCACTAGTAGTGTCTCTCCATAAGATAAAATAATACATGCTGGGTAAACAAATTACAGTTGGGCAATTGATAGAATAAATACAACGTGCATATGTCGAGAGGATCACTATGAGATTTACTCTAGGCATTACAACAAGATACATAGACCGCCATCTAACTGCATCTATGACTAATAATCCACTTGTGGCGAATCAATCCGAGAACTCCACAAGTATTAAGTTGCGAACAATAGATAATTGCATTAAGCAAAGTGTGTAATGTAAACAAAGCATATGCCCTCGAGCATATAAATGTTGTTTTCTCCCTAGTAGCAACAACACATCTACAACCTTAAAGGTTTCTGTCACTCCCCCAGATTAAATAGAGGCATGAACCCACTATCGAGCATAAATACCCCCTCTTGGAGTCACTAGCAACTACTCGGCCAAGATAGCTACTAACAACGGAGAGCATGCACGATCATAAACAACATAGAGATAACATAAGATAAAATTCAGTACTTCAACTCAATCATAACACCAATAGTCATCGGATCCCAACAAACACAACATGTAGAATTACATAACGGTGATCTCAATCATGTAGGGCAGCTCATGAGATCTAAACATGAAGCACATGGTGGAGAAGACAACCATCTAGCTACTGCTATGGACCCATAGTCCAAGGTAGACTACTCACTCATCGCTCCGGAGGCAAGCATGGCGATGAAGAAGACCTCCGGTGGTGATTCCCCTCTTCGGCAGGGTGCCGGGAAGAGCTTCTGGACCCTCCCAATCTTCGGGTCGACGGCGGCGGCGGATCACAATGTGTTCTGGAAAAGTGATCGGGTATTTAGGTTTTTCCCATCGGGGGGTCTTTATAGGCGAAGGGGCATCATCAGGAGTGGACCGAGACACCTTCACACATAGGGGGCGCGGCCCAGCCCCTGGCCGCGCCGCCCTGGTGTGTGGGGCCCTTGTGGCCCCACTCCGTCGCCTCTTCGGTTCTCTGGAAGCTTCGGTGAAATTCTGGGCGACTGGCTTTGGTTTCGTCCAATTCTGAGAATATTTCCTATGTAACTTTTCTGAAACACAAAAACAGCAGAGAACAGGGAACTGGCACTATGGCAACTTGTTAATAGGTTAGTTCCGGAAAATGCATAAAAGTGTCACGAAGTGTAACGAAACACTAAGCAAATGGTGTAAAAACAAGCATGGAGCATCAAAAATTATGGATACGTTGGAGACGTATCAATGACCAAAATAATGACATGATTTTGTTATGTTACTTGATAATATTCATATGGGCATCACGTCCTAAAATAAGAATGATACTACACATCTTACTTATACTCCACTAGAAAGGAATAACCTTCAAGCAATCTAGTATTAAGAATTAACAGAGTATAGCCTTAGGTACTTTGACATGATGTTGAACATCAAATATGCTACCGCTTGGACATATTACAATAGAACAATTTGTCTATGAATGTCAACCTGGAATCCTCAACTGTCACTAAGAAATATAGCACATGCATTCTTTTTATCCCTAGTGAGGTAACCATGGATTGGTGAACTACCATAGCATGTCATGAATTCTGTTCACAAATCACTACTACTATCAAGTTACTCCATCTAACACACACCATCCCCCTCATGCCCTCGCATACTAGTTGGATCAGAATAAGTAATTACGAATAGGGTAACAATATACATCTACTCATACATCAAGAACATAATAAAAGTATCACATCTCATAGATCATCCAAGAAAATTAAGATCCACCACATAGGAATTACATAATATGTGCCATAATCATGTTGGGCAGTTCATATGGCATCTAAACATCATAAAATAAGAGAGAAATAGAACAAGCTACTACCACAAATCCATAGTCCAGAGGTGGACTACTCCGTCTTCATCATGGTGGCGGTGTTGGTGATGTCGGAGAGGTTGGAGAAGCGGTCGGGGGTGACTTCGGCAGCGTTTCCCCTCAGATCTTTGCTGGAACAGCTGTTTCTTTGTTTCATGTTTCTCCGCCGCCTCCTCAAGAGAACGCCTCGGGGTGGTGGGGGTCTTTATATAGGAGTTTTTAGGTCAAGCTGAGCGATCTAGAGAAAAGATGGAGGACACCGGAGGTCCAAGGTTCAAACGGACCTGGGTGGCACAGCTAGGCCTGGGCCCCATGCCACCTGGTCTTGTTTGGGCCTCCTGGACTCTCTTGTCGACTTCTTGATCCTCTACTGCTTCTCGTGATAAAATATTAACGACCATAAAATTCCAGGTCAATTTGAGTTCCAGAAGGTCCCTGAAACGTCAAAATACACAAAACGGGGTTTTCCTATTCTGTAGAGTTATAACCAAAATAAGGGGGATCGATGGAAAATCCCCATAAATCAATGAAAAGCATGATTTTAACATCTAGTAACATCTTAATATGTTGAAATATGCATCAATAAACTACAAAGTTAATGCATGAATTTTGCATGCATCAACATCCCCAAGCTTAACCCATGCTCGTCCTCGAGTATGAAGGTTATAAAACTAAACAAGGACTTTGGAGTTTAGTGCTTCAATAAAAATAACAAGTAGTAATGCATATGATCAATGATTCAAACTTTAATGAATAGCAACAAGCAAATGAGATATCAAGTGCTAATTCAACTCAAAGATGTCCAACAATCAATAACAAAGTGCAAAAACAAATGAAAGTACTATGGACATTAAACATGCAAGTGTTTGTGCTTGAATTTTTTTTTTCTTTCTTATCTTTTCTTTTGAAGAAGTGGCCACTGAAAGTATGTAAGGAGTATATGTGCCAAGACTTTGATGATAAAGAGAAAATAAATTTTAGATTGTGCAACTCATGTCAACGGTAGTGAAGAGCAAATATGGTTTACATGATTAACACTTTACAAGTTGAAATTCGCATGCCCTCTGGTCAATAGTACCTTCCACCATACGCTACTCAACTTTAGAATTACCATAGATTTTTATTGTATGCATATTGTTTTAACCAAGTCTCGCAAAGGGGTACCTCCATACCACGCCTTTTGAGATTTTTTGATCTTTTTTGTAAAGGCAATACATACCGGGACGACAGGACAATAGAAAAATGAACTCATCCAAAAGTACCAATTGAGTAGTAAATAAAACTTATTAAAGCTAATGAGGAAGTCCATGCTGAAACTTCTACCATGATTAAGCATGGTTTCAGTTAGCAACCCAATCCTATTCTCTAACAAACATGCATACTCGAATTTTTAGCATGATAACCCCCACTCATTTCACATCGGATGACAACAAAAAAGGAATTGCAACATGTTACTCCAAAAACAAAGTACACAACATTCAGAAACACAAAAATAGTGCAAAAAAGATCAGACAATTACTCTCAACTTCCCAAATTCCCCATCACGCTTTTTCAGTCCTTGCACATGACAACATGAATAAGTTTGTCAGTCCATGCTTCAGCACAGATGGGATACTGTTCAGCTGACGGTACATCCTCACCATGCTCTAGGTAGTGAAGGTATATGATCTGCAAAAAATAAACATGAGAGATGAATCAGAAAACATAAAAAGTGATTTATGCTGCATGTAGGATCCTGATTTGAAGATAAAAATGAAATCAGTGAGAAGAACTTTTACCACAAGATGATGCAGGGACAACAAAAAAACTTCTTCTTCACTCCCATTTTCTTTACTTCATTGATGATTTGATCAATTGCAAATTGCACAAAATTTGTGCGGCGGAATAGTTTGAGATCATAAATGGAACGATAACCGCTTGGGCTGATGCTGGAACTTGTTGAGGGACTTACAAAACAACTTATTACACCGGCAATGTATGCTTGGAGAAATTTCATATTTGCAGCTCCATTCATGTTCTTGATCTTTGTAGACCAATCAGCAAACTCTGGTATAGTCCCTCTCTCTCTACCATATTCTTCATTCATAAACTTTATTGCTTCAGTTTCCATCTCATTACAAACATGACTGTCCTCGTTCTTGATCCCAAAAACTCTTGCATAGCTATCCACATTAACTGAAATGCTTCTCCTGCCTAGGATGGCGAGCTCGATTTGTATTGGGTCAAGGCGTCCGAGGACCCACTTACTCAGCTCAACGGGCATCTCTGTGGCCTACACCTTCAACATGCCTCCCCATCCCCATTCTTCAACTAAATCCTTTTGAGCTTGGACTAAGAGCTTTTTCAGCTTAAACAACCTTGCAGGGATGCACGATTCCTTCCAATCTAAAAATAAATAAGGCAAGTAAGTACACCATGACAAAAAATCCAGCTGGGTACGCAGAACAATTAAAATGGCTGATAGTAAAAGCACAGGAAAACTAATATCCAACCTTAAATTCCGTCGTGCAAGAGGAGGCTTTGGTGCCAAAGTTGCATTTGCTGCAGCGGCAGATGAAGTGTCAGCTACAGAAGTTTTTCCCGCACCAGAAGGATTTGGTGCCGAACTTGCATTTACCGCAGATGAAGTGCCCGCTACAGAAGTTCTGCATGCACCAGCGGGATTTGATGCAGAACTTGTATTTGCCCCAGCAGCAAATGTGCCAACTACAGAAGTTTTGCCCGTACCAGCATAGGTTTCTCATTTAACCCTAGTACACAATTTGGTTAGTAAAAGTATCCTATCTCATACAGTCTAATCGCTAAACATGTTTTACAACATCATCTGGCTCTCCTAGCCATGTATGAACAACACTTGCTTATAGCGACTGAGGTACAAACACTGAACTGAAAGACCACAGAAGACGGGTTTTCTAAAGACCAATAACGTTTGATCATTAACAAGGGGAGCCAAGCTGAATAGTTTAAGTATATTCAGCCATAGCATAGTTTCAACCGTTGAGCTAACACTTTTCTAGAAGAAAGCACACCAATTTCAGCAATGCACTCACGTGTTAAATTTCAGCTATGGGCTGGATAGAAAAATCACCTTGACCTCTTCATAGAGCTTCTTTTCCCAGGCCGGCTTTGCATCCCACGGAGGAGCCCAACATGCAGCAGCAGACGCTCGGGGAGGAGGCGGTCATACAGGGGAGCCGATGGTGATCTGGGCGGAGAGGCATAGCAGGACTGAAGCAGTAGTAGGATGGGATCGATGGCGGCACCTCGTCTGCTGCGGAGCCTGCTCTCCTCCGAGTCCTTCCTCCACCAGATCCTAGCGGCGCCCGCAGTGAAGACCAGGCGGTGGCCATCGACCGCACCTTGCGTGGAGGCAGTGATGCCCACGGTGAAGACCCAGCGGTGTCAGATCCTTGATCCTGTGACGGAGTGGGATCTCGGCTCCCCGTTCTGCAGCGACGTGTGCCGCGCCGCGCAGTGGATGGCATCCTCGCCACCAGCAGGCGGACCAGATCGTCGGGGAGGGTGGTCGACGGCAGCAGCTAGGGGCGGGTCGTGAATTCGCGCAGGGGGAGGAGGATGTGTGAGTTCGGGGCGAGGGTTTCGTGCGCTCGGGTTCCGTTCCTTTCTGACGAGATTGTTGGGCTTGGCCCAGTTAGGCGTATGCGGGACATGACGGAATCCTTCGTCGAAGAGCGAAACGCACCGTGAGCAGAAAACGGAACACCTTCCTCCTATTTAAATTGTAGAGACTTCCTGACCATCCACGCGTTCGTGTAAGAAAAAAAAAAGCCACGTGTTCCTCACGGAGCCATGGCGACGCCAAATCTCTCCTCGCGTGCGTCCCCCGGTCGCCGTGGCGTCCGGCAGCATCCTCCTCCTCCTCCCGTGTCGCCCGTCCATGGCCCCTGCCGCTCGACTCGCCGTCAGCAGATCCGGCGGCGGCCGAGAGCCAGGCCAACAGATGGTGCGCAGAGCACATTTACCGCGATCCCTGGCTGTGGACGCAGTCCGCCCTCTCCATGGGCCAACCCAAGCAACCCTTCCTGTTTGACCGCGGCCGCTCCGTCCTCTTCGCCGGCCACGGACGCCCCAGTGCGCGCTGCTATGTCTCCACTTCTACAACGGCATCAAGGTGAGCTCTCAAGTCTGAATGCTCCATTTCCTGTGTGGCTGAAGCTTATGATAGAGATAATTTTGTCCTCCGATTGTGGAGACATCATACATTAGTTTTGCATATTTTGTAAAGTAGAAGAAGCAACTGCCGTTAAACTGCACCGATGTTTTCCTTTCTTAACATGTCCAGCTTATCTGTGAATATGTTAACTGATTGTCACTGCTGCTACTGAATAACCAAGTCTGCAGAATATTTGTTAACCTGTTCTGCTGCGAAAACTACATGCTGGTTCAGAGTATTCTATGCTCTGAAGTTTGAAGTTGGTTCCCTAGATGACCAGACAACTCTTGTATTTTACAGTAGTGTGATCCTTTTATAACTTCAGAATCCACTTTCAGGTATAATTGACATTGAACAACTGCTTGATAACAGGTAGTTAGTCATGATAGCATACGGATAGTCTGGTAGGTACTGACAAGGGTAAATCAGTATGAAGTGTAGAAATACACGAGCAATTCCATATTTTCATTAAAATACAATTGAAAAAAGATTTAAGGGAAATCAATACCGGTTTTTCCTCTTTTCTAACCTATTCGTGCTTATTTTTCTTCTGGAAATTGCATGGTTGCTTTGTCCCTACAAACACCTTTTTTCCATTTTCAAACTACAATTTTATAAATGGTAATATATGGGAATAGCGAGTGTCGATAAGAAATGGTGTTGGCAAGACGAATAAGTGTTGTTTGTAGAATGTTATGCTATCCTCAGTTTTAAATAAGCCATTGAAAATTGTTCTGCAGTAGAGACTTCACTTTTGTTTGAAATCAATATTGCAAATTAGTTTTAAAATTACTGCACAGTAATAATAGGGTATGATCGAACTCAATAGTTTTTGCCACGGAAGTTTGCTAGATAAATAAATCCCCACAAGCATTGTTGAGTCACCATATTGATGATGGTGTATCTCTGTTATCGCCATATTTTGGCCAGATAAGGAAGTGGGCCGTAATCAAGATGGGCTTGGAGGCTGGATCGGCCTTGCGCGTAGATTTGGGCTAATTGCCCGTGTATCTGTATAATTATGATAGAGTACGTTTCGGTTTAAACAAGAGTTAGATTACGTTTAGGTTTATTCCAAAGATAGAAAGTCTCCGGACTATAAATATGTACTTAGGGTTATTGAGAAAGGAGGACAACCACGTTCACAACAAACACAATCTCGGCGCATCGCCACCCCTTGTCTCGAGGGTTTTCTTTCAGGTAAGCGTCGTGCTGCCTAGATCGCATCTCGCGATCTAGGCAGCATATGCTTATGTGTTATTTGGTGTTGCTCGTACTGAAGCCTTGTTGATGGCGAGTAATACTGTTATTATAGATCTGTCTGGGCTAGCACCGGTGCTTTTTGTTCATGTTTGCTTAGTCATGCTGCCCATTGAGATCTCGCTGCCTTTGCACCTACCTTGGGTGTAAGGGCAGCAACTTGCTTGATCTTTATTCCGTCGATTCAGTCTGTCATAGTTGTTCCTTGTTTTCCAAGGATTAGTTTAATATCCGCATGGTTAGGCCTCACAAACGGGTTGAACGATCCAGTAGTACGTAAGGGTACGGTTTGCCAATTCGAGAGGAGTTGTTCCGGGAATTGACTCTACGTTGGTTTTTTGGCCTCCTCTAGGGTTAGTTTTCTGTTATCTTTCGTATCTACCAGGCTCAATTACGTGTGGGATGTTCCGTTTATGTGGTGAAAGCTTTAAGCTGTTGTAGATCGATTTGACTTGTATTGATAAAGCAAAACCCCATGTTATCGTAGATCCAATGCAGATCCATGGGACCATCGGCTACCTGAGCCGATTCACAGGGAAACCTGAGAGCCGATCGAGGCTCGTATTTAATGTTTGCGTGTCTGCCATGCAGGAAACCAATCGAAGCAAACCATCACCTTCCTGATCAGGTATAGATCAGGTGGCACGCCCTCGCATCAGCCAGGACGTGTGCCGGAGTTTTGCGGGCCGTTGACCGAGGGACCAGGGCCCACCAGCAGTCCTGGGAGCCTCCCGGCTCTTCGTGTTGCTCGTCGCTGCTCGCCGGTGGGTTTTGACAGGCAACACATTCTGGCACGCCCAGTGGGACTCGAAACAACATCTGCAACAACATCTGACGCTCTCGATGAGGTGGATCTGTCTGTTCCTTCAGAGGATCGCACCAGAGCTCTGCGACAAGAAGTCAATTACATGGTGGCTCATTCTCTTCACCGCCATTCTGAGAGTCTGGTGAACGCTTTCGAGCGCGTCGCGGTTCGCGTGGTTCAGGAGATCATGAAACATCAGTACTCTCCGTCGGGGCCTACCCTAGGGACTCACCAGGGAGAAAGACCGCTCCAATCCAGGCCACAGCTACCATTCACGCTTGCAGCTCCGGAGCCACCGGGGTCACCGGCGTACGTCGTCTACAAGATTGGAGGTGATCCTGGCGATTACCAATTCCTGTTTGAACCACCTAAGGAAGTCCCACATGGATATGTGTGCACATACGTGCCGGACTGCAACAGCCTGACGCGCACGAACCAGATCGCAACCACAGGGATTTCTGGGGCAGGTGTTTCTGGAGTAGGGATTTCGGGAGCAGGGATGTCCGGGATGGACGCTGATAAACAGGCGTGGCTAGCTAAATATGCCACCGGAACGAGTCATGAGAATTTAGCCCCTGCAGCTCAAACGATGGAGCAAATCAGTACCATCTTGAGAGACCAGTTCGGCTTCGTGCCAAAGAGGAGAACAATCGGCTATTCCAAGCCGTACCCCAACGAGTATGATCTGATTCCGCTTCCACCCAAGTATCGGCTCCCTGAGTTCTCAAAATTTAATGGTTCAGAAGGGCCCAGCTCGATCGAGCACGTGAGCCGATATTTGGCACAGTTAGGCATGATTTCAGCATCAGATCAGTTACGCGTAAGGTTCTTTGCTCAATCTCTGACAGGACCAGCTTTTGGGTGGTACACCTCGTTGCCACCAGATTCGATCCGGACCTGGAAGCAGCTGGAAGAACAGTTCCATATTCAGTATCATTCAGAAGCTACTGAGGCTGGCATTGCCGATCTGGCGCAGGTGCGGCAGAAGCGGGGAGAAACGGTAGCCGAATATATTCAGCGTTTCAGGACTGTCAAGAACCGATGTTATTCGGCTCGTTTAACTGAGAAAGAAGCGGTCGAGCTGGCCGTGTTGGGTCTCTTAGCACCGATCAAGGATCTGGCCTTCCAAGTAGAATACAATTCATTGGCACACATGGTCCAGAAACTGACAATGTATGAACAGCGCCACCCTGAGTTGTACCAAGACAAGTTCAAACGTCTGATAAGCCTGGTCGATGCAGAAGAAGAGGATCTTGTAGAAGACCAGGAGATAGCCGTGGCTGAATGGGCTCGGGGGGCAGATCCTGTGTCCTGCAAATGGGTGAAACAGCAAGGGCCTGCAAAAGGGTTCGACTTCGATGTAAGCAAAGCTGAGCAGATATTCGATTTACTGCTGAAGGAAAAGCAGCTGAAGTTACCCGAAGGCCATAAAATCCCTACGGCGCAAGAGATGAACGGGAGACCATACTGCAAGTGGCATCACTCGTTCACCCACACCACCAATGATTGCAAAGAGCTACGTCGGCAGATCCAAACGGCGATAGAACAGGGCCGTCTGATCCTTGGGCAGTTCGCCATGAAAGTGGACACAAACCCGTTTCCTGGCATCAACATGGTAGAGCACAGCCACTCCATGAGGCGTCAGCTAGATTTCTCGTTCGATATTAACATGGCAGGGCCTGTGTACCACCATGGCAAGTATAAAGAGGAAAGCGACCACTTCCGGGGCAAAGGAAAGGAAGAGGCCGGTCCACGCGACCGGCCCCGTTATGATGATAGGCGGTATATAACTGAGGAACAAGTGAGAAGCGTGCGATATCAGAAGCCACACTCCACGCATCTCCTTAACAAGTATGAGTGTCAGTATGACCGACGTCGGCAGTACGACAGTGATGATGAAAGAGATCGTCGGACCGACGCCTACGATGGGAGATATCGTCGGCATGATAGATATGATGGAGGATATGAGCTCCGCGCTAGGGGAAGGTCAAACGAAAAGGAAGGCGTGGATAAACATTGGGATTGTCCTTTCTTCAAGTACTGTTGGGATGCGGGAATGAGCCGATTGCCTACAGTCGACAACTGCCCGGAATGTGGACAGCAGAAGGATTACACAGGTCCAGTTTCAGTGTTCAAGCGTCTAGGGCCTCTCCGGCCTCAGAACGGACAAGAGGAGTCATCTCGAGCAGAAGATCTCGAGGAGTCAGAGGATGAAGAAGACGATAGATATCACCGGCCAAGGTGGTGTCCCGATGGACTCAGACACTCCCAAAAGCGTAGAGTTCAGAGGCTACGTAGCTTGGAGGAAGCCGAAGCGCAGTACCTCCACACTTTAAGGAAAGCCCGGCCTGATCTGGCCGTGAAAATTCAGCGAACCTTGGAGACGGAGGCCCGTCCAAAAAAGAAAGAATGGCGCCCCAAACCAGTAAAAGCCGATGCGGAAACATCGGCTGGCACGAACATGGTGTTCATACTTCCGTCAGAGTTTTGCGCTCCAAGAACCGAAGAATTACCAGTGGCACAGTTTGACTGCGGCCCACGGCCGGTCATCTTTGAAAAACCACGGGAAAAAGGCTACAAACATCTGAAAGCCCTGTACCTGAGAGGTTATATCAATGGGCAGCCCGTCCGCAAGATGTTAGTTGACACCGGAGCGGCAGTCAATATAATGCCATACTCCATGCTGCGGCGTTTGGGACACTCCACTGCAGATCTGATCAAAACCAACGTCACGCTAAGCGACTTCAACGGCCAAGCTTCAGAAACGCAAGGCGTTCTGAACGTGGATCTGACCGTGGGTAGAAAAACCATCCCTACGTCGTTCTTCATTGTTGACAGCAAAAGCACCTACGCTGTCTTGCTGGGAAGGGATTGGATTCACGCTAACTGCTGCATTCCATCCACGATGCACCAATGCCTGATACAGTGGGATGGAGATGAAGTGGAGGTCATTCATGCAGATGATTCGGTCGAGATCTCACTAGCTGGCATGAATATTTGGGACACAGAAGACCAAAAGCCGATCTCTGGAGTCAGTCTAGACGGCTGTGAGCGCATTGAAGCTACAAAAAACGGGGTGAGGCTGGTCTTATCCACTGGCCTGACAGAGTAGCAAAGCCCACGATTGTACGTGGTAAGGCCAATCCCTGCGATCGGCCACAAAAAATAAAGAGCAGTGATCTTACGACAAGCATGTCATGTAGTCGTAGTAGGGAGGTTCCCTACCATTGTAGAGCACAAACAAGTTGTAAACCTTCCTTGAGTGATGCAATCAAAAAGGGGGCCGATTCCGGCAATCGGCCCAAATCATCTTTGTTATCCTCACCAAACTTTTGGCCTGTGTTCAGTATTGATTTGGCAGGTGACGGAAAGCTGGGGTATGTGTTTACATCCGCTGATGAGCTAGAAGAGATTGACATCGGTCCTGGGGATAAGCCACGACCGACATTTATCAGCAAAAAGTTAGATCCGAATCTGCGGGGTCCGATGATAGCTTTGTTGAAAGAATATCCAGATTGCTTTGCCTGGGACTATACAGAGATGCCCGGGTTAGACAGGAGCATCATTGAGCATCGGCTCCCGCTTAAAAAAGGGTTTCGGCCATTCCAGCAGCGAGCACGACAGATGAAGGCCGAAATTTTAGAGGAAGTCAAAAAAGAGATCGAGAAAATGTTGAAAGCTGGGTTCATCAGGCCATGCAGGTATGCTGAGTGGATTTCTAGTATCGTACCTGTAGAGAAAAAGGATGGCCGATGGCGTGTTGCCATAGATTTTCGGGATCTCAATAGAGCCACTCCAAAGGATGAATATCCGATGCCGGTAGCAGAGACATTGATCAACGCAGCTGCTGGTCATAAGGTCTTGAGCTTTATGAATGGCAATGCCGGTTACAATCAAATTTTTATGGCTCCAGAAGATATACACAAGACTGCATTCAGAGTCCCAGGTTCGGTGGGGTTGTTTGAATATGTAGTCATGACATTTGGACTGAAGAATGCCGGCGCCACATACCAAAGAGCCATGAATTACATTTTCCATGATTTGATCGGCAAGCTGGTGGAGATTTATATCGATGACGTGGTAGTCAAGTCTGCTTCAGTGCAAGGACACTTGGACGATCTGCGATGTGTCCTGGACCGAACCAGAAAATTCGGACTACGGATGAATCCAAAGAAGTGTGCCTTTGGTGTGACGGCCGGTCAGTTCTTGGGTTTCTTGGTCCATGAACGCGGAATCGAGATCGGCCTGAAAAGTCAGGAGGCAGTGCGAACAATGCAGCCACCTACCACGAAGAAAGAACTGCAGTGTCTCATCGGCAAGATCAACTTCGTCAGAAGGTTCATCTCCAATCTGTCCGGAAGAATAGAGCCGTTCATGGGACTGGTGAAAATTAAAACTGATGAGGAGTTCCGCTGGGAGACAGAACAACAACGAGCCTTCGACGAAATCAAAGAATATCTAACGAAGCCGCCAGTGTTGGTTCCACCGCAGCAGGATAGGCCGTTCTACATTTACTTGTCGGTGGCTGACACGTCCATCGCCTCGGTGGTGGTACAAGTTTATGATGGTCTGGAGCGAGTTGTGTTTTACATCAGCAGAAGGATGCTGGATGCAGAGACGAGATATCCTGAGATCGAGAAGTTATGCCTCTGCCTATTTTTCACCTGCACCAAGCTGCGACACATCTTGCTGTCAGCAGAGATTATCATCATATGCAAATCAGATGTCATAAAATATATGCTGTCGGCCCCTGTGTTGAAAGGCCGACTCGGCAAATGGATGTTTGCATTATCGGAATTTGATATCCGGTATCAACCCGCCAAAGCGGTTAAGGGACAGGCGTTGGCCGATCTTATTGCTGAACGAATCAACACTGATATAGCAGCACTGTCTGTACTTGCATGGGCTATGTTTTTCGATGGATCGGCTTGTGATGATGGTTGCGGCATCGGCGTTCTGCTCGTGTCGCCCCGGGGGGCAACATATTCTTTTTCCATCAGGCTATCTACCCCTTGCACCAACAATGTCGCTGAGTATGAGGCAATACGCAAGGGAATGGAGTTGCTCATTGAAGCCGGAGCAGAAGCAGTGGAACTTTTTGGAGACTCCAAATTGGTGATTTCCCAACTCACGGACGAATACAAGTGTGAGAGCGAGTTACTCTTCCCATTATGGTTGCAATGCCGTGAGCTGATGGCACAGTTCAGGTACTTAAACTTTAACTGGATCCCACGATCGCAGAATACCGAGGCAAATGATCTCGCACAAATGGCTTCAGGCTACAAGGACATAGCAGGTGGAACTGATGTTCAGGTACAGTTCCTGGAGACGGACGACTGGAGAGCCGATATTTTCAATTACTTGAAAGATTCGGCTCGGGGGGCACCTAAACGGATAAGGTACAAGGCCATGAAGTATGTGCTTATTGGGGATGACATGTTCTACAGGACTCTGGAAGGGCTATTGCTCAAATGTCTAGGGCCAGCCGAGGCAAATCGGCTTCTACACGAGGTACACGAAGGCGCCTGTGGAACTCACCAATCGGCTCACAAGATGAAATGGTTGATCAGGCGATCAGGGTTTTATTGGCCCACCATGCTTGAGGACTGTTTTAAGTACTATAAAGGGTGTCAAGCGTGTCAGAAATTCGGGAAGATTCAGATGGTACCTGCATCAGCGATGAACCCCATCATCAAGCCTTGGCCATTCCGAGGTTGGGGCATGGATATGATTGGCAAGATCAACCCTCCATCAAGCAAAGGCCACATGTGGATTTTGGCCATTACGGATTATTTCACTAAATGGGTGGAAGCCGTCCCTATGAAGTCAGTAAACTCGAAGGATGTTATCAATTTCGTGAAAGAACATGTCATTCATAGATTCGGGATTCCCCAAACTATCACGACCGATGGAGGTTCGGTCTTCATTTCTCACGAGTTCAGAGAGTTCTGCGAGGACACGGGAGTTAAGCTGATCCGATCATCTCCATACTATGCTCAAGCAAATGGGCAAGCTGAAGCGTCCAATCAGAGCCTTATCAAGCTGATCAAGAGAAAAATCGATGAGCACCCTAGGCGTTGGCACGAGGTTTTGTCAGAAGCTTTGTGGGCTTATCGCATGTCAGGTCATGGAGCGATAAAAACCTCGCCATACCATCTAGTCTATGGACAGGAAGCCGTATTGCCATGGGAGATTACGGCTGGATCGAGACGTGTCACTTTTCAGAACGATCTAACAACTGAAGAATATGCAGCCCTGATGAGTGACAGTGTTGAGGATTTAACTGAACTTAGGCTGTGGTCGCTTGAGAAAATTAAAGAGAACAAAGCCAAGGTAGCTCGTGCATATAATAAGAAGGTGAGACCAAAGGAGTTCCACGTTGGGGATCTGGTATGGGAAGCTGTATTGCCATTGGGAACTAAGGATGCAGCATACGGTAAATGGTCTCCAAATTGGCACGGGCCATACAGGGTCGACCAAGTTTTAAGGGGCAACGCGTACATGCTTGAGGAGCTGGACGGTGTGAAATTCCCAGTGGCTGTCAACGGTCAGCATCTCAAGAAATATTTCCCAAGCATGTGGGATGATGGACAGTGAAATATGGGGGGCCGATACATGAAATCGGCCAGTAAAAAAAATATATCCAGTGAAACATGGGGGCCGATACATGAAATCGGCCAAAAAATAAAAAAAAACAATGCACAGCCATCGACTCTCGAGGTTCAGACTGTTACGAGCAGGTGTCAGGTTACATGGCTACTGAAGGAATGCCTCGAAGGCATGGAGGGCGTCAGCACGGACACGATCCACCTCGGCAATCTCGGCTTCGTCATCATCGTCCTTGCCTGTTACTAGCTGCTTGCTCAGGGCACGTATTTCTGCCAGATCAGTCTTCAGTTGAGCTTTGAGGCCTTCTGCTTCGTCTTGGGAGCGGGCGATGAATACTTCCTTGTCATGAATGAGCTTTTTAGTCGCCCGGACCTTATCTTCGAGATCTTCCAATTCCTTTTTTAAGGATGCAAGCTCGGTGGTGCTGACAGAGGTGTCAGTTTTGGCATCCAGAGACGCCTTTTTCTCATTAAGCCGCTGACATTTTGCTGCAATATCGGCCTTCAGTGGGAGTTGGGCGTGGCGTAGATTGATCCTCTCACGAGCCAATTTCACCCTTGACCCGTAGAAAGACAGAGTCACAACTGGCCAAAGCTTCACCTGCAATGCTACCGGGAGTTGGTCCTTGATTTCGTCAAGAACACTCTTCACCTCGTCAGAACCCTCGACCAACTTCTCGATTGGGGAAGATAGCAAGGCTTTGAGACGCTGGAATTGAGGTAGAACAGCGCTTGCTCGTGGTTCATCGTTGGCGATAGAGGGAGCTGGTTCGATGGATTCAGGGTCGAACGTCAGCAAGCCTGAGATATCACAACCCTGGCAGGCAGAAGTGGCGTCAGTATGCATCAAACAGGGAAGGATGAGTCGAAAGAAGCGAACATACCTCTCCTGAGATTAGGGGGAAAGCCGATGGCGAGACAATCGGCTCGTGTGTTGTTGCTGATGGCTTGGCCATATTTGCAACCGTTTTATCTATACCTTCAGGGATTACTAGATCCAGGCTTGCGGAGGGCATCGACACTTCCCCGACTTTCCCACTAGGAGTGTCCTTCGTCTGCATGAAAGGTGCTTAGCCGATGTGAATAGCAATGAATCGGCATAAAAAGGGAGTGGTAAGAGTATGGAGGATAATTACTTGCGAAGCCTCCTGGCTCGGAGAAGAAGTTTGCAGACCCTTGCGAGCCCTCTTGGGGCTCACAGCTTGCCCCGCCTCGACTGATGCTCGGGGGGCAACAGGTTCAGGAACAGGCCTTTTCCTGGAAGCCGATGGTGGCACATCTGGCTGGCTCGGTGTGGTGGTTCTCTCAGAGTCTGGTGAGCTTGAATTTCCTCGGTTGGATGGTGTTTCCTCGCTGGAGGTGTCTTCGATGGAGACCTATAAGAAAGGGAGAGTTGGTAAGCACGAGCATGTTTACAAAGATAAATGAGATCAACCAAGGCATGATTCAGCGTACGTGCGAGCTCTCTGGAGAAGGGCTCCGACGCCTCGAAGTTTTCTTGGCCACTATCTTCCTCACCGCCGTTCTTGTTTTAGTTGGAACTCGGGGGGCAGCTGACCCGGAAGTTGCTTGGCTCTTGGGAGCCGATTTTGGTGATATCGGCTGGTTCTGCATCACGACCTGTTTCAAAGGTGGCGAGTTTTTGCAGAAAAGGACCACTGGAGCCGGTGGGAGGAATTCGAAGGGGGAGCCATCTTCGTTGGTAGGTTCTGGACCATCTTGTTGCTGCAAGGAGATAGAGCAGGATATTAAAAGAATCATCGTGAGCTGCATCAAGAAAAGCCACAAGTAGCAGTACCTGTTCTACAGGGATGTCATATTCAGCATCGACCTGTTCCAGCAATGGTCCCAGAGCTCTCCTGAAGGCATGAGTCTTCCACATCGACCACCAGTCCTCAAAACCATCGGTTGATGAAGCGAAAATGAGGTTGTTAGGAATTGGGATGGTCAGAGCATCGAAGAAAGAATAACACCTCTGACTGGTGATAGGATCGGGCAGGTCAGCTCTGCTCTCTGTGAGGTGGTGGAGAAAGAAATGAGGAGGTACTTGCCCAAGGCCAAATTGCCGAGCTGCTACGACTGGCTGGTAGAACTCGTATCCAGGCTTGATTATTCTGTTGGATGTGCTCATGCCAACTGGGAGGAAGCAGGGACGGATCACGGTGGAGAATAACTGCCGAGTGCTAGTGTCATCGGCAAAGTTGTCCAGCCTGAAGGAGATTGGATTCTCAAAATTTTCTGATTCCTCCGTGTAAGGAAAGAAGATAGGATTGTCCAGGCCTTGGAAGAAAATGCTGAACCACTTGGATGCTTCATGAGGGATCAGTTTACTACCTGGCAGACTATACAGAGCTTGGCCGTAGCTGGTGCATCGGATCTGCTTCCCTTTGACATCTGGAAAGGTGCAACTTGCCAAAAGGGGGAAGTTTGGGATATGGTTTTGAAAGTACAGCTGAGCCCATAGTTGAATAAACCACCAAGGACCTCCTGTTTTGACTGCTATGTGGGAGAATAGTTTGACAGACATCAACTGGAGATATCGATAGACTTCTCCAAGGAACAGTTTGCCGATGCCAAGTTGAGTGCCTCTGGCAAGTTCATAGGCCAAGGGAAGATAATTCTTGGTTGGAGCAAGGGAAGGGCCACAGAATATGAAATGTTCCAGCCAGAAATTGAGGAAGGCCGTGTGTTCCTTCTCTGTGACAGGGCCTTTAGTTTTCATGTGGCTTCGAAGATAAGCACCCCAGTTTGTGCAATCTGTTTTGGAAGAAAGCTTGAAGGGGACTTTTGGCAGCATAAAAGCAGAGGGGCTGGGTGATGTGATGTCCAGACCAGTAATCATCACCACGTCTAACAGAGTTGGTGTCATGGGGCCGTGGCCGAACATGAAGCAGTTCAGAGCATCAGACCAGAAATAGCCGATGGTTTTTAGAAGATTTTCATGCTTCTCAAGGGGAGACAATGACAAAGACAAGGCATCGGCTATTCCCGTGGTTTCCCATTGGGGTTGGTAAGTTTTGGCTACCCTACTGTACCAAGAAACCCAATACTCGGGAGGATTAGGCCAGGCTCGTAAGCAGTCGGCCCAAGAATCCAAATCTAAGTTTTGGCTTACGAAGGGGATTCTGTTTGCCTCGCAAGAGATCAGATGGGCAGGACTAGATTCTGTGCGGGGGCCAAGGCAGAGAGAATTTGGGAGAGAAGGATGCGGCAGCAGAATGTCTGAAACCTAAAATTTCAATGATGGGATAAAGCATTAATTCAGGTGTTTGCTGTTAATTCTAGCACCGTGCTCGGATTGCGAGGAACAGTTAAGGATTACCTTCAGACCGGAGACCGCTGTGTTGGCGCTGGACGATTCGGCCATTTACTTTGCTAATGGAGATGGATCTATGCGGTGGGGAATCTAGGGTTCGTGTCGCCGTGAGCCAGAGTTGTTCAACGAGGCAATTGGAGATCTGAGTTAGCCTTTTTGAAGATGGTTGCAGGTTACCGTTGAAATGGGAAAGTGACCGCTCAGACTTGTCTTAATAAGCGACCGAATTTGACCTTGCCAACGTTTGTGGGAAAAGCCGATGCATGGCCATCGGCTCTTTGGGCTTTGACTTGGTTGACCGTATCAAGCGTGGTACGGTGAAAGCCGATTCGTTACTATCGGCTTTTGGAGCGTTGACCTATTTGACTATCGGCAAAACCAAATTGGGAAAAGCAATCTTTGTTGATTCAGAAGATGGTTGTTTACAATGGAGCCGATTGCTTACAAAATGGGGATCTACTACTAGTACTATTACTTCCTAATCTAAAAGGCGGCGTCGTCGTCGTCGCCGTTGCCATTGCCGCCGCCGTCTTCGCTGTCATCGGCGCTGCTGCCGGCGTAGTCCTCACCGCTGCTGCTAAAGTTGGCAGCGGGGGCCTCTTCGTCCTCGTCGTCGTCATCGGTGTCCTCGCTGGATCCGGCGCGGAAGCGCTTCGCCGGCGGGTACTCGTCGGAGGAGGTGTCCTCCTCTGCTTCTTCTTCTTCATTGGAGGAGCTGATGTCCTCGCCCCAGGACACGGCGTCATCGGCGCTCTCCGCCTCCAGGTCCCCGTCGACAAGGAGTTGGAGGTCTTCCTCGCCGTCGGTCATGGACTCGTCGTCCTCTGACTGGGCGGCGAAGTCCCAGTCTCTCTCGTCCCACCATTGTGGGGCGAGAGCCTCGTACGCCGCCATTGGCGGGTGCTCCGGCGTCGGCTCCCGGCTAACGGAGTCGGAAGATTGGTAGGAGAGGCCGGATGTGTTGGAGGAAGAAGAGGAATCCATGGCGGAGGAAGAGGGTTTTTTGGAGAAGAATGAGGATGCAAATGGTTCGGATGGATTTAAATAAGGGGGATAGTGGAAGATGGTTCAATGCCATAGCGGTTTTCGAGGATGTGGTGCCAGAGTTGTCAAATCGTGCTCTGCGGAGAAGTTGAGAAGGCAAGGCATCATGATGAGGAGGCGATATGACGGTTCTGCTCTGCAACGCGTGACCCGATGAAGAAAAAAACAGAGTGGTTTTGGAATTATTATTGCCAAAACCAGGGGGGCATGTGTTATCGCCATATTTTGGCCAGATAAGGAAGTGGGCCGTAATCAAGATGGGCTTGGAGGCTGGATCGGCCTTGCGCGTAGATTTGGGCTAATTGCCCGTGTATCTGTATAATTATGATAGAGTACGTTTCGGTTTAAACAAGAGTTAGATTACGTTTAGGTTTATTCCAAAGATAGAAAGTCTCCGGACTATAAATATGTACTTAGGGTTATTGAGAAAGGAGGACAACCACGTTCACAACAAACACAATCTCGGCGCATCGCCACCCCTTGTCTCGAGGGTTTTCTTTCAGGTAAGCGTCGTGCTGCCTAGATCGCATCATCTCGCGATCTAGGCAGCATATGCTTATGTGTTATTTGGTGTTGCTCGTACTGAAGCCTTGTTGATGGCGAGTAATACTGTTATTATAGATCTGTCTGGGCTAGCACCGGTGCTTTTTGTTCATGTTTGCTTAGTCATGCTGCCCATTGAGATCTCGCTGCCTTTGCACCTACCTTGGGTGTAAGGGCAGCAACTTGCTTGATCTTTATTCCGTCGATTCAGTCTGTCATAGTTGTTCCTTGTTTTCCAAGGATTAGTTTAATATCCGCATGGTTAGGCCTCACAAACGGGTTGAACGATCCAGTAGTACGTAAGGGTACGGTTTGCCAATTCGAGAGGAGTTGTTCCGGGAATTGACTCTACGTTGGTTTTTTGGCCTCCTCTAGGGTTAGTTTTCTGTTATCTTTCGTATCTACCAGGCTCAATTACGTGTGGGATGTTCCGTTTATGTGGTGAAAGCTTTAAGCTGTTGTAGATCGATTTGACTTGTATTGATAAAGCAAAACCCCATGTTATCGTAGATCCAATGCAGATCCATGGGACCATCGGCTACCTGAGCCGATTCACAGGGAAACCTGAGAGCCGATCGAGGCTCGTATTTAATGTTTGCGTGTCTGCCATGCAGGAAACCAATCGAAGCAAACCATCACCTTCCTGATCAGGTATAGATCAGGTGGCACGCCCTCGCATCAGCCAGGACGTGTGCCGGAGTTTTGCGGGCCGTTGACCGAGGGACCAGGGCCCACCAGCAGTCCTGGGAGCCTCCCGGCTCTTCGTGTTGCTCGTCGCTGCTCGCCGGTGGGTTTTGACAGGCAACAATCTCTTGGAGCTGGATGGAATGCAAAGCTCGCAGAGTTATGGACTATGCAAAGAATTGCCACCAAATTTCAGGGAGCTGCCTTCTGGGCGGAACAATACCCTTTCCGGGGGGTGGTTTTCCCAGGACACCGTTGGAGATGCAGCGGTTGGCGGTGGATGCGCGCCGGAGGGGTGCGATTCTGGTGGGGAAACTCAATTTGGAGTTCGTGTTGCTTGGGTTTCTGGAGATCCGGGAATCGACGGCGTTTCGGCTGTTGGAGAGGGCGGCTGCCATGGCCCCGCCTGGGACCTTGGTGGAGATGGTGCGCATTTCACCAAATCCGGAGGCGGAGATGGGTCTGGTAGTGGCTCCGGTGAAATTTGTGGAAGGCATGCGCATTCTCCGGAGCCGCGTTCCAGGGGGGTCGTTGTGAGGTGCTCCAGGGCGTCG
Source organism: Dactylis glomerata (assembly GCA_007115705.1). NCBI lineage: Eukaryota > Viridiplantae > Streptophyta > Magnoliopsida > Poales > Poaceae > Dactylis > Dactylis glomerata. Next base: position 1,506,109 of record QXEO01000149.1, on the reverse strand, counting down.
CCATGTCGATCGTCGCCGGTGAGGAGGTCGCCGGTGTCCAGTAGTGTGAGGTTGCAGTCTAAGGAGGTGGTGGGTCCCAGCTGGAAGGGAACTGCGACTGTTCTTCATGAAGGAAATATGCCCTAGAGGCAATAATAATATTGTTATTATCATATTTCTTGTTCATGATAATGTTTATACTCCATGCTATAATTGTATTAAGAGGAAACATTAATACTTGTGTGGTTTATGAACAACACCGTGTCCCTAGTACGCCTCTACTAGACTAGCTCATTGATTAATGATGGTTAAGGTTTCCTAACCATAGACATGAGTTGTCAATTAATAATGAGATCATATCATTAGGAGAATGATGTGATGGACAGACCCAAATAAAGCAGAGCAATTAGATCGTGTCATTATGTTCATCTTTGCGAAGCTTTTCCTATGTCATGTATTGTATTCCTTAGACCATGAGATAATACAACTCCCTAGTATCGGAAGAAAGCTTTGAGGTCATCAAACGTCATCCTATGTGAGGGTGATAATAAAGGTGTCTCTCAGGTGATCGGAAAGTACTTGTTGGGTTGTATGTATCGAGATGGAATTTGTCCCTCCCAAGTTGGAGAGATATACTTCGGGCCCACTCGGTAATCGATATCAATACCGCTTGCAAGCATGTGGTTAAGGAGTTAATCACAAAGTGATATCGGATTACAGAACGAGTAAAGTACTTGCTGTGAACGAGATTGAACTAGGTATGGCGATACCGACGATCAAATCTCGGGCGAGTAAAATATCGTGTGACGAAGGGAATACATATACGGGATTAATTGAATCCTGACATCGTGGTTCATTCGATATGATCATCGATGAATATGTGGGAGTCAATATGGGTTTCCAGATCCCGCTGTTGATTATTGATAGAAGATCATGTCTACATATTCTCGAACCCGTAGGGTCACACACTTAACGTGTATCGATGCTAGGATAGAATGGATAATTGGTTTATGAGTTTTAGTTCGGAGTCTCGGATGAGATCCAGGACATCACGAGAGGTTCCGGAATGGTCCGGAGAATAAGATTCATATAAAGGAAAGCAGTTTTTGGATTCCGGAAAGGTTTCGGAGTTTATCGGTATTGTACCGGAAGGTTCTAGAAGGTTCCGGAGTGGGACCAACGTGGGCCCACTTGACGGAGGCCTGCGTGGGCCTAAGGGGAAGTGCCCTGGCCGCCCTGGGCCAGGCGCACAAGGCCCCTAAGGCCCAGCCGGCCAGCCCAAGGGGAAACCCTAAGGGAGTCTTCAAAGAAGGAAGGGGGGAAACTTGCCCCCCACTCTTCCTACTCCAAGTCGGCTAGGGTTTGGGGAGAGGCCAAGCTGGCCTTGGCCGGCCACCCCTCTATATATAGGGGGGCAAGGGCGCAGCCCTCTCTCACCCCCTTAACCCAAACCCTAGCCGCCAACTGCTGCCCTCCCTCTCTCTCTCTCGCGACTGCGTGTAGGCGAAGCCCTGCCGCAGAAACTCTCCACCATAAGCACCACGCCGTCGTGCTGCTGATCCAATCTATCTCTCCACCATACTTGCTGGACCAAGGAAGGAGGAGACGTCGCTGCACCGCACGTGTGCAACTCTCGGAGGCGCCGCCACTTGCGGCGTAGGATCGGATCGGATCGCGAGGAGGAGACGGCAAGTACGACTACGTCAACCACGTTCTATTGAACGTTTCTGCTGTGCGAATCTTCAAGGGTATGAAGATCTCATCTACCTCTCTCGTTGATTACATCTCCTAGATTAGATCTTGGCTTTCTTGTTCGCATCCGTAGGAAAATTTTTGATTTACTATGCTGCGAATCCCTTCACTTCAGGGCCATGGATTGCAGCCATCTGGCAGGATCCGGGGCGTCGAAGAGATGGAGGTGGCGGGTAGAAGAAGTACGCCTCCACCTAGGGGGTCCTTATCTTCTCCGCCGCGGCAGGTTGGATCCGCTAGGGTTAGACCGTCGAGCTTGTTCTGGGTGCGGCGGGAGCTGGTGCTCAGCAAGTCCTTCCAGGCGTCAGATTGCTTCCCAGCTGGGAGAGAGAGATTGCCAATTCCGAAGAGAGTGAGTTTCTCCAAGGATTTGTGGAGAGGAGATTCGGGTGCAGCTACGTTTGTGGAGGCGGTGATGGCTGGAGGTGGTAGGGGGTCGGGGAAGATGCCAGGCCGTGGAACCAAGCCTCCAGCTCCGGCGCCTCAGCCAAGTTCATCGGCTGGGACCGGTGCAGCTCAGGTCCTGGGAGCGGCGCAGGTTCCGCAAATGCCAGTGGTGCAGGATGCTCCGATTCAGTTGGGTGCTGGGGGGAATTTCAGCAACAGCGTGATGCAACAGATGAATGTTGCGTCCCAAGGTATGTTCCCCATGATGAATCCAGCTCTGTGGAACATTCCTATGGGGCAGTGGCCACAGTTTTTCTCCCAGATGAACCCTATGATGGTGCAGCAAGGGCAAGGAGTTGGGTCTGTTCCTGTGTCTGCAAGCCAGAGCAGTAGCATTGGTGTGTAGGGACCTGGGCAGCAGCAGATTCAGGTGAGTCAGAATGCTGGAAACAAGATGAAGAAGAAGCAAACATCAGTGAGTGCTGATGCTCTCAAGAAGCTTCCAGAGAAGGGATCTACTTTGTCTTCTGGGCCAGTGTTAGATCCCAAATTTAAGGATGTTATTTGCTTCAACTGTGGAGAACCAGGTCATTATGTTGGTCTCTGTACAAGACTCAAGAGGTGTTTCATGTGTGGGAGAACAGGTCATCACATGGACACTTGCAGTCTGTGGTATCAGCCAATGCCAACTGCACAATATTGGGGGAGTGCTAATCCTGGTCTTGGCTTCTTCCATATTGATGTTGAAGGCCCTGCTGCAGTTCAGTGGCTCAATATGGACAATGTTGGGATTGTGGTTGTTAATGAAGGGTCCATTACTGAGAGTGAGCTGGAGCAAAACTTCTGTGAGATGTGGAAGGTTAACTGGTTCTGGCAAATCAGGCAAATTGCTCCTGGGAGATTCTTGGTTAGATTTCCACCTAGCAAGAAAATTAAAGAATTGGTTGACTATCCATCTATCAACTTGAAGAAAAAGGGAGTGAACATTTCATTCCTCAACTGGGAAGGGAAAGCTGAGCCCTATGAGCCTTTTCATGAGGTCTGGGTCAATGTGGAAGGCATTCCTTTCCAGTGGCTAACCTGGAAGGTGATTGCACAAGTGGCTTCAACTCTTGGTGTGCTAACTGATGTGGATTGGCCAGTTGTGTTCAAGTCTTTCTTTAAAAGGATCAGGATCCTTGTTGCTGTGAGGGATATTAGTAAAATTCCAGCTAGCAAGTTATATGAGATGGAACAGAACTTCTTCTGTGTGAGGTTTGCTGTTGAAAAACCAGTTGTAGAGGACTTGTCTAAAGGAGATGATGACGATGGGAATGAGGACAATGATGGTCCAGAGCAAGAAGGTGAGGAGGAAAATCTTGATGATGAGGAGGTTAATGATGCTGGTGATAGAGAAGTTGATGGAGCTACTGGAATGGATACTGACTTGACAAGTGCTGGAGCTAATGATAACAACAGAGGGAAATCTGTCATGAGAGGTGAGATGGAGTTGACTGAGGTGGTAGTTAATAGTGAGGCTGTGACTACTCCTCAGAGGACGTATGCAGATATATTGACCTGCCAGAAGAGTTTGTATAAGGAGAAGGAAGCTCAGGTTATGAGCAAATTGGTGGGTGATGCTTTGGCTAGAAGCTCACAGACTGTGAACATTGTTGATAGGTCTGCTGAGGAGAATATTGGGAGGCACTTGCTTCAGAGCTTTGATGAAGAATCTGAAGATGAGGGTGCTGTGTTGCAGAAACAGCACCAACAGCAGGTGCCTGTGATTCAACATGTGCAGAAAGGAGGTGGGAAGGAGAAGAAGACCTGGGGCCCTGTCATGGCTACTAGGATGAGTAGCAGAATCCAGAGAGATGGGAAATCTGCTATTGAAAAGGCTCAAGAGTTAAAGAAGGCAAAAAACCTTGATGCTCCTAAAGGTAAGAAAAATCTTGGGATTGATAATTCCTTTGCTGTTCTATCTAATGAGGTGCTGTTGGGGAAAGCCCAAAATGCTGGTATAAACCTTGGTAATGATTCAGATGTTATTGGTATGCACATTAGTGCTTTAAAAAATGTTGAGATTGATAGACTAGAGAAGTTTCATGATAGTAATCCTGACATGTTCTTGCCCAATGACATTAGTCAATCTGTGGAGGAACTTGTTAACTCCAGCAATGTGGCCAATTATGGCTTGCAGGATCATTGTGATGATACACACATTAGTGTGGATGACTGTAATTTGGAACCTTGGGTAGAGGTTTCTTATTCAAAAAGTTGTAGAAGGAAAATTAAATTTAAAAATGGTAGTAGCTCTCATTTGGAATCCTAGAGGTCTAAATAGACCTGACAAGCTCACCAGAGTGCATGATCTCATTAGAGAGACATGCCCTGATATCATAAGCTTTTCTGAATCTAAGAAAAAAGATTTTTCTGTGATTCAGCTAAGGCAGTTAGACCCTTATGGTAAATTCACTTGGAATTGGCTGCCTGCTATTGATACTGCTGGAGGTATCTTAGTTGGAGTCAATAGTGATATGTTTGAGGTTTTAAGGTGTGACATTTTTGATTATACTGTCTCCACTCTGCTAAAAGTTAAGAAAAATGATGCAGTTTGGAGATTTATCTCTGTTTATGGTTCTGCTTATGAGGAGGGCAAATTGGACTTTATTAATGAGTTACATAATGTTTGTGCAAGCTGGAATGGGCCTACTCTAGTAGGTGGAGATTTCAATTTAATTAGGGAAAGCTGTGAAAAAAATACTGGCAATATTAACCAGAGATGGGCTGACTTGTTTAATGATTGGATTAATAAATTTGCCTTAATGGAGATTAAAAATTCCAGTAGGAAATTTACCTGGGGGAATAATCAGGACAATATGATTATGGCTCTCCTTGATAGAGTTTTTGTAACTACTTGTTGGGACAGTTTGTACCCTGCTAGTAGTGTTAAAGTTAAACCTAGGGTTGGGAGTGATCATACTCCTTTAATTGTTGATACTGGGGCTATTAAGATTCCCTCTACTAAGCAATTTCGTTTTGAGAAGTGGTGGCTAGGGATAGAAGGTTTTGATCAAGTAGTTAGCAGTAGCTGGCTTGCCCCTTGCAACCTTCGAAAAGCTATTGATAGATGGCAATTTAAAATTAGAAACCTGAGGAAAAAACTGAAAGGCTGGAGTATTAATATTGAGGCTGCTCAGAATAAGCTGAAGCAAAGCTTGGTGGCTGAGTATGATTTACTTGATGTTCTCTCTGAGTCTCAATGTCTTTCCCCTGTTTCTAAGTTAAGAATGAAAACAATTTCTCATGAGCTTAATGATATTTGGAAAAAAGAGGAAATTAAAGTCAGGCAAAGGTCTAGAGAAAGAGAAATTTTAGAAGGTGATCGTAACACTGCTTATTTCCATTCTGTAGCTAACCAGAGAAGGAGGAAGAAACAGATTGATCAGCTGGAAGGCCCTGATGGGATGGTGGAGGATAACAAAGGTATGATGAAAATTGCTGTAGATTACTACAAGTCCTTGTTTGGTTTTGAGGAAAAGCTTGATATTAATCTAGCTAGTGATTTTTGGGCTGTTGAAGATTTGGTCTCTGATGAGCAGAACTGTGTTTTAGATGTTGTTTTTTCTGAAAAAGAAATTAGAGATGCTGTGTTTGGATCTTATGCTGAGGGGGCCCCTGGTCCTGATGGATTTTCTTTCCTTTTTTATCAACATTTCTGGGAACTTATTAAAGGTGATTTTATGGCTATGGTTGATGACTGGAATAAGGGCAATCTTGATCTCTTTAGATTGAACTTTTCTTTGCTAACTCTTATTCCGAAAGAGGCTGATGCTGTAACTATACAGAAGTTCAGGCCTATAGCTTTGACAAATTGTAGTTTTAAAATCTTTTCTAAATGTGCAACCAATAGGTTGACATCTGTGTGTGACAGTTTGATATCTCCGAATCAAACAGCTTTTTTGAAAGGGAGATTTATCCTGGAAAGTGTGGTGGCAGCACATGAAATTATTCATGCTGTTGCTCACAGTGATCAGGCAGGTTTTGTGTTTAAACTGGATTATGAGAAAGCTTATGATAGAGTAAATAGAGAATTCTTGATTAAAATGATGGTTGAAAGAGGCTTTAGCCAAAGATGGATTTCCATAATTAAATCCTTGTTGGACAATGGTTCAGTGGGAGTAAGAATTAATGATGAGAATAGTGAATTTTTTCTTACTGGTCGTGGGGTTAGGCAGGGTGATCCCATTTCACCTATTTTATTCAATTTAGTGGCTGATGTGTTCACAAAAATGCTTATTAAAGCGGCTTTGCATAACCAGATTACTGGATTGTTGCATGGTATGATTCCAACTGGGGTTATTAGTATGCAGTATGCAGATGATACATTGCTATTTCTGAGAAACAATCTAGATAATGTGATCAATCTGAAGTGGATTCTGTCATGTTTTGAGCAAATGTCGGGAATGAGAATTAATTTTCACAAATGTGATCTGATAGCCATGAATGTTGAGGTAGATGATGCGCAAACTATTGCGCAATCCTTATGCTGTAGGCTGGGGGAATTTCCTATGAAATATCTAGGAGTTCCCCTTCACTACAAGAAGCTTAGAAAAGAGGACCTTCAGCCTGTCATTGATAAGATTCTTAAAAAGGCTGGAGGTTGGAGGGGTAGACTACTTAATCATGCAGCAAAATTGGAGTTGGTCAGAAGTGTGCTGGCCAGCATTCCTCTGTATTTACTCAGTGTCATTAAATTTCCTAAGTGGGCTTTAGCCTTGATCAACTCTCAGATGGCTCATTGCATGTGGGATAATTATGAGGGACATCATAAGTACCACTTAGCTAACTGGGGCTTAGTTGCCCAAAAGAAGGACTATGGTGGTTTAGGTGTTCCTAACTTAGCTGAGCTTAATATGTGTCTGTTGGCTTCTTGGGTTAAGAGATACCAGCTAGACCATGACAAAATTTGGAAACAAATTATTGACTACAAGTATAGAGTGGATGAGCCAAATATTTTTTGCTGCCCATCTGGTGATGCTTCTCCTTTTTGGAAAGGTGTTATGTGGGCAGCAAAAGCTGCCAGGATGGGTTATCAGTGGCAGGTAGGCAATGGGAAGAAAGTTAAATTTTGGGAAGATCAATGGTTTGGCACTTCCAGCCTGGCCATTCAATATTGGGATGTCTATGTTCTGGCCAATGAGCAAAACATTAGTATTGCTGATGCCTGGGATGGGTCTCAGTTGAAAATTAGTTTTAGAAGGTGTTTTGATCATGGTTTAATGATTAAATGGTTTGAAATAGTTCAAATTGCAAAAACTTTATCTTTGAATAATGATCAAGATGCTTTGGTGTGGAAGCTTGAAGCCAATGGGATCTTTAGTGTTAAATCTATGTATGCTGTTGCTAATTTTCGGGGGATTTTTCCTGTTAGTGTTCATTCGGTTTGGAAAATCAAAGTTCCTCCGAAGATTCATTTCTTTTTGTGGTTGATTGCTCATAATAAATTGCTCACTAGAGACAATTTGGTGAAGAGGCAAAATGTGGATGATTTAACTTGTTTATTTTGCAATGAGGAGGAAACTTGTAATCATTTGTTCTGTGAGTGTACAGTTTTCTCTGCTGCTTGGAGTGAATTGAGTAGAATTTGTAACATTTCAGTTGTTATTCATCACATTAGTGATATATCTAATATGTGGAATCATGATAAGAAGTGTAGAATTATAAATATGATTTTGGCTGGCCTGTTAAGGGTTATTTGGCTTATGCGAAATGATATGTGTTTCAATCGGGCTAATTGGCCTGGTATGCAGGCTCTGTGGAGGAAATTGGCCTTTTTGCTTGCTCAATGGGGGGTCCTGCTTCCCGAGGAAGAAAGAGGAAAGCTTCAGGTGGTGACTACTCAGTTGGATGCTTTGGCTCGTGCTCCACCGCTGCTATTGTGGCCGGAGCCTGGGTAAAGCCAGTGAAAATCCTGAAGTCTCATCATGAGTTGCTGGGTGTGAACCTGGGATCGGCGGATGCAAGTCTTTTGAAGATCTCTGCCCCTGACCTAGCCAGGACGTTGAAGGCGAATGGCTTGGAGCTGGTGGGTGATGGAGTTTCCTTCAGGGTGGTGCCGAAGAACTGATGCGCGAGTCCTGGGTGCGTTTTCCCCTGTGTGGGGGTAGCCTGTTCTAAGCGCTGCACTTGTCTTATCGATGCTCTAAAAAGTTGTTGGGTTGTAATCTGAGTAGTAACTAGGTGCTGAATTTTCTGCTGCACCTCGTGTGCTGATGGCGTTTGTAAAAGACTCGTGTGGTTTCAGTAATGGAGCCGGGGCGAGGCCCTCTAGTTCTAAAAAAAAAACAAACAATACCCTTTCCGGTTAGTGTTCTGAATCCTGCATATCTTGCAAAATCAAAATATGAAATTGCTAATTTGATAACCTGTAATTTCTGAGTCAGCTTAATCTAGCTGCAAATACTGCTCTTTCCTCTTGATAAGTCGTTTTTTGTCTGCTTAATAATGCATCGAGTTTTCTCGATCCCACTGCAACTAATGTAGATGCACATTTTACTCTATCAGATGCTTTGTGTTATTTAATTTTTATTTAGAGTTATCTTCCTTTTGATTGTGATGCATTGTGTTCTTTTATTCCAGATTTATCTACCTTCTAGGAACAGTCTGTGTCCAATAATTACTCATCAGGTTGTACTTGAGTTATGGCGTCCGACTATAGTGTCAATCGGAGAGAAAGTAAATTTAATAGAGAAATATTCAAGCAAAATGACCTCTATTATATATCTGGTGTTACAAAAGGCTAGAGATTTTTTTTTCTATTTTTATGTTTTACATATACAAGCAACTTTCTAATTTTTGTGCCATAGCTTACAAGTTACTACGGTACAGCGATTCCATCGCCAGGATGCTAGCTCCTTTCCCATCTCATCCTTCTGTTTATAAAGTCCAGCTGCTAACGTAACCGAGAATTCCTCCAGCGCTGCAGCTCTGGAGAGCAGAAACCTTGCAAGCATCTTTTCAAGAGGCCGTCCTCTGTAGTTTTCGATGTTGATTCTTCTCACACTGCGATCCAAGCATCTGACATACAAACGCCACAGACTCTCAGGTATCCGGCTGCTATCCTCGACGCCATTATTGATGGCACTGTCCTTTGGTTTGGCACTGTCATTTGGCTCAGTATCTGATTCGATATCTCGCTCGGTATATGATAAGGCATCTGCATCATTATCTGATCCGTCATCTGGATCGATATCTGATTCAGCATCGGATGCCCTCTCTTCCAGCAGAAACAGCGACAACACTTGCAGGTTTCTGGTGTTCAGTAGCAATGCAGAGACGGACCGGACGGCGTGATCGGTGGGCAGGCATCCCTGGAGGCTCAGGTGGGTGAGGCTGTGAAGGTCACGCAGGACGCTTGTGAACATGCTGCTGTAGTAAGCAATTGATGGGTGCAAGGAAAGGTGAAGGTACGTCAGCTTGTGGCAACGCCTGATGAGTGCAGTCAACGGAACAACTTCACCCGATCCTTTGCTGCAGAGGTTTTCGCAGATCTCAACCGTCACCGCCTTGATCCGTTGATAGTTTGCAACCGTGAGGAAGGACGACGACCTTCGAGGAGGGAGGGCGCCTTTGTAGTGCAGCGACTGTAGGCAGGTGGTGCGCAGCTCGACGCTGCTGGCGTTGTGGCAGCAGATGATGGTGAAGCTCTGAAGGCGGGGGCTCGGCACGGAGATCTCCTTGACGCTCCGGCACTCCTCCAGCGTCAGGTGGACGAGGCGCGGACAGCTCGAGACCAGCCGCTGCAACAGCCCGTCTGTCGGGTCCGTGATCCTCACCAGACAGAGAGTCTCCAGCGATTCCATGGCCACGTCGCGCGACAGATCAAGCGTCCAGTTCTTCAGGCGCAGGCGTCGTAGCGTGGTGCAGCCAAAGATCTGGCGGTGCATCTTTGTGTACCCTTCTGTTTCGTTTTCGTCGAATTCGTTTTTGTTGTAGTCCACGGAGGCGAAGGGGCAGAGCGTGCGCATGTTGGCGTACCGGTATCTGAGCTCGACGTCGAGGTCCTCAACGCCCGAGGTGACGACGGTGCCGATCCACTGGTCGAGCAGGTCGTAGGGAGGTTGCAAGACGCTGAGGTGGAAGATGCGGATTGGCGTCGTCATCCCCTTGGAGAGGATGGCACTCGTCACCTGGTGGTCGAAGCAGCCCCTGAAGAATCCGCCGCAGCCGTACCGGTCGCCCTTCTTTGGGTCGACGAGGTTGACCACGGGGACGGCTTCGTAGACGTCCCGCCATCGGCGCGAGAGCGCGCTGCTGCGCACGGCCTCGTCGGACACCAGGTGGGAGAGGACGCGGACCAGCACGCTGTCGGGGAGAGCGCTCAGCCGGTCTCCTCCGTGGCTGTGCAACGTCGCCATTGTCGTCCAAGTCGAGACCAGAAGCGATCGTTGCGTATTTAGCGTCGGAGTTCCCGACGCCGCCTCTGATCTCTCCTCCATCTTTTTTTTAAAAAATATGATCTCTCCTCCATCTGAATTGTAATCTATCTCCTGATTATAGTCGGTCCAGATCTTCTGTACCTATAGTCGGTTACTTTATGGGACCGGCTTCCAAAACCCTAGAGAAACCTTTATAGTTGCAAAAGAAAAAAGATGTTGCATATCGTAGCAGCCAGATCGACGGCTTAACCACCAGATCGATTGGATCCAAACCAGCCAGGGGATCGATATGGCATCACCGCCGCCGGGGGCCAGAGATCGCCTGAGCGACCTCCCCGACCCCTTGCTGGGTAGCATCCTCTCCTTCCTCCCCAACAAGGAGGCTGGCTGCACGGCGGCGCTGTCCCGGCGGTGGCGTTACATCTTCTGCAATGTCAATACCATCTCGTTCGAGGAGGAAGAGGGCGAGAGGGCCTCCGACTGGGACACCTTCTACTACGAGGCCAAGGAGATGAAGAGCTGCAGCAACGTGCTTCTCGACGACGTCTGCTCCGCCCTCCTCTCCGCCGTCGCTGCGCCGGGCACCATGTGGCACTGCGCCGTCTCCGCTTCGCCTTCGACAGCTGCCACAACTGGAACTTCCGCCACGTCGACCAGTGGCTCTCCTATGTGCTGCGACATAGCAACCAGGAGCTCCACCTCGACCTGCGCTTCCGCATTGGCCCGATCTGTAGCGTCGATAGCGACGACTATGAAGACAGCGGCCTGGAAGGAGAGGTGGACAGTGGTTCCGACGACTGCAACTACGGCTGGTCATATGCCCTCCCGAGGAGGCTCTTCAGGTGCATGGTCATACGGACGCTATCCGTCGCCTACTGCCGGCTGAATCTTCCAGTGACCGTCTGCCTGCCTTTCCTCGAGACGCTGAGCGTTACGGCCCCCCATGACGACGCGAGAAGCATCCAGCGGCTGATCTCCAGCTGCCCCAGCCTCGTGGACCTGACACTGGAAGCCATCCGCCGCCTCAAAACAGTATCTGTCCTTGACAAACGTCTCCGCAGATTCGCCCTCCGCTGCTGCCACGATGTCACGTCCGTAGACATTGATGCGTCAGAGCTGATGTCGCTGAACTACTGTGGCACGGTACCTGCAGAGTCGCTACTGTCCTTGCACGGATCGCCAGGAGTCGCTTCATGCACATTCAACTTCTGCAGTGCACACTCCCAGGAGGCGGAGTTTGAGAGTTTCAGGACATTTATGGAGAAAATCTCTGACGCCAAGCACCTACACCTGCACTACCAAAACCTGGAGAGCAGGTTCTTCTTGCGGTTCCCATCGTTCTCTAGCCTGACGGGGCTTGCTCTGCAGGGGGCCATCAAGAGTTGCAGCACTGTCGTCGCGGTGGGTAGAGTCCTTGAGCAGACCCCGAACCTAGAGGTTCTGTCGCTATACATGGAGGAGTACAAGGAGAAAGAGGACGTTGAGGAAGATGATCACAGACATGCCACGTGGCAGGAAGACGAAGATGATGCCAGATATGCCACGGACGAGGAAGATGAAAATAATGCCATGGACGACAAAGGTGATGCCCCAAGCCATGATTTGCCTCTAGCACCCGAGGAGTTCACGGTTCCTGACGAGTCGAGCTTCTCGATGCCTTGCTTGCGGCATCGAGTGAAGGAGATCAACATGGTGAACTACGAGGGCAGGGAGGCAGAGAGGATGATGGCCAGACTGTTGTTCTGCAATGCTCTTGTTCTTGAGAGGATGTGTGTCGTCCTCGTAAGGGGCACTTTCGCGTTGCAGTCTAAGCTCAAGAACGAGATTGATAGCTGGGTGGTGGCCGATCCAGAGCGGATTTTCTTATGATCTTCCATGAAGCAATCTCTGAATAATTTTGCGGTGACATGATTAGATACGTGCCATGCTTTGTTTTGACGAAACTGTAGCTCCTATACAAGAGTAAAAGCAATAAAGAGGAGACCCAAAAATGAAAGTACAAAGGTCGTTGTTTGGAATATGAATGAGTTGTCTTGTACTCCGCTATAGAAAATCAAGTTGCTTCATAACAATGTGCACTCAAACTATGTCTCTGTCCTGTAATTTGTACTTGCCCAGCTTCGGTCTGTTTGAACTTTGAAGTATATATAGACTCATGTTTGCAGAGGCCTCGTTGGCGTCAATGGCGATCGGGAGGAACTGCTACGACATGGTAATTTACGAGGATCATTCATTTTCTGGGCTGTAGAATCGAAGAAAGGGAGGAAAACAGTGGTTGAACCATTTGGTTGAACACGTACTGGACCACACCTTTACGACTTGAGTAATTTGCGCCGGCGAGCCCACGCAGCTGGAGCAGCAAAAAACCTAGCGTCGCCGGCGCCGGGCCCAGGAACCGGTAGCCCGGGCCTCCGACGAGCGGAGGCATGCCGCAGTGGTGGTCGACGCCTTCCCGTGGAAGGAGGGCGGTGCAGATTCTCACGAACGAGTCGGCTCTGGGGAGTGGGAGGGCAGGGATGGTGGTAGCGTACTTGGAGGTCGGAAGGGAGAGGGAGGAAGAGGACGTCGTGACTCGTGAGCCATGGCTCAAGTCAAGGAGTTGGCGGGTGACCAGTTGTGATTGCTGGAGCGGAAGCGTAGTGCGGTGCTGGAACCTCAGACAGTGCCGTTTCCCACACTGCGTGCTATGGAGTACCAGCCGTATGATTAGTTATCGTTTTTTTTCAATATGATTATGAGTTCTCTTGTTTTACAACTTGGTGGGAGGAGGGTTATTTTTGCTGAGTTTTTTGGAAGTATCTTTTTGCTCACATATTGTAGTTTTGATAATTTATAGTTTCGCTTACAAACATTTGCTCCTGGCTAAAAAAGCCATTTTTAAAGATAAAAAAAATCTGAAAATTTTCAGGCACGTATTCATGTCCGTTTCACATGTGCACGTATCGAATTTATGGATAAAGACATTTTTTCTGGCATTTTTGTTCCTCGTACAGCAGCACGCACCGCGGGGCTTTGCACATGTTGAAGGCATCAAGATACATTGTCTTCAGACTTTTGAAATACTTCCAATAGTTTTTACGAATTTACTGTTCACACCAGGAGCACTTTATGGTGTAGGTGTATCATATTTACAAAGCATGAAATTGGGCATCCAGCCGTCCGGTTTGTCTCTGCTTTGCTTCTCAATACCAAGTACCTACAAGTTTGTCGCAGTTTCCTCAGGGTCCAGAGCTTCCAAAGTAAAAGAAGTGGTTCATGGCAATATCCATGCCTAATCAGATTCAGATACCGAGTAGAAAGACAGCACTGAGGCTGGTGGTGTCGAGTATAGCAGCAGCATGCCCGAGAGCTGTGGTGGACATACGTCAGATACTTGGAATATGTTAACACCGTTCCTTCCGGTCAAGCTTCATGGGCCGCATCTGAAGACACGGCCCAGCCCATACGCCGAACCAGGCGGCCTGCTACTCGCTACGCCTCCACCGACTGGATCACCGATGCTACAAAGTAGAGGCTTTGCCCTCCTGTAATAGTTGGCTAGGAGAACGGCTTCGCCATTGGCTTGCTGCTTCCTGTTCCTTCCTCCTTTCCTAGAACTAGATCGATCTGGATCCGATGAACAATTCCTCTTAATTCAGCGCCACCAAAGCTTGTAACCGAATCCTATATCGGAGACCCTAACAACTGGTACTCAGAGCCAGAAATTCTCCCCAACCACGCTGGATTTTCCTCATCCCCACGATACCAGATTGCGGGCGGCGGCGGATCGGCGTCGGCAGGAGCTCATGGAGTCCTTGTCCCCAGAGGGGAAGGCGATCCATGAGACGGTGTCGGCCTCCCACGACAAGTTCAAGGCCGAGATCCATGCCTTGATCGTGTCCACGGTGAACTCCTCGATGACCACTGCGGTAGATCTGGCCGTGGCGCGCGCGGTGGACAAGGCGGTGGCGGTGATGGTGAGTACCGCGGAGCGGAACATGCAGGCATACGTGGACGGCGTGGAAGAGGATCTCCGCGCCGCCATGGGTCTCGCCTCCCATGACGCCGACTCGGAGCCGCCCATCAGGTCGCCGGGGGGAATCGCGGAGACCGGCCCAGCTGGGCACCGTGCTGCATCGACTACACGGGGGTTGGGCACTGGGTCACAGACCTACGACCCTCCTCCAGCACGAGGTATCGCAGCAAATTCCGCCCCTGCCCTTGTGAACATGAGTACTTCTGCATCTTTCGGTAGCCTTATCCAGCGCGAGAGGAAGAACCAATCCACCTCCACACATGGCAAGTCCCCCATCCATGGATTTTCCCAAATTTGCTGATGATAACCCAAAATTCTGTCAAGCCCGTATTGAGGACTATTTCGCCATGTTTGATACCGATCCCGACTGTGGATCGCCATCGCTGCTATGCAGTTCGAGGGCGAAGCAGCGCAGTGGATGGCGTCTGTGCAGCACAAATTTGTGCGCGCATCGTGGCAAGAGTTTTGCGCGGCCGTGCTCCATCGCTTTGGCAAAAATCTACATCAGTCACTGGTGCGTCGCTTGTACCGCTTGCGTCAGATAGGAACCATAGTTGCTTACATCAGCGCTTTCTCGGTGTTGATGGACCAACTTAATGCTTATGAGCCTAATCCAGACATGCTGCATTACACTACCCATTTCATAGATGGCTTAAAATATTATGTTCGCATGATTGTGGCTGTTCAACGCCCTTCGGATCTTGATACTGTGTATTCTATCGCTCTTGTGCAGGAGGAGGTGGCAGACGATGATCAAGACACTCTCAGCGTGCAATGGCAGCGACCAGTGTCATCCCACTCGTCTCGCCACTCAAGGCACTCTTCTATCAAGACATTCGATGATCCAAGATCACCTGAGGCCACCAAGACACCAAGCAGCAGTGAAGACAAACTGGCCACACTCAAGGCCTATCAGAAGGCAAAAGGTCTTTGTTTCATCTGTGGTAAAAAATGGGGCAAGGAACACAAATGTGGCACAACGGTACAACTACATGTTGTTCAAGAAATGTTGGAATTCTGTGCCAATGAAGATAGTTCTCATTCTGCAATGTGGGGAATCTGAAGATAGTGATGTGGATCTGATGGTACTTTCAGTTGTGACACAAGCTGCCACAACCAACTCTTCTGCCATTCGGCTGCCTTGTCAAATTGCTGGTCAGGAGGCACTATTCCTAGTGGACTCAAGCAGTTCTCATTCTTTCATCAGTGATCGTTTGGCACCGCATCTGCCTGGTCTGTGTGCTTTACCTCGACAACAGCAAGTGCGAGTTGCAGGGGGTGGTTTTCTGCAATGTAACTTGATGGTGCCACAATGTGTCTGGATAGCTGGAGGGTATGACTTCACAACTGATTTCAAAGTGCTTCCTCTCAAGCACTACGATGGCATCATTGGCCTGGATTGGTTGTCTGCAAGAGGAACTATGCGGATGAATTGGGACCAGAAATGGATACCGTTTGACTACAACTTACACCAAGTGTGCTTACAAGGAGAACCCCCGTAGCAATTCGATTGCATGGTGGTCGAGCTCCACTTGATGACAGAGAAGAAGACTGAACCTATGCTGCCTGAAATTCAGAAACTCTTGGAGGAGCATGCAGCGGTCTTTGCTTCTCCCACGACTTTGCCACCTTGGCGAGCGTGTGACCCTCATATTCCTCTGGTAGAAGGAGCGCAGCCAGTGAAGATCCGGCCGTACCGACACTCTCCTGAGCTGAAGGACAAAACTGAAAAGCAAATTGCAGAGATGCTTGCAGCCGGGGTGATTTTGCCAAGTACCAGTGCTTTCTCTTCGCCAATTATCATGGTGCGCAAGAAGGATCTCACCTGGCGCCCGTGTGTGGACTACATGAATCTCAACATGCTCACTGTGAAATCCAAGTATCCGCTGCCTGTCATTGAGGAGCTGTTAGATGAACTCGGTGGTGCGTCGTGGTTTTTGAAACTCGACCTCCGCGCTGGGTACCATCAGATTCGCCTCGCGCCGGGCGAGGAATAAAAGATTGCATTCAGCACGCACAGTGGTCACTTCCAATTCAATGTCATGGCCTTCGGCCGTACCGGCGCGCCGGCCACCTTCCAGGCCGTCATGAACGAGACGCTGGCGCCCGTGCTCCGCAAGTGCGCCATTGTCTTCTTCGACGATATACTCGTGTACAACCCTACTTATGAAGCTCATGTGGCACATCTCCGCCAAGTTTTACAACTCCTCCAACACCATCAGTGGAAAGTCAAGCACTCCAAGTGTAGCTTCGCGCAGCACAGCGTCGCTTACTTGGGCTACATGGTCAGCGCGGCAGGCGTCGCCACTGATCCCCAGAAGGTGGTCGACGTCCAGAAATGGCCAATTCCCCAGAATCTCAAAGAATTGCGTGGATTTCTTGGACTCTCTGGATACTATCGCAAGTTTGTTCGCCACTATGGCATCATCAGTCAACCGTTGACCCAACTCTTGCGCAAAGGGGTGCCTTTCGTTTGGTCCAAGGACATGCAAACAGCCTTCGACACCTTGAAGCAGGCTCTCACCTCTGCGCCTGTTCTCGCCCTTCCAGATTTCTCCAAGCGTTTTGAAATTGAAACTGAGGCTTCTGGTGTTGGTGTGGGCGTAGTTCTCCTTCAGCAAGGCCATCCTTTGGCCTTTGTCAGTCGCGGGCTGGGACCAAGAACTCGTGGGTTATCCACTTACGAAAAGGAGTATATGGCAATCTTACTCGCTGTGGAGCAGTGGCGAGCTTATCTCCAACATGCTGAGTTTGTGATCCATACAGATCATTGCAGCTTGTCTCACCTGGAAGCTCAACGGCTTCATACAACCTGGCAACAAAGGTGTTCACTAAGCTTCTTGGTCTGCAGTTTACAATCAAATACAAGAAGGGCGCCACAAATTGCGTAGCCGACGCCCTCTCTCGTCGTCGTGCGCCTGACGCTTCCTTATGTGCCATATCTCAACTGCAGCCTGCTTGGTTGTCCGACGTGATCGCTTCTTACGACTCTGATCAGCAAGCTAAAGAGTTGTTGACACGGCTGTCCCTGCAAGATGCTACCTTGGAGCATTTCACCTTGCGTGATGGTGTTATCCGCTATAAGAACAGAATTTGGCTCCCTACTGGTCACCCGGTTATTGTGAAAATTTTGGAGTCTCTCCACGCGAGCCCGGTGGACGGCCATTCTGGGGATTCCGATCACCTTGCGTCGAGTGAAAGGACTGTTCTACTGGAAGAACCCGAAGGCTGCCGTTCGAGCCTACGTCCAGCAGTGCGTGATCTGTCAATGTGCTAAACCAGATCGAGCTAAGTACCCCGGCTTGTTGGCAACCCTGCCAGTGCCGGATCAATTTTGGCAGATGGTGTCCATGGACTTTATCGACGGCCTACCTCGCTCTGGGCGTTTCAATAGCGTGCTGGTCGTGGTCGAGAAGCTCTCCCGCTACACCCATTTCGTGGGATTGGCTCATCCTTATACGGTGTCTACAGTTGCCAGTGCTTACATGGACAACGTCCACAAGCTCCACGGTATGCCAGAATCGATTGTCTTCGACCGTGACAGCATCTTCACCAGCCGGTTCTGGCGCGAGATGGCAGCACTGATTGGCACCAAGCTGCGTATGAGCTCGTCTCATCACCCACAGACTGACGGCACCACCGAGCACGTGAACTAATGCTTGGAAGCATACCTGTGTTGCTTCACTCATGCTTGCCCAGTCAAGTGGGCGCAGTGGCTCTCCTTAGTCGAGTTCTGGTACAATGCCAGCCCACATTCGGCTTTGGATGGCAAGTCACCGTTCGAAGTTCTCTATGGGCACTCTCCTCGCCACTTCGGCATCTCTGTGGCTGATGCCTGTGCTGTCCCTGATCTGGATGTGTGGCTCAAGGACCGGGATCTCACACTGCGTCTCTTACAACAGCACCTGGAGCGTGTGCGCGCTCGCATGAAGGCACGGGCCGACAAACGCCGACCAGATCGGGTGTTCCATGTTGGTGATTCTATCTTCATGAAGCTACAGCCGTACATCCAGTCCTCTGTGGCTCCTCGAGCGCACCATAAACTCCTCTTCAAGTACTATGGTCCCTTCCTGGTACTGGAGCGCATCAGGGACTCGGCCTACCGTCTTCAGTTACCAGAAAAGAGTCGCATTCATCCTGTGCTGCATGTCTCGCAGTTGAAAAAGGCGCTTGGGCCAAACTGCCAGGTACAGGCTGAGCTACCGCCACCTGATACTCAATTTGCCATCCCTATTCATGTTTTGTAGTGCAGGTTTCGCCACCACAACGCGACATCGATTCCTCTGGTGCTGATTCAATGGTCTGGACAACCTGACACTCTTGCAACATGGGAAGACTTTGAAGCACTGAAGCAATGTTTCCCGAAGGCACCAGCTTGGGGACAAGCTGCGTCTCAAGGAAGGGGAGTGTTAACACCGTTCCTTCCGGTCAAGCTTCATGGGCCGCATCTGGAGACACGGCCCAGCCCACACGCCGAACCAGGCGGCCTGCTACTCGCTACGCCTCCACCGACTGGATCACCGATGCTACAAAGTAGAGGCTTTGCCTCCTGTAATAGTTGGCTAGGAGAACGGCTTCTCCGTTGGCTTGGTACTTCCTGTTCCTTCCTCCTTTCCTAGAACTAGATCGATCTGGATCCGATGAACAATTCCTCTTAATTCAGCGCCACCAAAGCTTGTAACCGAATCCTATATCAGAGACCCTAACAGAATACCATCTGAAAAGAACCATCACAGCTCAATATCTGTGATATGATATCTAATTGAACGACCAAATAAATAACAGTCATGTACAATAAAGAATCTGTGATATGCTTGCCATTATGATCGAACGTGCCAAAAATGATGGTCTCATTGAAAGAGTTATTCCTCATCTTGTGGATGGGGGATTATCCATCCTTCAATATGCCGATGATACGATTCTTTTTATAGAACATGATCTTGAGAAAGCACGGAATCTGAAACTTATACTTTCAGCCTTTGAGTAATTATCAGGTCTAAAGATAAACTTCCATAAGAGTGAACTGTTTTGTTTTGACGAGGCTCAAGACGAGGTCAGTGCATACGCCAATTTATTCGGTTGTGCGCAGGGGCAGTTTCCTATGCGGTATTTGGGGATTCCAATTCATTATCGGAGATTAACACTTGCCGAATGAAAACTCGTTGAGGAAAGACTTCAAAAAAGTCTTAGTAGTTGGAAAGGTAAATTGTTGTCCCTGTGAGGAATATTGATACTCATTAATTTGGTACTATCTAATATGGTACTACATATAATTTCATTCTTCCTCTTGCCTAAAGGAGTCTTACACAAACTGAATTATTACCGGTCAAGATTCTTTTGGCAAGTGGACAGCAAGAAAAAGAAATATCGATTGGCTAAATAGAGTGTCGTGTGCTCCTAAAGACCAGGGTGGGCTTGGTGTTCATGACCTTGAGGTCAAAAACATAGCCTTACTGGGGAAGTGGATGTTTAAGCTACTCACTGAGGAGGGGACTTGGCAAACCATTTTTAAGAGGAAATACATTGGCGAGAAAGCATTGTCTCAGTTCTTTGGAAATCGAGTGATTCGCATTTCTGGGCTGGACTCATGGCAACAAAGAAGTTTTTCTTTGGTCTGGGTTCTTTTTCCATTAAGGATGGTTCAGAGATACAGTTCTGGGAAGACATATGGCTAGGCAATGCCACTCTTCGTGAACAGTATCCAGAATTATATAGTATTGTGTGTCACAAAGGCGATACTATCGCCAAAGTGCTGGAGACATCTCCATCATCCGTGGCGTTTAGGAGGGATTTGTCTGGGCAAAGACTCGTAGTTTGGAATGCCTTACTTCAGTGTTTGGCAAACATCCAACTACAAAATGGCCATGATGAATTCTATTGGAACCTACATGAAAATGGCAAGTTTTCAGTAGCTTCTATGTACAATGCTCTTATTCTTTCCGATGTGCCAATCGATAAAATTAGTAATAATAAGCTCTCGAAGTTAAAGATTCCATTACGGATTAAGGTATTTGGATAGTACCTACGTAAAGGAGTGGTTTTAACAAAAGATAATCTCGCAAGATGGAATTGGCATGGAAGTAAAAAATGTGTTTTTTATCATCAGAACGAGACAATTAAACACTTGTTCTTCCGATGTCGTTTCGCCAGATCTATATGGTCAGTCATCAAAGTAGCTTCAACCTTGTTTCTACCATGCAGTATTACCAATATATTTGGGAATTGGCTAAATGAAATAGACAATAGGTTTAAAAAGCATATTAGAGTGGAAAGGATTGCCTTTATTTGGTCGCTATGGCTATGTAGAAATGATAAAGTATTTAATGACAAAAATCATTCCATCTTGCAGGTTATCTACAGGGCCATTGGTACACTCCGTTTGTGGTCGTCTCTGCAGCGCCTGGAGGATCGCGACCTTTATACGGAGGTCTGTGCACGACTGGAAGCTACGACGAGGCAAGGGATACTTTTTCCCAACATGCATGGCCGCATAGCTTATGGATTGGTGCTTCTAGTTAGGCGAGATTACAATTGATCACTATGATATGTAATTTTGTCTTTATCTATTTTGTTGAGACTTGATTTTGGGCTATGTGCATCTTGATATGCAGAGGCCGGGTGTATGCTTAATAACTATTAAGTAATAAAATGCTCTTTATGTAAAAAAACAATAAAAAATCGTACTGATCTCATATTAAGATTGAAACTGGTCTGAGAATAAAACACAAATAGTTTAGTAGAATCAAATAGATAGCTACATATATAAACAGTGTACTCCTTTGACCAAACCATTACAGCCCAATAGTTGTGACATCTTATCTAGTTGAACAACCAACTGAATCCCCGCAAAAAAAAAGAACAACCAACTGAATAATCCAGGTACATATAATAAGGTCCCAATCTCATCTTAAGACTGATAGTGGTTTCATGTATAGAATGAAATGCACAAAAATAGTGCAGTAGACAGTAGAATCGAATAGATAGCTACATCAGCAATGATAGGTAAGATAAAGTACCACAGGCTTGGATCTAAAAAAGGATCCATCAACAATGATTTCCTCTGGCAAAATCATCATAGCTCCATAGAAGCGACATGTTATCTAATTGAATGACCACATGAATAAAAGTCTGTCTTTCATCTGTCTTTGTTCTTTCACCTTTTCTTTTGCAGAATCCGGGTAGGATCAACACCACAGGCGAGGCTAGGAATTTCGAGTTTTCAACTTGTTAAACTAAACAACACACTTGTGGCAAATTGTTGTATGAATCGATAAAATTCTCTGAAGGCTATCAATAATTCTCCTCCACCTGACATTATTTTATTAATAAAGTAAGAACAGCAGCGCTGCTGAATGCTGAGTACAGGGGTGTGAGCACGTTACAATCCCATGTAGGGACAGAGATCAATTACAAGCATTCGGCCCTGCATCTACGCATGTGTCATGCCTGCATATGGATGTGTATTTGCCACGGTGGATATGGGCCTGGACCAAACATGCCATGGATCAATGGCCCAAAGTGTTGACTACAAATAGAAGCAGCAACAGCGAGAGACGCATCGAACAAGTCTGACAGAAAAAAATTCTTCTCGTTGTCTCTCCCCTCTCCTTCTCTCTCTGTTCCTGGATCCAGGCGATCGATCATGCCTCATGTCGCCAATCATAGCGGCAAGGGGGTGGGTTGTGACAATTAGTATCAGATTCCAGGTTTGAACCGTGAGGATTGTGGTGTGGGCTCCCAATTTGCTATGCGGGACCCTAAAATCCGAAGGAGCGGCCTGATTTCTCCCTGATTTTGTCCGCCGTTGATCCGTTGGTACCGCCGGTGAGGAGACATGATGGCCACGACCAAGCTGTCCAAGCCATCACCCCAGACGCAACTGGTCCTCCAAGCCATGGGAGAGGCACCTGCGGTCACAGCGACCATGCTCAAGGAGGTCCGATCCGGGATCACGGCGACCACGATGGAGGTGGCAGCAACAACGATGGGGGCGACCATGAGCACCATCTAGGAGAGCTTGGCGAAGCTTAGCTTGACCTTGGGTCATATTGCCACAAGGCAAGACCAGTTGCTGGTCAATTTGAAGAAGATGACAGCGACGGTCGTGCCCAGCGCCACAACCATGTCGAAGTGCATGCCGGGTAGAATACCGGAGCATCCGCCTACCAAGGCTTTGTCACCCTCGCTGTGCTCCATGAATTAGGCCATGGGTACCGGTGCTCCAGAAGCGGACATCATGTTCGCTTCTGCCACGCCCACCAGGTGCTCGACACTTGGCTCTGTTGTCAATGTTGGCAGCAACCATGCCGCGGTGGCCTTTCTGACCAGTGGCAGGACGCATCTCCAGGCCACGCCCTCGATCAGTGTCGGGAACAACACACTGCAAGGTGTGGTTGGGTCTGGCGTAAACACGTCTACAGGATGTTCGACCAATGTTCTCTCATGCCTGCCGGGTGAACCTGCTGCACAAACTTTGGGAATCAACACCAACATGTATGCTGAGGTGCTGACCGTTGTTGGAGATTTATCCCTATTTCATGAGTTTGAGCTGAATTCTGCATATGAGGTGTTTGATGATAGTCCTCTCAAGGATATGGTGTGGTACGAGGAGATCGCTGACTGTGTCCTCACTCACATTGGCATCTCATCCTTATTCCTAGAACAGAATATAGATACTCATCATGATCTTGAGGGGGGGGGGGTGCTTGACAAACCAACACGCTTGGAGAACGGGATGGGTGGTTGTTCTCTACAACTCATTTGTCAACCAACTAGTGTTGGCCTACAGATGAATCATGTGAATGATAATAGCATGGGACTTGGTAAACAAGAAGCAGGTGCTTGGTATGTGGTTGGTAAAATTCCCTGGTGACCTGCTATCCATGTATGCCGACGACGTCGTAATCTTCTCACAACCCGGTTCAGCTGACCTGCTATCCATCAAGGCCCTGCTACACAGCTTCAGCGAGGCCTTCGGCCTCCTCACCAATTTCGCCAAGAGCCTAATCATCCCCATCTGCTGCGAGGGTTTCGACACCGGTCCAGTGTCGGTTGTCCTCCATTGCCCTGTTCAGGCATTTCCTTGCACGTATCTCGGCATGCCTCTCTCAGATCGCAAGCTGCGGAGATCTGACCTTCAACCAA
The DNA here is from genome assembly GCA_007115705.1 of Dactylis glomerata. Lineage (NCBI taxonomy): Eukaryota > Viridiplantae > Streptophyta > Magnoliopsida > Poales > Poaceae > Dactylis > Dactylis glomerata. The sequence goes on along the minus strand of QXEO01000149.1, from coordinate 1,482,412 downwards.
TCATTGACAAGCTCGCTAGCAAGGCCAAGGGATGGAACAAAGGGAATTTTCCCCTTGATGCCTGGCTGCTGCTTGTCAGGCATGTGCTTTCGGCAATGCACATTTTCCAGTTAATGGTGATCGACCCACCAGTTTGGCTTGTGAAGGTGATCGACAGGCCAGGGAGCAAATCTCTAGTAAGCTGAGACACTGTCTGCATGCCACGCGACCTCGGCAGCCCAAACCTGAAACGTGTCGGCATGGACTATCGGTTCGCTGGCTATGGCAAGAGTGGACAGAGCTGGACAAGCCATGGCAAGGATTTCCACTGTTGCATGATGCCAAGGCAAAAGCTTTGTTCAACGTCGCTGTCAAATTTGTTGTCGGCGATGTGCAGTGGATCAGATTCTGGACTGATCCATGGATTGATGGTGCCAGCTTGGAAGATGTAGCCCCGACGATTTTCAAGGCTTGTACCATGAGGAAGCTTACAGTGCGAGAGGCCCTAACCAATGGAAAATGGATGAGGCACTTCAGAAGAGGCATGATGCAGCAAGCTCTGACATAGTTCCTTCACGTTCATGACAAGGTCGCGAATACCATTCTGAGGCCAGACACACCCGACGCTGTTGTTTGAGAGCTGACTAGCGATGGCCAATACTCAGCCGCCTCTGCCTACCAGTCCAGTTTGAGGGATCGATCAGGTTCACCTTCCAGGACACGATATGGAACACCGACGCCCCGCTCAAATGCAAGATGTTCTCCTGTCTTGCGGCACTAGGTAGGTGTCATACAGTGGACTGCCTGAGAAGGAAACGAATGCCGCACAGTGTTGCATGTGTCATGTGCCTCGGCGAGCCTGAAACAACCATCCACTTGCTCGCTAACTGCATTGCCATAAGGAGAATTTGGGCCAAGGTATTAACAACGGCTAGACTGCCTAGTAACCTATACCCCTCTGAAGAAACGACACAGCTTCAGGAATGGATGTACTCGACAACGAAGTCACTTGGCGACAGAGGGCGGCATTGGGGTTCCCTGGTACAACTCACTTGGTCGCATTTGGAAGGAAAGAAACTCACGCATATTTCAAAACCGTGCATCCTCAATAAGCGAGATCACCGGCCGCATCTTTGAGGAGGCTAGATGCTGGAGCACTGCAGCCAAGCCAAAGGCACATGAATTGCTTGGAAGACCAAGGGAACCTGACTGAATCTAGACAGCAGTTTTTTTCCTTTTCCTCTTTTTCTTCATGGTTTTCCTTCGCTTTTTCTTCCTTTAACCTCTCTGTACATCTTGTACTATCTTTCTAATGATCAATGAAAAGCAGGACAGACTGTCTTTTCGTCAAAAAAAAATTTCGGTAGTGGCTAAGTTGCTTCAGACTAGAGAAACATGAGAATCAGCATGACTGGGGCTCCTCCAACAATGACAAAAAATTGTGCAGCAACTTTGTGGCTTTATGAAGCTGTGGGATCCAGGCATTTCGCAAGCAGAAACAATCTTCTTTTACCCTGGAAGTTTCCTTGCAGGAGGTGATCGGCTAGTACATGACAGGATGCCGCCATGGGATAGAAATTCCAGTCCAAGGACAGAGGGAACGAAAAGTGTGCACTCAGTATTTGACAAACTGTCGTCCTGGTGTTGTGACGGTTTCTATCCATGGATTAGAAATACTCTGAGAAATGGAAATGACAAGCACCTTAATATCATGGATGTGTCAAATGGTGATTTATTGCTGCATAGACATGAGGCGTGGAGTCATATACGTGCAGAACAAATAATCAAATCAGCAAAATGTGGTCATTTCAATACATTACAACAACTTGCATGTTTCTGGGAGTACGTATGCAGTACTTGTGGTCTTCAGTTCAACCTATGTCAAATTTCTGCAGTGAAAGCTCACATAGTGTTGAAAGTCAGCAATCGAAGTTGGTCAGCAATCAACGTTGCAACACAATGTTCCTGTTTCTGGATGCATCAAATAGAATATACGGACCAGTCTGTTAGTGATCTGCTTTTCTTCAACATGGCCACCTGATCGTTATATAGATGAAGTTGCAGTATCAAGTATAGACTCAATCAAGGTTAGAGGATATAACTCAGGTCTTTTTCTGTGTCAACTCCTGAATGAAGTACTTGACTCTAAGAAATCATATGTCATGGAGGATCCTTTGGAAAACCTTTTTTCTATCAGTTGGCCACACACCTCTATTAGTCCTAGGCTCATATGGACAGGTTTTTCACCAAAGGAAAATGCAGAAAATGGCATAATGTTCATGGGGACGAATTTACATGATCATATATGAATTCTACTCCAACCAGCATTTCAAGCTACATGTACAACTGCCATGGGATCCTGGTGATATCCACATTAGCACCTTGCGTTCAAGATTCAGTCGTGTTGCTCAGGGTAGGCCATGGGATCCGGGCATTGTCTAACATCCATGTGTGTCACTCTCAGTGTCAAAGTTGGAGCTACTCTATGTGACTTGACCAAAGCCATTGCTTGGGGGCAAGCAATGTTTCTTTGAGGTGGTAATGTCATGCCTGCATATGGATGTGTATTTGCCACGGTGGATATGGGCCTGGACCAAACATGCCATGGATCAATGGCCTAACTACAAATAGAAGCAGCAACAGCGAGAGACGCATCGAACAAGTTTGAAGACAGAAACAGAAACAATTCTCCTCGTTGTCTCTCCCCCTCCGTTTCTCTCTTTGTTCCTGGATCAGGTGATCGATCATGCCTCACATCGCCAATCATAGCGGCAAGGGGGTGGGTTGTGACGGCATGTACAGGTTGCAGCGCGCAAGAAGCGACGGGCAGACGTTGCAGCCACAGGTTGCAGTGATCAGCAAGACGTCGACGAGATGCCGGAGGCGTAGATGCTCAGCGTCGAAGACCATGCGGTTACTGCTCTTCCAGGTTATCCAGAGCACCAGCAGAACCAGGCATAGCATGATACCTATTTGCCAAAGCGGAGTTGGGGAGTTACTAACCAAGGAAGCATATACGACGTGGAACACACACAAAATAAACAGAAGCTGCCTAACTGCTTGGTAAAACTCTAATTACCTTCTTCTGATCCGCGTGAAGGTGCAATCTACCCAATAACAAACTAGCGTAACATATAAAAACTGCTCTTAGTGATAGCCAAGATTTCACAGCAATGAATCATCTTGCAGCAACCAATACTCTCATGTTCATATAGAAAAAAAGGAATTGCTGAGAAGTGCTTCATGGACCAAAATACATGTTTCTATGAGACGGTAGATTTCACGGCAACAAATAGGATGATGAATCACCTTACATCGAATTTATTCTCAGGTTGCACTAGAAAAATATTCTGAGATCGAGAATAACAAATCAGAGGAAAGTCCGCCGTACATCAGCAGCCACGACCCATGTTTCGATCTCCTTCTTCCTCCGAGCCTGCAACTCAAACGAGCCCTTCACGAGGACGACGCACAGCCTTTCAAGCACTAGCGCATTGCGGAACAGGAGCTTGGCCATCATACTCTGCAGCACGTCATCACCCTGGTAATGAATGATGTTGATCTCCCTCACTCGGTGCCGCAAGCATGGGACCGAGAAGCTCGCCTCGTCAGGAGGCTCGGGCTTCCAACCAAGATCCTTGGGGAACTCCATCAACAGCGAGAGAACCTCCAGGTTTGGTGTCTGCTCCAGGATCGCACGCACCACATCGGGTCTCACATTGCCCCCCTGGAGCATCAACGTCGTCAGGTTGGGAAACAAAGGGAACCCTTGGAAGTTGTAATGGAACGGGATATGTCGATGGTGGAGATGCAGGCGCTCGGTGTTGGAAATTTTCTCGAGAAAGGGTACGATCCTAGCGTGGTCCGTCAGGTTGGCATAGTGGATATTGCAGAAATCAATCGTGCATGAGGGGATGATCTTCTCTGGCGAGCCGTGCAGAGAAAGGAGCGACTCCGGGGGCACGGTGCCGGTGTAGTCCAGCGACCGGAGCTCCGACACGTCGATGTCAACCGTCTTCACGCTGTGGCAGCACCGTAGGGCGAACCTCCGGAGGCGTATGCCCAGAACGGAGACCTTCTCGAGTTTGTTGTTGGCTTCTAGCGCGAGGTCGACAAGGCGGGGGCAGCTCGCGATCAGCCGCTGGATGCTGCCGCTCCCAGAGTCTCCGTGGTCTACACCGGTGAGGCGCAGCGTCTCCAGGAACGGCAGGTTGATGGCGGCGGGGAGATTCAGGCCGCAGTAGCTGAGGCCCAGCGAGCGCATGGCCACACATGAGAATAGGTTTCTTGGCAGGTTGTACCACCCGGATTTCCGCCTCTCTTGGTGGTGTGTGCAGATTGCGCCGAGGCGGAAGCGCACGTCGAGGTGGAGCTCCCGCCTGCTGTGGCGCAGCACGTAGGAGAGCCACTGGTCGACGTGGTAACTGTTCCAGACGTGGCAGTTGTCGAAGGCGACGCGGAAGCTGCGCAGCGGCACGTGGGCGTCGACGGCGCAGCGGCGCCGGCAGAGGATGGCCGACCAGACGTCGTCGAGGAGCGCGGCGCTGCGGCTCTTCTTCTCCTCCTTGTTGCTTTCGTGGTACAAGTTATTCCGGTCGTCCGCCCTCGCGCCGTCTGGCTCCTCAAACGAGATGGTGTCGACGCTGGAGAAGATGTGGCGCCAGCGGCGAGACAGCACCGCCGCGCGGCCGGCCAGCTTGTTTGGGAGGAAGGAGAGGACGTGGCCCAGCACGTCGTTGGGAAGGTCGCTGAGGCGATCCCTACTCCCCGACGGCGAAGCCATCGCCATGTCGATCGGTTGAGCCGATCCGGCAATTACGCGGTCGATCGATCTGGGAGGACTGGGAGTACCATATGCAACGACTAATATTAGGCAACGTTTTTTCCTGGGGAATCCCAATCACGCACGGAGATTTCGGGTCAAGTCGGCAGCCTGAACCGACTATTCATCACGATATAAGAGGAGATTTTGTTACAAATTCAACATAAATACGCCTGCAGGCATCGATCTCATCCACTCCACCACCGCCAAGGCCGACGCATCTGCCGGCTCGACCAAGATGGCGCCGTCGCACAGGCGGCGGGGAGGTGACCGGCTAAGCGCTCTCCCCGACAAACCGCTAGAGCACATCCTCTCCCACCTCATGTCCGACGAGGCCGTGCGCAGCAGCGCGCTCTCCCGCCGGTGGCGCCGCGTCCACGAGGCCGTCCCCTCCGTCCGCCTCGTGGACACCAAGTCATGCGATCGGTACGATCACAGTGGGGGCGGCCTCAAGGTCTGTTTCGACCACCAGGTGACGAGCGCGATCATCAGCAAGGGCCCGGCGACGCCGATCCGGACCTTCCATGTCGACGCCGTCCACGCCCCGTACCAGCTGCTCGACCAGTGGATCGTCACCGCCGTGAACTCCGGCGTCGAGGACCTCGACGTCAAGCTGAGCTACTATGGCCACCGCGACTCAAGGCGCACCCTCTGCCCCTCCATCCGCTGCCCCTACACCGGACGGAAGAACTCGGCGGACTTCGACAAAGGTGAGATGGAAAGGTACACCAAGACGCAGCCACATATCTTCGGGTGTCGCGTGCTCCGCCGTCTGTGCCTGACAAACTGGACCCTCGATCTACCGGAAAACGTTGCCATGGCGTCACTGGAAACACTCTGCCTGGCCAGGATCATGGATCCACGTGGTGAGCTGCCGCAGCTGCTCTCGAGCTGCCCGTGTCTCGCCAACCTGACGCTGGAGGAGTGCCCGAGCATTAGAGAGATAGCCGTGACCAACACCCGTCTGCGGAGCTTCACCATGATCTGCTGCCACAACGCCACAAGCGTCCAGCTGCACTCCACCTATGTGCAGTCGCTGCATTACAAAGGCGGCCTCGCTCCTCGTGGGTCTTCATTCATCACGGTTGCGAACTACGCGGCAGTCAAGGCGGTAAGCATTAAAATCTGCGAAAAGCTCTCCAGGAAAGAACCATGTGGCCTTGCTCCAGTCACAAGGCTCATTAGCAAATGCACCAAGCTGGCGTACCTTCATCTTTCCTTGCGCCCATCAATGGCCTACTACAGCAGCATGTTCACAAGCGTCCTGCGCAACCTGGAGAGTCTCACTCACCTGAGCCTTGAGGGCTGCTTGCCCACAGATCAGGCCGTCCGGTCAGTATCCGCCTTGCTTGTCAACACCAAGCACCTGGAAGTACTGTCACTGTTTCCTCTGGGTCCAGAGCCTCCAAGGAAGAAGATGACAGGGTACAGGGGCCGTGGCGACGATGAGGAGGATTCGAAATCAGATTCAGATACTGAGCCCGAAGACAGCACCGTGGATGATAGCGTCGATAATAGCACACGGATGCCCCAGAGTCTTTGGCGCACATATGTCGGATGCTTGGAGTATAATCTGAGAAGAATCAACATTGCAAACTACCAAGGACGGCCGCTCGAAAAGATGCTTGCAAGGTTTCTTCTTTCCCGGGCTGCAGCATTGGAGGAATGCTCAGTTACGTTAGCAGCTGGACTACAGAAGGATGAGATTGCTAAGGAGCTGATATCCTGGCGATGGAATTGCTGTACTATAGTAACTTGCAACTAGACAGCAGCAAAAGTTCCCTGGCACTTGTAAGATCTAAAAGTAGCAAGACTTTCCTTTTGATATTTGAAGTATGGCCATATTATAATAGATATTATATTTGCTTGCTCGAACACTTCACACGATAAATCTTTTTTAGTGACGCTATATTGAATTTTGAATCAGAATTAACTTTGCTAGGACTTGATAAGAAATTACTGTCGTACACAGCATGCCCCTAAGTTACAGAAGGCACATAATACTAGAATATATGAAGCAAATAAGTACCAATGGCAAGGAAGGCAACTCGATAAGAAAAAGGTGAATAACACAATACATCTGGTAGAATATATCTGTATATCTGATGGGTTGTCATCATTTTATTTCCCATACATAACAGTTTTACATGCGTTGTAACGGGATTTGACAAAACTATCTATAAATTATAAGGCTAAGCTGGCAAACAAATAAATTATATAAAAATTGCACTATTTAAGCTGCTTGGAAAATTCTAGGATATGCAGTTAGCAATGTTTCAAGATCAATGTTACCTTCAAGAAATCATAGTATTAGCAAGAACATTCAGTACTTTTGAGATCAGTTCCTAGAAGCAACAGAAGAGCGATAGGGAAATACATCTGCAAATACAAACAGAACAAAGCAATGGCAATCAGACAAATATCATTCTGACACCTGATGATTAAATCTCAAGACATGCAGGGTTCAGAACACTTAACAGGAAGGGCACTGCCGTCCCATTTAAAAGCCAGTTCCTCTGAACGTATGCTATTTGTCTCAGCAGCTAGTAGCATTTCTGTACATAGCGCATACTGTGCAAGCTCTGCATCCAATTCAACTTCAAGAGACACATCCTCATCAATAAGCTGACTCACCAATGCCTGTGAGGGTTAATTGATTTAATCAAACTTCTGTGGCAGAATTTTGTAAGATCAGCAGTGCTTTATTACTACATAATTACTGTACAAAATTGTTGAATTTAGATTTACAGCACTGGTTTCAGACAAAAATTAAATCTCCACTGCAGAACAACTTTCAACAAGTTATTTAAAGCTGAGAACGGCATTAACATTCCCCAAATAGTACTATTCTGTTTTGTCGGGGCCATTGTTATCAAAACTTATCTTTGTAGACTGGAAATGGAAAAACGTGTTCCTAGACATAATCAAGCATGGTATTTGCAAGAGCGTCCACATATGTGATCTTCTGGTTCTGAACCGGGTCCCTCTTGATTTGAACTGTCATATTGTAACATACAACATAAAGCACAGATGGTTCTAGAAAAAGGAAATCATGGATGCTGCTTTTTCCCATCTTAATTCTGTGGTATTACAGTTAAAGCAAGCAATTGCTCTTGTATTTTTACACTGTACTTTTTTACGGAGCATAACAGGCATCAGAAATACAGATTAGCATATGCGATGATGACTAACTAGTTGATATCGCACCAATGTTCGATACCAGTTACAAATGCACAGTAGACAACTCATCATCTTTTCAGTATGCCCACACAGTAAGAATTGTTTCCAAACAAAATAGGATACATACTGTTTTTTATAATTGGGTATCCAACGGCCTGATAATCATTTAAATTTATCTGGACATATTTTGGCATTAGTAGTAGAAAAAAATCCAACGATTACAATGGTAATGTATAATGCTTCTCCTAATTTACTAAATGTGCATAACTACTTATGAACAAGAGGGTAAAATTATATGCACACTGCACCCAAGCTTACTCAGGCTCCATGGATTATTCTGTGAGATTAGCAAGCCCTGGGATCAACATCACCCTCAGCCTTGGAGACCTTTTGCACCCTTTGAATCAAGGTGTGGAATCAACATCAACAGCAGCCCTTGAATCAAGTTCTGTGAGATTAATACAGAATTCTGTGAGAACAAGTGTAGGAGAAGCGGCAAACCCACCAATGGTCCCTGCAGCCTGCAGCATTCTCACTTAAAATTCAAGGCTGACATAAACAACCATGCCATGAGGGCTAAGCATTCATAAAAATGGTGTAGAATACTGAAGTTGTTCACATCCAACGTTATTAAGAGAGCCGTTTGCAGGTACAGAGACTGACAGGGTACACAAGAAAACGCCCCTTCGCTGTGACCTGTGAGCAAATCAAGCTTGCCCTAATTATACGTGAAAAATGTGTGCAGACTTACAAAATCTCAGAATTTCCAGATGGCCCTTTGGCAACGATGGCAGCGACGGCAGGTCAGGGAGGAACTCCTAGGGAACTTGGTGGCCTTGGTTTATGGTTTTCTGAAAGCAGTGTAAAATCGGGAAGTAAGAAAAAGGAGAGACGGGCATTGAACCATTTGGTCGAACACCTACCGGGCATCACTTTCACGACTTGATTTGTCTTCAGCAAGCGCACACAGCCGGAGCACCGAAGGATCTGACGTCGCCGGGAAAGGGGAAATAGAAGAGTACCGTGTCGCGGGGCCTCCAGAGCCGGAGGCATGTCGCAGCAAAGCAGAGGAGATGGTCACGGCGGACGCCGAGGGCAGCAGGGGCGCGCGTTGGAGGTCGTGGGAGAGGGAGGATGGGGGCTTGGGTGGGGAGGAGCAATGGCGGTTCCAAGGCCACGAGAAGAGTGGAGTGCGAAGTAAAGCACGGGAGTCCAAACGGTGGTCTTTCCCGGCCAACTCGTACATGCCATGCCACTGCCCAAGAAGGTACCACAGGACCGTTAAAAAAAAGTACTACAGGGTAACTTTTTACCATAGGATCGCAGGTGTAAAAAATTACCCTGTTGGTACTTGTTGACCACCACGTTGAGCTCTATTCTACTGGAATGGTTAGTAGCCAGAATAAGTTGGGATTGAGAGAGTGGGAGGTGGATAATGTGTGACGAAAACATATGATCGGAGGAAGAGGATGTCGGATGAACTCGAAGATAAAGATTCAGACAAATAAGACAAAACTTGATGCGTGTTGAGAATAAGCTAGTAAACAATTTGCTCAATCTCAATCTGTCCCCAGCCTCTCTTGGCCCCTATATATAGGTGGCAAGGTCTCAAAGAACCGGTCGAGTTCAATACAAATTACAATGCGGATTACAATATATTCTCGTATTTTGACTATGACTATACTTGGGCCTAGTTTTCATGGGCTATTACCCGAATAGGCCTAAGGAGTACTAAGATAGCGGGCCTTGATAGTTATACCCTTGTCAGTAGCCCTCGAGATTCTACCAAGATCGTAGATTTGGATCGAATCTCAAATCTTCATATCGTCAACTTGTAATCTTCGACTTGATCAATCTTCATCTTCTTCTTTTTCTCGATTTCATTGAATATTTCATATTCTTAAATTTTTATGGGGATTTTGGTTAACAAGTCTGGTGCTTCTGACGGATCAGGAAACCAGTTAATTGCCTGGAAAAAAAACTTGCTACCTACTTCAAACTCAAGTCTCCAAACTCGAATTTGGTACCTGGCGTAACCCAGCCTTTTGCCGCATTTAGGACTTACAAAGGCGTGGATTCCAGTATTTCTTAGGGTACCCAATGCGTCCACCGGAATTTTCTTTGTATCGTGGATACGAAAACTTACTAGCAGAACACATTTATGTGCGTATACTAGGCCATGCAGGACGGATCCTAAAGGGTTTCGTAGCACAAAAAACAAAAAATTTCCTATGAGTACAAACAAGAACAAGCCAAGATCTGATCTACGAGATACAAAACAACGAGCAAGAGATATCAGATCTACGTACCCTTGTAGATCGTGCATCGGAAATGTTTAGATGAACGTGGTCTCCGTAGTCGTACTAACGTCTCCTCGCGATTCGATCCGATCCAAGCACCACAACGGACGGTGCCTCTGAGCGTTGCACACGTACAACGCAACGACGACAACTCCTCCTCGGTCCAGCAAGGTGCGGTGGAGTGGTAGATGGGATCAGCAGTATGACAGCGTGGTGCGTATGGTGGAGAGTATCTACAGGCAGGGCTTCGCCTACACACACGAGGTGGACGAAGGTAGGCAAAGATCTAGTCAAACTAGTGCTAGAAAAAACTACATATGAGACAACAGGTGACAGTGAAGGCTGATCAAAAATCACTCCGTCTCGTCTGTCCACCTGGTCCTTTTGTAGATGCCCACATGCAATTAACTTGCGAAGCAAACAAGCTTTGCTTGGCCAAACGGCAAACAAGTTCGGCTTGCGTCGAACGCAAGCAACATCGTTTGGCGGCCTCGAGGCGAGCGGCCTCTCCTAGCAGCGTGATGCTGATCGATCACATCGATCGATGTGGTCAGCCACCGATCGGGCGGGCGCTCCTCGCCTCCGCCTTCTGCGGCGCGGAAGCGAGCGCCGCATGCAGGCTTCTTCCAAACGGGCTGGCCCATCAGCGCTTTTGTCTTTTTCTTTTAAAAAAATAATCTGAATAATTTTTTTAAATCTGAACAGAAATTTAAAATTCAAACAAATTTGAAATTAGAAAATTCCAATTATGAACAAATTCGAATTCTAACAAATGCAAAATCTGAACAAATTCAAAATTTGAATAATTTCGAAATTAAACAAATTCAAATTCCAAACAAAAATTCAAAATGTGAACAAAAATTCAAAATCCAAACAAATTAGAAATCTGAACAAAAAATTAAAATACAAAACAATTTTTTAAAATCTGAACAAAAATTCAAAATCAAAAGAAAATTCAAAATCCAAACAAATTTGAAATCTGAACAAAAATTCAAAATCCAAACAAATTTGAAATCTGAACAAAAATTTAAAATATAAATAAATTCGAATTTGAACAAATTCAAAATTTGAGCAATTTCGAAATTAACAAATTCAAAATCCAAACAAATTTGAAATCTATTTTTTTCAAAATCCAAACAAATTTGAAATCTGAACAAATTTAAAGTATGAACCAATTTGAAAATCTGAACAAAATTACAAATTTGAACAAATTTTAAAACCTGAACTTATTTTAAATTTTAGAATTCGAAGTAAATTAAAGTAAAAAATAAAAAGAAACAGTAAAGAAACAAAAAAGAAATAGAAAAGGTGAAAAGAAACAGAAAAGAAAAAAACCCAAAATGAAAAATTAGCGACTACTGGGCCTAGCCCGTTAAGGAGATGAAGGCAAACGGGCTACGCGGAGCCTAACACCGCGCCGCAACGGGCGGTGTATAGGATTTCGCGATCGGGCGACCTGGGAGATCGAACGCGCGGGCGAGGCGACCGAGCGGCCCAGGATGGCGCCGGCCCAGCCAGCCTGGCTCGGCCCAGGTTAGCAGGCCCCAGCGGGTCAGCCTGCACGCGGCCCAGGTGGCCGGCCCATGCAGTGCCGCGCGGCACATGCCCGGCCCAGGTTGGCGCGTGGCGCATAGCCTGCCCATCTGCGGCTCGGTGCATGGCCGGCCCAGCTGCGGCAGTCTTTTTTCTTCCTTTTTTTCTTTCTCCTTTTGCTTCTTTAGAAATTTGTCTAGATGGGCTATAAAATTAGTCTAATAGCAAAAAAAATTATGAACTATTTTTTAACCCATATTTATTTCCAATAAATATATATATATATTAACATTTATTAATTCAATTAATAAATAAATCATTAATCAACTTCCCAAAATAATTCCATAACTCTCCGAAACAGTTTCCATAAATCTCTACTACCATAAAAATTGGAGTTGGTGGTGAGTTCACCTTTCCTCTATCTGAACCGTCCGATTTGATTTAATCCAACGGCTGTTATGTTGCGCCAAACGCTAGGGCCCACACGATCCTTATCTATTCAGCTCAGGTGAAAATATCTTGCCTCTTCTTCTCTGCTCGGATCGTCCCGTGCTCCCTGGCTTCACACCATGACCACACCCTCAACCTCTGGCCACCTGCGCCGCCGCCCGCCGCCCTCCCCCCGACGGTGGAATAGCTCCTCCGTGGTCCCGAACCCCAAGGCTCCCAAATCCCAAGCTTTGAGCCAGTCGCCGACCTGTTTTTTGGCGAGCGGGAGGCGGCAGATCTGTGCGGCGATGAATCTGGTACGCACGGGTGACAGCCCGGAGGGGCACAGGACGCGCCACACTTGGAGCTGCAAGAGCGCACGCGGTTCAACACAAACGGCAGGTGGCTGTGGAAGCGGCGGCAAAGCCACGCGCGAGGGTAGCAATGGCAGCCAGCTCTGCACGGTGATGTAGGATCAACACCCGCAGGCCGCATAAAGGATGCGCAACATCGCACTCCAAATTTTACCGGCCAATCTCCACATTCCCAACAGTCCGGCTTCAGCACGTCTCCATGGTATCAATGTAGAAGAACGCCGGCCGCCTGAAGCCACTATCAGGCCAACGAGCAGAGCATAGCAAAGCGAGGCCAAATCGCAGGGGCAGCGCTAGGAATCGGAAGCCGATATGTGCTTCCGATCGGACCAGGGTACAGCCGTACGATTGGATGCGGCTCGACCATTCGATCTTCAACCAGACCCGTAGAACTATTCCGTGAATCGAGGACCAATCTGCATGCTTCCGTCGAAAATAAATCCCGTAATGAACGTCCATTATTGTCGCTAGCCTATTTCAAGGAGTTCAAAACAGAATCATTTTTGCGTGAAGATAGGAATCAGTTACCATTTATAAATGTGGAGTTTCAAACTGCTCCCGATGAATACTCCTCATCTTGATTTCGAGAAGAATAATTTAAGCAAAATAAGTCTCCGATCCATGGCATTTAATTTACTTCCTTATATAAATAAATCGTGTTTCTAATGATGTTTATATTTGCTTCCTAATGGATCAAAAATTGTGTTTCGGATTCTACTAAAATCTGCTTCTCATATCTCTCAAAAAAAATTTGCTTCTATATGTAAATAGCTTTAACGGCTTGTTTCGAAATAATCAAAATTATGCTTCTATCGCCAGATAACTTGCTTCCTTTGTCACTAAAATTCGCTTCAATTTAACATAACTTGTGGCATCACATATAATTTAAGCAAAATAAGTTTCCATGGCATATAGTTTACTTCCTTATATAAACACATTGTGTTTCTAATGCTGTTTATATTTGCTTCCCAATGGATCAAAAATTGTGTTTCCGATGCTACTAAAATCTGCTTCTAATGGAATAATTTTTTTTGCTTCTATATGTAAATAGCTTTAACCCTTGTTTCAAAATATTCAAAATCATGCTTCTATCGCCAGATAACTTGCTTCCTTTGTCACTAAAATTCACTTTAATTTAACGTAACTTGTATCATCACATATAATAGAGCATTTTTTTACAAGAATATCATAGAGCATTTTTTACAAAAGCATCACAATATTGTCCATAGACCATGTCAGATAGAATGCTTCCAACAATTAAAACTATAAATTTGCTTACAGGAGTATTACAATTTACAAGTGATTCAAACAAATTCAGGATGTGCTTCCAAGGAAAAGCATCGCAATATTGTCCATAGACCATGTCAGATAGAATGGCTTCCAACTAAACTAGAAATTTGCTTCCTCGTACAGGAGTATTACAAGTGATTCAAGCAAATTCGGGATGTGCTTCCAAGGAAAAGCATTGCAATATTGTCCATAGACCATGTCCGATAGAATGGCTTCCAACAAAACTAGAAATTTGCTTCCTTGTACAGGAGTATTACAAGTAATTCAAACAAATTCTGGATGTGCTTCCAAGGAAATGAAAGTTTGCTACTGTCGAATGCTAAATTTTCCCCTATAAAAATATGTTTCAAATAGCAATGTATCAGGTACAAGTGCTTCCGACGTACAAATAAGAGCTTCAGATCTACTGTATGTTTCCGCTACAAATAATCAATTGTTTGAACGAACACAGGAGCACGTCCTTGGCGACTCAGGCTTCGTCCTTCCAGCGTCCGCTCGTCGTCGTCCTCTTTGAATACTTTGGACTCCACCAACAACGATTCACGGTGTCGCAACCATCGCCATGCCCATGGCCAAGATCGGTAGCAAAACCGACAAACTAGGTGGGACGCCCTCGAAGCCGCGATGGAGCGTTGAGTTGTCGGCTCGTCACAGTTGTAAGGTGAGCTTCTCGTCTAAATCCAACCTTGTGGATCACAACGCTGAGGGTGTTCATAAACTTGCTTCAAAAAATATATAAGATTAAAATATGTTACCGCTTGAGAACATCAAACAACATCAAAGTATACATTTTCTCACGAATCTAGTGATCCTTCTTGGCGCTCTCCTGGAGAAATCTCTACGAGAAGGTGCTTCTTCTAGGTCTGGACTTACGGAGCCGCTGTTGAACAGCATCTCCTACAACGCTGGACCGGAACTAGAAGACGATGTGGAGGGATGGAATTGTGGGGGTGGGTGCCGGGTGTGGCGATCGATGTGTAGCGACAAACTGGGAGGGAGACAAATGAGGAGGCGATGCCAATTTTATGGAAGAAGACGTTATTATATGATAATAACTAGAAGCGAGATTATAGGAGTCACCGGGAGTAATTATTGGGCTGTTTTTTCCTTTTTCTTCACAGAGGATAACCGGTTGCTGCAGGCCGTGCGATGCATCAAGGAATCAATGGCATTAGATTGGTCCGATGTTTTGTTTCTATCGGACTACGATAGGTAGTATTTACCAAATCGCAGTGCTGATTCCTTGTCCGTGTGACTTTTTTTCCCCAACCATGCTTGCATGCCTGACTCTCTCACGAGTCACGAGTCACGAGTGCTTCTAATTCTGTTTAATTTTTTGCTTATTAGCCATGACGCATTGACGCCTGGTGGTTTACCAATGCAGAATGAGTAGCAGCTATGTACCTGCTCTACCGATTAGTGCTTGTGCAACTGGGCTTTGCCTTCTTCTACTCTCTCTGTTCCATAATTGTTTATATGATTGTAGTTTAAAACTTAGATAATAGGGATTTCTATTTTCATGCCCTCGGGTCCTTAGTTGTGCTCAGTTTTCCCTAGCCGCTTAGTTTTTCCTCAGTTTTGCCCAAGCTCTTGTCTAAAACTCTCACAAGGAGCTCGGACGGGAGGAATCCCGTTAAGTTGACCGTTGGTTGGTGCTGGCAAGTGGGGCCACTGTTGGTGCCCCGCAGTGGACACGCCTCCACTTATCCAGATCATCGTGGGACCCGCAACTTATCCACGTTAGCGCGCCGGACCCACAGCTTACCCAGGTGCCCGTTGCAAAATGGGAGCCCGAGCCAGCCCCGCGCCCGTGCCCGTGCCCGTGCCATTGCTTCCCCCTTCTTTCCCCGCGCCCCATTGTTCTTCTTCTCCGCCAGCGGCAGCCCTTCTCCGGCAGGCGGATGATGTCTAGTTTCTCTTCGACCTCCCGTTCTTCATGGCCGCAGTATGGATCCGTGCCTTTGACAAGATGCCCTGACTGCCCACGCCAAGAGCCTCTGAAGCGGTCGATCTGTAAGACAAACGACAACGGCAACCGTGGACGTGAGTTCCTTGCAAGCGAGAGCTTGCCATATAGAGAGGGGGATAATGTTAGATCTCGCTCCAATTGCTCTGTTTTCTATCGATTTTCTTGTTATTCCCTCGAATTTGGGATTTAGGGTTCACGTTGTTGTTTTCAGATCCTGAAGAAATGCAGGTATTTCGAGTAGATCGATGTGTACGTTCAGAGGCTTAAATTGCAGGAATCAATTGGCGGTATTGGGGAGCGCAATTTGGGAGGGGGGTACTTGCTGTAGAGAATGCGGTGGAGAGAGGGGTCGTCCCGATTATACCTAATGCTCCCAATGCAGAACTGGTGGAAGTGAAGGGAGAACTGAAGAAAATGAACAAGCAGTTAAAGCAGCTGATCGAGTTGAAGAAGCAAGCTAATCTGATGGCTGGTTGTTTTTTTTGTTGTATAATTGCGATCAGATTCTTATCATTGCTCATCAAGCGCTAGAAGTTGTTACAAGGGATCCCTTGTTACAAATCCATTATTCAGTTACATGTACTTGTAGTTGTTTTCAAAGTTAGTGTGTGCATTCACCGAAATTACCAAAAAAAAGTATGTCTCATGTTTATACCAAAATTATACCACTTTTGGGACATTTCAGATAACCAAAACTATATCCCAAACTATATTCCCTAAAAGAAAAGGAATGCTAAAGAAAGTTGATAATTGTTAGAGGGGTGATAAATAATCCATTCACCGAAATCCCACAAATATGCCAAATATGTATGTCTCATGTTTCTACCAAAATTATACCATTTTCGGGCCGTTTCAAATTGCCAAAACTATATTCCCTAAAAGAAAAGGAATGCTAAAGATAGTTGATAATTGTTAGAGGGGTGATAAATAATTCATTCACCGAAATGCCCCAAATATGCCAAACATGTATGTCTCATGTTTCTACCAAAATTATACCACTTTTGGGCCGTTTCAAATTATGAAAACTATATTCCCTAATAGAAAAGGAATGCTAAAGATAGTTGATAATTGTTAGAGGGGTGATAAATATGTATGTCTCATGTTTCTACCAAAATTATACTACTTTTGGGCCGTTTCAAATTACCAAAACTAAATTCCCTAAAAGAAAAGGAATGCTAAAGATAGTTGATAATTGTTAGAGGGGTGATAAATATGTATGTCTCTTGTTTACCACTTTTTAGTTTAACATTTTTAAATCATGGAAAATAATGCATAAATAGAGGGAATATAGTTACGTGGCAAAATAATCCATAAATGCACACGGATCGACTCCACCAACCGTTGATCCACCGATAGAGAGAGAGAGGGGTGGCCACGAAGAGACGGATATGGGTATACTGCCCGTTAGATCAGTGGATCAACGGTTGGTGGAGTCGATCCGTGTGACAACTGCTCAACCAATCAGGATAAGTTTGGGTTTATGTGACAGTACTTGAGGGCAAAACTGAGTAGTACTAAGAAACCAAGGGCATGTAAATAGTAAATAGACTAAGAGATTCAAACAAAATAATTACAAAATGAAAAATGTGTGTTTTGTACAATATAATTCATATTGGGCTACATCAAATTATTTGCAATTCAAATATACATGAGTGTGACAATTATGGCCTCATTTAGACAAACTATGTTTTGGGGAAGATGTTTTGCAAAGGGGTTTGAGTGGAAAACCATGCATCTTCATAGCTACTAGTGATTATGAGAAGTGGCAATTTGTGGTAAAACATGATTTATCTATGTTTATTAAGGTGGCAGGTTGCGTAGGAAGACTCCATGAGTAGGTGCCACTATGTTTTTATTTTTTTGGATTTTTTTGCGCATGAAATGACTCAATTAGCTATATTAATCTCATTTGTTGACTCTCTGTTGGCCAGCTACTTGAGGGTAGAACTGAGTATATTGCACTTGCCAGTCTAAGTACTCGAGGGGAAAACTGAGTACATATAAAATTTCTGTATAAGGCCCGAGGGTAGAACTAAGTACACCAAACGTCGAAGGGTTAGCCTCATGTTGCGGTGCACGCTGCAGCCGTGCATAGCGGACGCGTGTTGCTGTACACCAAACGCCACCTTCGTCTTTATAGAGCCCCTCTTTCTCTCTCTCGACGCTTGCCCACTCTCATTCTCACTGCAACCGCCTCTCCTGTCCCATCATCTTCTCCACTTCGCATCGAAAAAACCCCTAAGAAAAAAACCCCGGCGATGGAGAAGCATGAGATGCCCATTGCCGACGTAGCCGTCGGCGCATCGGCCGCCGCCCCCGCCCAGGCCCCCGTCGCTTCTTCTGACGTAGGCGCCGGTGCATCAGCCGCCGGCGCAATGGCCGCCCCCCCCGTCCAGGCCCCCGTCCAGGCACCCGTCCAGGCCCCCGTCGATTGGGACCTGTACGAAGACCCGTACGAACCAGTGCCGTACGTCGCGCCGGCGAACCCCTATGACACCAGCATCGTCGACGACTACCCGGAGGTAACCCTTTGTTCCCTTGTTCTTATGCCATTTCAATCCTTTTGTGTTAGATCTAGCGTTATTAGGGTTCGTCTGTTCCTAGTTCAATCCTTTTATGATAGACCTAGCGTTATTAGGGTTAGTCTGTTCCTAGTTTAATCCTTTTATGATAGATCTAGCGTTATTATGATAGATCTAGCGTTATTAGTGTTTGTGATTTGCTTTTGTTTAAGATTCGGTTAACTTATGTGAGTAATCAATCCCATCCAGTTAATTTGTGCCGATGATGATGAATATTTGGGCACAAATTGATTCAGGGTTTGGTCTGTGAACAATTGGTGTGTACAAATTTGTTGTGCATGATCTTTGGTTCACTGACCCAAATCCTGGATATAAGTGTGTCCAATGTAACTGAGGCTTCTTTTTTTCGTGCCCATATTATCATGCATGATCTTTTGTTCACTCTCTGTTCCATCATCACTGCAATTGACTCCGTGTTTTTCGATCTTTGGTGCTACGTGACAGGTGCAGAGCAGCGACATCGACAGCGACGATGAGTCCTTCCACACCAAGACTCGTCACGTCCTCAGGAGGCTGCAGTCCGGCCAGTATGATCGCCACTTTGCTCGAGGCGTTTACAGGTGCCCCTTCTGCAACAGGAGGCTCCGCGCCACCTACTTCAACTGCCTGGTCAACAATGCCGAATCCATTGGCAGAGCCCCTGGCGGCGCTAGAGTTGGAACGACCGTGAACGTGCATGCGTTCATGGCCAAACACAAAGCACTTGGGATTCACCTGCGTAGCCTCCAAGCTTAATCCCATATAAAATGTAGCTTATGTTGGATCTAGGGATCGGTAGTACTGTTGGATCTGTCCTGAATATATATATATATATATATATATATATATATGCTATGTTTGCTGCTGTATGCAGCTTATCCTATATTTTCTCGATTTATTATGCTGCTGTGAATTTATCCTCTACTAGCTTCTAAATTTGCTACTAGATTTGTTAACATTTTGGGCAAAAAAGAGGGCCAAAAGGCAACAATCATTAAAGAAAGATAGAAATAGAAGCTTCTCTAGATTTGATACTAATTTGGTGAAAAGAGAGAGAGCTGTTACAGAGACACAGGGGAAAAAGGCGCTCTGAAAAATGCCAATTTGGGTCGAGAGAGACAGAACCGAGCTCTCACGTACAACCAAACGCGGTCTCGTCCTGTCCCACACGGTCCTGTTCTACCAGCCCCACGCGACGCGGCCCCACACGACGCAGCCCCACACGTCATCACGGAACGGTCAACTAAACGGCAACCCTCCCATCTGACCGTCTGCGAGGGGTTTCAAACTAGAGTGAGGGGAAAACTGAGAAAAAGTTAAGCGGCTGGGGAAAACTGAGTACAACTAATAACCTGAGGGCACGAAAATAGAAATCCCTAGATAATATTATAGTACATACACGTCAAGAATTATGGACAACGGGGGAGTACTGAACAATGGGTGTAGATTGCTAAAAAAATATCAGTTCTACAGTTGTGTGTAATTGAGTGATGTTTAGTTTTCGAGTCATCTAGAATCCGAGCCTTCAGTATTTACTGACTGTGCCAGAATAGTATGATCTTTACCCAAATTGTGCTAGAATAGCATGCTATTTATCAAAACCCTTACTATTTTGTAACCACACGTCTGACGCTTGGTCATCTCCAGCAAAAATACTTCCCCCGTCCCAAATTACGTTACATATGACTTTTGGTTAAACTCAAACTTTGTTAAGTCTAATCAACTATGTAGCAAAATGTACCAACTTCTACAATATAAGATCAATATCATTGGAATTATCATAAAATATACTTTCATATCATATACATTTTGTATTGTGGATGTCAATATACTTTGCTATATATTTAGTCAAACTCCACAAAGTTTGATTTTTACAAAAAAATTATACGCAACATTTTCTGAGACGGAGGGAGTAGCACCTAATGTAACACTCAAACCCAATCTACAGAGCAAAAGGGTATTCATGTCATTTCTAATTATTTTCAAAATGTCATACTTTGAACAAATTGTTAATATATTTATTGTGATTTCGTAGCGAAGCACGGGCAATATGCTAGTCTCGAAACTACCTTAGCATCGATGAGCGTTAAGTGTGTGACCCTATGATACGTTGCAAACGTATCTATAATTTTTTATGCTCCATGCTTGTTTTACAACAATTGCTTTATGTTTTGTTTACACTTCGTGGCATTTATATGCATTTTCTGGAACTAACCTATTAACAAGATGCCATAGTGTCAGTTCGTGTTTTCTGCTGTTTTTGTATTTTAGAAAAGTTACACAGGGAATATTCTCATAATTGGACGAAACGAAAGCCAAACCTCCTATTTTCCCGATATGATAACGGAGTCCAAAGCAGAGACGGAAGAGGGCCAGGAGGCAGGCACACAATAGGGTGGCGCGGGTCCCCCTGGCCGTGCCACCAGGTGGTGTGGGCCCCTGGTCCACCCTCTGACATCGCCCTTCCACCTATATATTCTCTCTGAGCCGAAAACCCTAAGGAATTAGTCTCCGTTCACAAAAAGTTCTGCAGCGCCGCCACCATCGAAGACCAATTTCGGGGGACAGAAGTCAACATTCCGACACCCTGCCGGGACGGGGAATTGACCCCGGAGCCATCTCTATCGACTCCACTGCCATCTTCATCACCGTTGCTGTCTCCCATGATGAGGCGGGAGTAGTTCTCCCCCGAGGTTGCGGGCTCTACCGGTAGCTATGTGGTTCATCTCTCTCTCCCATGGTGTGATCTTTATGTGATCATGAGCTTGTATCTAGTTGAATTAGTAGATATTACTCTTCATCTATTGTGCTACTCAAGTGGTTTCATTAGTGTAATCTCCGAAGACACCTTGTCCCATGATGTGAAGGTGACAGTGTGCGCATTATGTGTGTCTCTTAGGCTAAAGTTTATAGTTATACTTATCATGAGTTATGATTTGAGTTGGATGTCTTTATGAATTGTGGTATTTATTGGAACCATCTAGTGCGCTCAAGATGACGGTGTGGGGCAATCTAGTTTGGGAGAATGCAAACTTTAAGGAGTGCTTTGTAGCCCTACTCATGATTAGTGTTCGTTATCCAACCAGAGTGTAGTTCCGTGTAGCATAGTGAAGAAAGATATTTATGCGTTCAATTATGTTATCATTATTGAGAGTGTCCACTAGTGAAAGTATGATCCCTAGGCCTTGTTTCTAAGCATTGAAACACTGTTTACAACCAGTTCTGCTACATGTTTGCTCACAACATTTTTTATTCCAGATTACAATTACCATTTATGATGATCCATATTACTTGTATTTCACTATCTCTTAGCCGAACTAGTGCACCTATGCATCTGACAAGTGTATTGAGTGTGTTGGGGACACAAGAGACTTCTTGTATCTTAATTGCAGGGTTGCTTGAGAGGAATATCTTTGACCTCTTCCTCCCTGAATTCGATAAACCTTGGGTGATCCACTTAAGGGAAACTTGCTGCTGTTCTACAAACCTCTACACTTGGAGGTCCAACACTGTCTACAAGAATAGAAGCGTGCGTAGACATCAAGCTTTTTTCTGGCGCTGTTACCGGGAAGGTAAGGTAAAAGGTACTCACATCCTCTGGCTACTAAGCTATCTTCTAGTACTGTTGCTGGTGTGTGAGTGCTCGAAGTTATTTCCTTTAGACTCTGCAATTATATCTTTTTGTTTCTTGTTTTTATTTTTACTAGTTAGGCTTAATGGAAAACAACAACAAAATTAGAGAGCTTTATAGTATTTATCTTGAGTTAGGACATGAAGTGTTTGAAGAGGAAATTAAAAAACCTATGGAACTTTATTTGCATGCTAATAGCAATGTTATTAGTATGAATTCTTTGAACACAATTATTGCTAATGCTATGGAAAAGTCTAAGGTTGGGGAAGCTGGTTTTGATGAGCATGATATCTTTAGTCCCCCAAGCACGGAGGAGAAAATTTACTTTGATAATACTATACCTCCAATTTATGATGATTACAATGATGAATATGATATTTTCAGTCCACCTACCATTGAGGAGAAAATTAGTTATGATTACAATATGCCTCCTATATTTGATGACTATGGTGATGAGAATAATAATGATAGCTATTTTGTTGAATTTTCTCCCACTACGATTAATAAGAATGACTATGCTTATGTGGAGAGTATTGATTCTTTTATGCATGTGGCTCATGATAAGAATGTTTTATGTGATAGTTATATTTTTAATTTTATTCATGATGCTACTGAAAGTTATAATGAGAGAGGGAAACATGGTTTTATGCATCTCAATAATATTAAGTTTCCTCTCTTTATGTTGAAAGTTTTGATGTTGTACTTGTTTTGCTTTCCTATGCTTGTTGCTTTGTGCTTTCATGAATTGTTTCTTTACAAGATTCTTTTTCATAGGAAGTGGGTTAAACTTAAAAGTTCTTCGTATTTGATTTTTGCTGCTCTCTTTGCTTCAAGCTCTTTTCTGGCGCTTATGTGAGCATCTTCTCAAATTTCTGCGCCTAGTTGAAAGGCGTTAAAGAAAAGCACTCTTGGGAGATAACCCATGTTTTATTTCAGTAATTTTTCTTTTGTTGAGTCTTGGAAGTTGTTACTACTGTAATAAGCTCTCCTTATCCTTTTTATTTCATTTGTGTGCCAAGAATAGCCTCTAATAGGAAGAAGGTAAGATTTGGGAAAGTTGATGTCCAGAAACAGATTTCTGTGCCTTGCTGTAAAAATTCGTGAAAAATCCCAGTACGTCGTATTGATCTGCGATATTTTTTGCACATGCCCCAGGTTATTATCTAACTTTTGTTAGTTGTGCACTTTTCGATTTGAGTGCTAGAAGAAAAAATCAATCTTTACCTGTTGTTATGTTTTGACAGATTTATGCGATTATTTGCATTTGCCTCTTGATATCTTTCTTTTTGAGTTCTTTTGATCGGAAGAGCTTTTAAGAGAATTTGCTACAGTAGATAATGTTTTAATGGATGATTTACTTGAGTTTAAACTGAACCAAAATTGGATCTACTATCTTGCATAAGCTAATGTTGCTAATGAGAATTGTGTGAAGTTTTGTATGAAGGAAGTTTTCAAGTGTAGGGAAAGAAGAATGATGTGATGAGATGGAGAATGGACAAAAGCTCAAGATTGGGGATGCCCATGTTACCCCAAGAAATATCCAAGAAGTACAAGCATCAAAGCTTGGGGATGCCCAAGGCACCACCTTCTTCATCAACAAAAATATCAGGTCATCTTTCAAGACACTATATTTTTATTGCTTTATATGCTATGTGTTGTTCTTGAAGCGTCTTTATTTTTGTTTTCAGTTTTCTTTTATTTGTTTGCTGTAATAAATGGTTCAATCACAACATTTTTGTTTTGGAGAGAGACACGCTCCGTTTTCATTGCCTAGAATACTCTAGTTTTCACTCTTATCGTTCTACGAGTGTTCTCTTTTTCTAGTACTGCATTTAGCTTTTATTTTTCTCCTTTATTTTTGTTCAAAACTTGTTAGTTCTTTGTAGCTAGGTGTGTTTAGACCTCTGGTCTTTGTTGATTATTATCTTTGAAAGTTGTTTCAAATAGGTTAATTGGTTTTCGAAAAGAGTAAAATGTTTCATGCTTATAGTGGTGCAAAAGGGTGGTTGTTTAGAATGTGGCTTAGAATTTAGCATGCCATGCTAGATATTATTTTGATTATATGCTTAGTAGTTATTGTTGTAGCATGACTTGTCTCAAATGACTAAGAGTGCTTAATGTGCCTTTGAAAGAATCATGCGTTGTTTTTATCTTATAGAAGCATAATATTGTGGTATTCTCCTTTAATGCTTTATTTGGGTTGACTTGGCGCATGCTTACACCATGTTATGACTATAAACCAGTCGTTGCAAGCCTCTATGATCATTTGGTTTTTGACTTGTGATATCACTTTATGCTTTGATTAATAATGTTTTATCGCTATGCATGATTATGGCCGTTATTGCTCTCTTAGTTGGTTGCTCCCAGTCTTTTGCTAGCCTTCACATGTACTGAGTATGAGCTCTACTCATGCATCCAACTCCCAAAAACCAAAGTTTACCAATGTGTACACCATATCTACCTATTAGCATTTTGCTATTCCAAGTATATTCATCATGCTTTTATCTATCTTCCAAATTAATTTTTTTGTTATGAGAAAATTAGTTAGTAAAGCTCTCACGAACTTGATGGCACATTTACTTTCTTGCACTTAATAAAATTGACCATTGTGGCTCTCTTATGACGATTATATGCTTGTAAGTTGTAAGTTGGGAGTTGGCTCATCCATGCTGTCATGGGGCACGCTTTCAACATTGCACTTATTCCTATTTAGTTGATATCATGATCTTTTGTTTATGGATGCCTATCTATGTGAAAGGAGTTGGAAACTTGTAAGCTCATGGAGTTTGTATATGTGTTAGATAAACGCCTGGGCCGCTAATCTAAACCATGCATCATTCATGGTGGACATTTAGAGCATACCCATAGTGGACATTCTATGACGCGTCTCAAAATAAAAAAAGCTATACCCAATGGTAAATAAAAGAGATGTCGAGGTGTTCATTGTCTGTTTGTCTTGTCATTTTGATGTGGGACAATTTCCATATTATCGGGCAGGAGGTACCCCGTTGGTGTTCTCAATGATACATGTATGCTTACAATGACAAGAACTTACTTGAGACCTAAGTCGATTAGCATGGTTTAAGTACTCGTATTCAAGGGACATGAGATTTTCAACTTATGACTTGTCAAGCATATAACTCATATTTGCACTCACATTAACCTTAACCACTAAAGATGCCAATGATAGGGGCAATGAGAGCTCAAAGCTAATAAGTACCATAATTTTTGGAAGGTTTATAAAACTTGGAATCGCTACTTCCCTCTGCGAAGGGCCTTTCTTTTACTTTTATGTTGAGTCTTCATCTTCTATCTTTATGCACCGATTAAGAGAGCATAGTTGTCATTCTGAGTATAATGTGCATGGTCCCAAAATTTATTATTGATTGATTCATGATTATGGTATTGCTTCTTCTAAGATTATTTGTATCTAGTCACCCTTTTAAACTTTGAAGGTCTCCTATGCAATTATGTTTTGCTATTCCATGAAGGACAAGCTGAATTTGTTATGTTTTCTCTATGCTCAAAACAAATAAATAACTTTCAATGCATTATTACTCATGATCTTTTGTTTGTGTTGATTTTCATGTTGTAACATGGTTGCTAAGTTCTATGGTTAGAGTTATATCTTTTATACCCATGTTTAGAGTACTTTGATCTCAGCTTGCAATACTTTACATTGACTTGATCAAGATTGTGTTGGCTGCATGTCACCTCAAAAATTATTTTTTGTTATCACTTACCTACTCGAGGACGAGCAGGAGTTAAGCTTGGGGATGCTTGATACGTTGCGAACGTATCTATAATTTTTGATGATCCATGCTTGTTTTACACCAATCGCTTAATGTTTTGTTTACACTTTGTGGCATTTTTATGCATTTTCTGGAACTAACCTATTAATAAGATGCCACAGTGCCAGTTCCTATTTTCTGCTGTTTTTGTATTTCAGAAAAGTTAAACAGGAAATATTCTCGGAATTGGACGAAATGCTCCTATTTTTCCTGACATGATGACGGAGTCCAAAGCTGAGATGGAGGAGGGCCAGGAGGCAGGCACACCATAGGGTGGTGTGGATCCCCCTAGCCGTGCCACCAGGTGGTGTGGGCCCTTGGTCCACCCTCTGACATCGCCCTTCCGCCTATATATTCTCTCCGAGTCGAAAACCCTAAGGAATCAGTCTCCATCCACGAAAAGTTCCGCAGCGCCGTGGCCATCGAAGACCAATTTCGGGGGACAGAAGTCTTTTTTCTGGCACCCTGCCGAGACGGGGAATTGCCCCCGGGGCCATCTCCATCGACTCCACCGCCATCTTCATCACCATTGCTGTCTCCCATGATGAGGAGGAAGTACTTCTCCCCCGAGGCTGCGGGCTCTACCGGTAGCTATGTGGTTCATCTCTCTCTCCCATGGTGTGATATTTATGTGATCATGAGCTTTGTATCTAGTTGAATTAGTAGATGTTACTCTGCATCTGTTATGCTACTTGACAAGCATATAGCTAATATAGCCCGCTAGTTGAGTACCCCTGAGGCCCGTTAAGTTAGGCCCAATTGTAATAATAGTCGAAATACGAGTTCTTACCGTATGTCGATATTGTAATCTGTATCGGATCCTACCCGATCCTCGAGACCTGGCCATCTATATATAGGGGCCAGGGGGGACGGTGTGGGACAGATTGAAAGCAAGCCAGGTTGAACACCCAAGTTTACTTTCGATATACACCTATTTCGACTAATCTTTACCTTCGAGTTCATCCGACGCCCTATTCCCCAAATCCTAAGTCCTTCATCTAGGACATTTGTCGAGTCAACCCTCGTCAATTGGTGCCGACCGTGGGGAACAAGGGCGTTGGAGTCATGAATTCGACGGCTTTTTCGCTTTTAGCCAACAGCAGTTCAGAACTCGACGGAAGTCAAGAGATGGAGTTAACAATTGGAAGTTTGAGCATTTTCGTTGGGCCATCGGGTTCATCTCGCCTCTCGGATTCGATGAAACCAGGTCCGTTGGCGAGCAAGCCCGAAATAGAGATAATAGTGGAATCATCAGAAGGCTCTTCCAGCGAGGTAAACTCGCCGGTCAGCTTGGGAAAAGCACCAATCGCAGAAGGCGACAAAATTCGGGAAAATTTCGACTCAGAAGAGAGAACGCGTCAAACACACAATAGCGCAAGGGACTTCGCCATTGGAAGCAGTGGCGTTTCCAAAGTACATCAGTTATGCGTCATTATCACTGAGGCAGAAGAAGAGAACAACAACGAAGGAGGTAAGAAGGTCGACAGGCAAGTCGACAAAGTAAAAGAACACAACAAAAAGGATAAGGAGAAAGTCCACGTTTCGGCTGGCGAATGGAGAATGATCAAGTCAGCTATTAATCATGGTACAGAAGTACCCGAAGGATCAAGAAGAGAAGTCCTAATGGGATATCAGTATGCATTGTACCAACACAGGAAGAAACTAAGGGAGGAAAGAGACGCGGTCCTTCAAAATAATAACAGTATATCAAGGGAGGAATACTGGGATGACTATAGTGAGGATTCCGAGTACAGCAGAGAAAGGCGTGGAGACCCGAAACACAGCAGGGGGCAACAGCACGCAGCAGAGAGGAAAGGTACTCAAGAAGCCCTACCCCACAGCTAGAAGAAGAGAAAGATGACTTCATGCAAGAAACGCCGGAAGCAGCGTTGATAGCAGCACAGGCGTATTTACTAACTACCAGGCCAGTACCCGGGGATCCACGAGAAGATATGCACCGAGCCGCGATACGAAGCCTCAGAATAGCGGAGAGCAAGATCAGGGAAAAGGGTCTCGACACAAAGTCGACAAGCTACAAGGAAAAGCAAAAGGAGAAGCTCAGATACAACTTCGCAGATAACGAGTATATTGAGTCATCAGAAGAGGAAAGGCGACAAAAGAGTAAGGAGGACGCAAGAAATATAATAGCGCAGGCTCGAGTAAATAAATCACGCCACGCTTGGAGGGAAGAAAATTATGAAGACGACGATAAAGAGATGGGTGCATTGTGCTTTACCCGCAGGGTTCGCAAAACAAGGGTACCCAAAGGATTCAAATTACCACACGATCAGCATAAATATGACGGGTCGCAAGAGCCTACCCTGTGGTTATCAGACTATTTGCAGGTAGTGCAGATATTAGGGGGAACAAAAGCAACTGCAATGCAAAGTTTGCAGCTACACCTCACCGGTGTAGCACGGTCCTGGTTGAATACCCTACCCAACGAATCCATTGGAAGTTGGGGAGAACTCGAAAACCAATTTACAAGAAATTTTCGTTCAACATACAAGCGCCCAGCATCACTGGAGGAAGTCAAGGCGTGTGTTGTGGATATACCAAACGGGTATACCAGTGACGTAGTCTCATACCAGCAAACCAGGGTGGCCCATGGAGGTGGTATGGCGGATAGCCAACCGGGCGGCCTAGTTGTTGGTGGTATGGCGGATTGAAGGCTGCCATGCCATGGCAGATTCCACGCTGCCATGCCATGGCAGATTCCCAGACGCATCCATGCCATGGCAGATTCCCGGATAGCAGGAGCTTATGGCAGATTCAATGCTGCCATACCATGGTGGATTACTAGACGCAGGAGCTTATGGCGGATCCGAAGACAGGCCCATGGCAGGTTGCCTTGTAGTACATGCATAGGACTTAGTCTAGGACTCCATATTGTATCCGCCCCGGAACCACCGTGATGCCCTCGCCAGGCGCCTTTATAAGCCGGCGTGGAGGAGCCCTTGAGGCACGACTTAGCCATGAGATAGCTAGAATAGCTAACACATAGCAGATCGCATAGCGACCAACACAACCATTGTAATCTGTACACATTGTGCCATTATAGTGAGTTGTAGCAGGATGTAGCGATCCTCCACCGCGGGGACGTGAACCTGGGTAATCCCTGTCTATCACCGTCCCGGGCACCAGATCGCCTATCCCCTCTTTCTATCGCCTTGAGGTACCCCTCATGGCATACGTGTCGTAAGAACCACGGCAGTTGGCGCCCACCGTGGGGCAAGGGCGTCTGGAATCGATCCGGGCGGATTTCTCACCGTCTTCAACGGCGGTCGGATCGGATCGCTTTCATCTGCAACACCGGCGGAAAGTTCATTACCGCCGTAGGCTAGGCAATCGGGAGCTCGACGTAACAGCCCTCACATTGGCGGATTGTCATGATCCCTTGTGTTCGAGGCGGCGCCGATTGTATCTGATTGTCGATCTGCCATATCACTACATCTGCTCGATGTCGCTGGCCTCGCCGCCGCCGCCGCAGATAACCACTACTTCAAGGCCCTTTGGACTGGCGGCCGGCTCTGACTTTGTCCTGCCGTTGCCGCCATGTACCTCTGCTACGGCTCGCTTCGGCATCGCTGCGGATTACCGCGTAGCCGTTTTCCGCCATCGTAGCTGCCACGTCTCCACATCTACTAGGTGCTGCTCGCTTTGCCGCCGCCACAGATTTATTTATCCACAGCCGGCTTCACCGCTATGGTGGAATTAACGCTTCATCGTCGCTGGCTATAATTCGAGTCCGCCGTGAACAATACTGCCATCTATGCAAAGATCCGATCGGACGTGTTGGAGCATCAGCCAAATTATGTTGTGCAAGTTAGCTGATTTCCGCCAGGCCACTTCCGCCATGCATGTTACGAGGCAACTAGCTAACGCCAGATCAAATCAAAGTCTAGGGCGCAGCTAGTATTACCATATCACGTGAAATATGCATGGATTTTGCGGCCAAGTCGCTAATTACATACGCATAATTATTCAAGGCTTGGCGGGTGTAGCTTGGCTACTGCTGACCCTTTATGGCGGATGCAGCTTAGCCGCCATACGTGAACTACTTCTTCAGATGGGGCTGACTTGATCGCCCAGACTGGCCAACTTGCTGGATGACAACATATATATGGCGGTATAAGAAGCAAAAATCAAGGTGGTAGCAAGCATGAACGCGACCCTTGGTTGTCGCCGATCTTGCGGCCCGCTACAAATTTTGCCGTGACTTGGCAGCTGATTTCTGCCGGCATAAGATTACTACGGCTTTGGTTCCGGCTCCGTGACGTCTCTTTATCCGCTCTATGTCGCTGGCTTCGCCGCCACCGTGGATTATTTTTACTTCGCCATGGACTGACGGACTACTTCGGCTCCGCCATGAACGCAGCGGTCTAGGACTGCGCCAAGGACGCCATCGCATCCGCCACCTAGACTCCGCTTTCGCGACGGCCGGTTTCATCCTTGATTTGTGATTGTGGTCATGTTCATCATCGCAGGCTACAATTTTAAGTCCGTCGTGAACAATATCGCCATCCGTCACATCTCAATATATGCTCGGTGTCGCTGGCTTAGCCGCCGCCGCAGATTACATGGCCTCGCTTCCTGTGTTGAAAACTTTGCTTCCGCCATCATCAGCTTTGTTGTTGCTGCTGATTGCCGCCTTTCAGTTTGTCTGATCGATTGTTGCCAAGCGACTAGCTAACGTCCAAGCTGATCGAAGTCCAAGCTGATCGAAGTCCAAGTCCAGGGCGCAGCCAGTACTACCCCATCTTATGAATCATGCAATTAGCTTGCATGTGCATGGATTTTCCGGCAAGGCGCTAATTGCATGCATTGTTATACCTGCGTTGCCAAAGTGTGCGACTGGCGGATGCATCATCATCTATGCGCCATCCCACCTTAGCTCTGGCCATG
The DNA here is from genome assembly GCA_007115705.1 of Dactylis glomerata. NCBI lineage: Eukaryota > Viridiplantae > Streptophyta > Magnoliopsida > Poales > Poaceae > Dactylis > Dactylis glomerata. The sequence goes on along the minus strand of QXEO01000149.1, from coordinate 1,451,648 downwards.
GACTATTTCGTTAGCGTGGACTACGTGGTGGATGTAGCTTGGCTACAACGGACTACTTCATCTCCGCCTTAAGTCTACTTTAGCTCCACTTCGCCCGACTTTGTTTTCGCCATGTCCGGTTTTTAACTCCGCCATCCGTTATGGGACTTCATCTCTGCCATGGCTAGCTTAACCACCGCGGCGGACCACTTCGTCTTCGGCTCCATTTCGACAATAAATCCGCCATGTATCAACACATGCATGGAGTCGCTGGCTTTGCTGCCGCCATGGATTATTTCTACTTCATCACGGACGGCTTCACCTCGTGTGCGAACAATTTTGTATCCGTCATCGTTGGCTTCGCCGCTATGGCAGAATAATTCATCGTCGCTGGCTACAATTTCGAGTCTGCCGTGAACAACATCAACTCCGCTCAAACAGCTAAGTCCCTATTTATATTTAATATTTTATAGTTTTTTATGATCATGAGATAAAGCATTTGGTTCACTCATATTCTGAGTCTTTTACCGCTTTCGTTTTGATCATAACTTTTCCACGATTTGCCTTGCGCTCGTGAGTAAAACTTTTACTGGCTTGCCTCCAAAGGCCCCGGTATCATGTAAAAATTCGCCATCCGGCGTTAGCTTAAGTTTTCTGGCCTACACGTTTTCTGATGTTTTATATGTGGATTCCCGAGTAGTGACATTTTGGCACTTTAAAGCCGCCATCCGTTTCCAAGGTTTTGGACGGCTGCTATTAAGCGCTATCGCCTTGGCGGATTGTTCGTGCAAAAGTTTGCCATCTCACGAAAAGTCAAGCATATAAACCAGAAGAACGGATAAACCAGCACTTGCTTAAAATATATTAAATGCACATGAACTATTCAAGATAGTCGAGTTTTTTCCACCTTGACAGTTTTATGTTGTTCAACTGCTGCATAGTTTCAGCTTTAAAACATCTGTTCAATGGCCGTGTTTTACCCGCCTTGCATTTGTTCGTTGAACACAAGAACGATTTAATACAATTGTGTTTTGTTTTCATGTCACAGGTACATATGACACTTGGGAGCTTTGCTGGTGCCCGATCTGAGGTGTTTTCGAGCCATTCAGCTCAAATACCCGGGGGCTACCTTTGATGGCAGCCCAACTCTGCCATGGAGCAGTCACCTTCGATGGCAGCTGAAATCTGCCATGGAGCGGACGCCTTGGAGCAGCCCGCCATGGAGCAGACCACCTTGAGTCTGCCATGGAGAGGCCACCTCGGAGCGGTCCGCCATGGAGAAGGATGCCTTGGGACCGCCATGGAATAGGTTGCCTTGATGTCACCTTGGAGTTGGCCGCCTTGGAGCTGGCTGCCCGGGGGCTGCGACCATAGTATGTTGATCTGATAACTGGTGAAGTTCTCTAAGAGCATCAAGCCAGATTTTCAAGTAAATTCCACCTTGACACTCGCGGGCTACACCGATGCTAAGTTTTGTGAAGTTCTCTTAGAGCATTGCGCCGGACAAAAATCCGCCATAACGCTCGGGGGCTACTCACCGCATTTTAACTACGTAGTTCTCTTAGAGCCCTATGCCGGATAGAAATCCGCCATAACGCTCGGGGGCTACAGCTAGCAAAAAATCCTAAGTCTTCTGAGAGCACCGCTAGGAAAAATTGCATAGCGGTGCTCGGGGGCTACAGGCTAAAAATTCTAAGTAGTTTCTCTAAGAGCACCCTGATGGATTCTCTATGAGAACCCGCCATGGCGCTCGGGGGCTACACATGGTGTAAAAGCATCGAAGTTCAAAAACAGAAGCAGTGCGATAATTTTGCGCTCACTGTTTGGTAAGCTTCGAGGCAACATCTTATACTGGAAAGAACGTTCCTTGAGCTCGAAAAAAAATACTAGTTATCCGCCTTGGATTCGTTCGCAGTAGCATACCAGCATGTATCTGGAGAATTGCCCTGCAAGTATGAGACGTCACTGGTCCGCCTAAAGTTCTAGGTGGATAAAATTTATTCTTTGGGAGCTCTACGAGATCTTTTCACGTGACTATCTTGAAGATGAAGATGAAGGCGAAGATAAAAATCCCATCAAGCAATGAAGACAGAAGAGAAGATCTCAAAGAACTTCGGGGGCTACTGTTGTGGATATACCAAACGGGTATACCAGTGATGTAGTCTCATACCAGCAAACCAGGGTGGCCCATGGAGGTGGTATGGCGGATAGCCAACCGGGCGGCCTAGTTGCTGGTGGTATGGCGGATTGAAGGCTGCCATGCCATGGCAGATTCCACGCTGCCATGCCATGGCAGATTCCTAGACGCATCCATGCCATGGCAGATTCCCGGATAGCAGGAGCTTATGGCAGATTCAATGTTGCCATACCATGGTGGATTACTGGACGCAAGAGCTTATGGCGGATCCGAAGACAGGCCCATGGCAGGTTGCCTTGTAGTACACGCATAGGACTTAGTCTAGGACTCCATATTGTATCCGCCCCGGAACCACCGTGATGCCCATGCCAGGCGCCTTTATAAGCTGGCGTGGAGGAGCCCTTGAGGCACGACTTAGCCATGAGATAGCTAGAATAGCTAACACATAGCAGATCGCATAGCGACCAACACAACCATTGTAATCTGTACACATTGTGCCATTATAGTGAGTTGTAGCAGGATGTAGCGATCCTCCACCGCGGGGACGTGAACCTGGGTAATCCCTGTCTATCACCGTCCCGGGCACCAGATCGCCTATCCCCTCTTTCTATCGCCTTGAGGTACCCCTCATGGCATACGTGTCGTAAGAACCACGACAGCGTGCGTACAAAGGAAATGCGAAACCCTACCTTCTTACATACAACGATGGAGCGTAATCAAAAACTCAGCAGAGGACGTCTCCGACGAACGAGCAATAGACGCTTTTTCGGCCGGGCTTCGTCGCGCAGATCTCGTGGAAGAAATAGGAAGAACAAGACCTACGACAGTAGCCAAGCTAATGGAAGATGCCAACAAATTTGCTGATGGAGAAGACGCATATAATAATAAAAGAGGACGTTCACCAGAAGTCGACAGAACAAGCAAAGAGAGGAGACACCACCGCAGCAGGGATAATCAAGGAAGGCGAAATCAGGTAGCCGCAGGTTGCGCAATAGAAGAAGAGGAAGGATATGTAAACAGGAGGTCTCAGGCAAAAGGAGTAGACAAATCAAGATATTCCGGTCCTTCGGCCGAGGACATGTTATACGGACCTTGTCGAATCCACTACGCATATCTTGATGGGAAAAGAGTCTCAAATCACCAGATGAAGGATTGTAGAACGTTCCTAAGGCTACAAAGCGCCATGGGTTCAAACCAAGGAGGACGGCGAGAAGAGAAGCACACAACTCAAGGATATAAATGCAAAGGTTAGCAAGGCACCTAGAGTCAAAAGTTTACATATCAGCTATGATTCAACCGGTGCCCAAGTCGAAGAAAGAGCGGAAGAGCATATCCAGGCAAGTAAACCTAGTAATATCATCACCACCAGCCACTACAGAGTACCTACGGTGGTCAGATCAACCAATTAAGTTCAGTAGAGCAGACCACCCAAGGAAAGTTCCCAGGCCAGGCCATTCTCCTATAGTTTTAAAGGCACAAATAGGAGGGTACGACATCGGAAGAGTATTTATGGACACAGGGAGTGGCATCAACCTAATATATGCTAGAACACTGAAGGCAATGTGCATCTCGCTGTCAAGTTTAAAGCCAACATATTGCTCCTTCCATGGAATAGTACCAGGAGCCGCAAACTACCCTTTGGGAAGAATAGAACTCGACGTCTACTTTGGCAGTAGCAGCAACTACAGCAGAGAGAAGCTGGAATTTGAAGTCATGGACTGGCCGTCACAATATCATGCAATCCTGGGGCACCCAGCATTTGCAAAGTTTATGGCAGTGCCCACTACGCGTATCTTACGCTAAAAATCCCAGGACCCAAAGGAAAAATTACAGTGCAAGGGAGCTTTGAAGTAGCCAACACATGTGACAGAGAATTCAATAGGATGGCGCAAACCTTCGGCATGATAGCAGAATATGAGAGACTAAAAGGAGAAACAGATCATAATGTTCTACCCGACGTTGGACGATCCCTGCCAGATCAGGCCTTCGACACAACTCAGGACTCAAAGAAGATCTAGGTCCACCCTACAGATCCAAACAAGACGACGTCAATTGCGGTGAACTTGGATCCCGCATAGGAAAGCGCGCTCATCGAGTTCCTTCGTGAGCGCTGGGAAATCTTTGCCTGGTGTCCATCGGACATGCCAGGGGTTCCCAGGAAACTCGTCGAGCACGCATTAAATGTAGATCCCAAGGCAAAACCAGTCAAGCAACCATTACGACGATTTGATGAACCTAAAAGAAAGGCGATAGCATCAGAATTGCACAGGTTGGAAAACACCGGATTTATCAGAGAAATCAAAACTTCGAGTTGGGTATCGAACCCAGTTATCGTACCCAAGAAGAACACAGACGTACAAAGAGTATGTGTCGACTACACATCTCTCAATAAGCACTGTCCAAAGGATCCCTTCCCTCTACCCCGCATCGATCAGATAATTGATTCAACAGCGGGATGTGCAAGGCTTTCCTTTCTGGACACATATTCTGGTTACAATCAGATCAAATTGAAGAAGGAAGACGAAGAAAAGACAGCCTTCATCACACCATATGGAGTGTTTTGCTACCAAGTAATGTCGTTCGGCCTAAAAAATGCAGGAGCAACTTATCAACGGATGATGCAAAACTGCCTCGGGAGCCAAATAGGACGCAACATCCAAGTTTACATTGATGATGTGGTCATCACTACAAGAGAGGAGCAATCTTTAATCAGCGACTTGGGAGAAACTTTCGACAACCTGAGCAGGTACAAGCTTAAGCTTAACCCGACGAAATGTTCCTTCGGCGTATCAGCAGGACAACTTTTGGGATTCCTAGTATCAGCACGAGGAATAGAGGCAAACCCAGAGAAGATTCAAGCAATTTTAACAATGGGAAAACCCACGAAATTACATGACGTCCAGAAGTTGGCAGGATGCGTCACGGCATTAAGTCATTTCGTTGCTCGTCTGGGAGAAAAGGCGCTTCCTTTCTATGCACTTATGAAGAAATCAGATGATAAATTTGAATGGACAGAAGAAGCAGACGCGGCTTTTGCACAACTGAAAAAAGTGCTTTCCACGCCACCAGTGATGGTCGCACCAAAAGAGAAAGAACCATTATTGCTCTACATCGCCGCAACCCATCAGGTGGTAAGTACAGTATTGGTAGTTGAACGAAGTGAAGAAGGAAAAGCCCACGGTGTCCAGAGGCTGGTATATTTCATCAGTGAAGTGCTGTCACCGACAAAATAGAGGTACCCGCATTATCAAAAGCTCGCATGTAGTGTTTTTACAACTGCACGAAAATTGCGATAGTACTTTGCGGTGCACCCAATTATAGTGGTCAATGAGGCGCCACTATCGAACATATTGAACAATCCTTCAGCAACAAGACGTGTCTCTTTGTGGGGAATCGAATTATCTCCCATGGACATCACGTATGAAAAAAGGAAGGCAATCAAGTCGCAAATTTTGCCAGATTTCACAGCAGAATGGTTGGAGCTGCAAAGCACAGGACCGCCAGATCTATCGAGTGTCTGGACAATGTACTTCGACGGCTCCAAGAGAGTACAAGGCGTAGGCGCGGGAGTAGTCTTGGTATCACCGCATGGCGACAAACTAAAGTACGTCTTAAGGATGAGTTTTCCGCAGGCTTCTAACAATGAAGCAGAATACGAGGCTCTGCTACATGGAATGAAGATGGCCAAAGCATGCAGAGCAACTCGACTAAAAATATTTGGGGATTCAAACCTTGTTGTTCAGCAAGTTATGAATAGATGCGACACAATCAATGACAACATGATGGTCTACAAGAACTTATATCACTATCTCGAAGGAACATTTGATGGATGCGAAGTCTCGCACATTAGTAGAAACAACAATGAAGAAGCCGACAACTTAGCAAATATCGGGTCCCAGTGTTTACCCGTGCCATCTGGAATATTCTGGGAGGAAATAGTGGAAAGGTCAATAAAAAGTGTTAAAAGTTCGACTACTGCAGCAGGCTCGGGGGCTACGTCGGAACCAGAAGAGGTCATGATGATAGAAGAAACTTGGATGCAGCCATATCTTGCATACATGATAAATAAACAATTACCAGAAGACGCAGTGGAAGCCAAGAGGATAACTCGACGATCGAAAGCATTTGTCGTGTTGCAGGGGAGATTATACAAGAAGAGTATTACCGGCGTTTTACAGCGTTGTGTGACGCCTCAGGAAGGACAAGTAATACTAAAAGATATACATGGAGGAGTGTGCGGCCATCATGTAAGCAGCAGGGCAATAGCTGCAAAAGCATTACGTGCAGGATTCTATTGGTTAACAGCCATCGAGGACGCAAAAGATATGGTCCGGAAGTGTGAAGCATGTCAAAGATTCGCATCTCGACCACATGCACCAGCAGCAGAGCTATAGCCAATACCATTGTCCTGGCCCTTTGCACAATGGGGCCTCGATATGGTAGGAAAGTTGCACAAGTCCTGGCCAGGAGGACATGTTTATATGCTAGTGGCAGTCGATAAATTTACCAAGTGGGTGGAAGCAGCCCCGGTAACAACTCAAGATTCAACAGCAGCGATCAACTTCATCAAGACAATAGTGTTCCGTTTTGGCGTACCATATAGCATCATCACGGATAATGGGACAAACTTCACTTCAAAGGAATTCAAGAGTTATTGTGAAGGACTAGGAATCAAACTCAAATTTGCATCTGTGGCGCACCCAAAGACAAATGAACAAGTCGAAAAAGCCAATGGCCTGATATGTAGTGGGATAAAAAAGAGGCTCTTAGCACCTCTCGAGAAAGCCAAGAGCGCTTGGGTAGATGAATTGCCCTCCGTTCTTTGGAGTCTAAGAACCACGCCCAATGCAGCAACTCAAGAAACTCCTTTCTTCCTGGTCCACGGCGCAGAAGCCATGCTTCCAGTCGAAGTTACGCACGAGGCTCCAAGGGTGACGGCATACGATGAAACAACATCAACGGAAGCATTGCAAGACGATGTTGATGCACTAGATGAAGCAAGAGATAAAGCATTAGAAAGGGCCACGCAGTATCAACAAAGTCTGCGAAACTACCACCGTAGTCGAGTTCATCAACGATCCTTCGTGGTGGGAGATCTAGTTTTGCGACTCAGGCAAGACAGCCACAAGAAATTAGAGTCCCCTTGGGTGGGACCTTACATCATTATAGAAGTAATACCAGGAGGAGCTTATCGACTACAAGATAAGAAGACGGGAAAAGACGAGGGCAACCCGTGGAATGCGGAGCAGCTACGACGTTTCTACGCGTAGAGTAAATCTAGTGGTATCATTAAAACTTGAGTCAACCTTCTGAACCCAGAACACGAGGCCATGGGTCGGGTTCTTTGGTTTGAACTCGACAAAATTGTACAAGTATATCTACTTCTCCGCTTGGGGGCTTCAACCCTCGGGTCGTACGAAAGAAATTTTTATCGCGACATGGAGGTCTTTTTCTTTTTTCACTATAAGGTTGTGTAGTCAACCCAATAATATTCAAACAACTTGGTTCACAAAAGAACCCAATATTCTTCATACCAATTGGTTCACAAAGAACCCGATATATATAAAGCATACCTCAGAGCAATGATTTGTTTTCATGGTACTCATAAAAGCGTCAAAGTAGAGTATGAACATTCATTACATATAGAACGACAGCAAGGGCATTATCAAAAGAAATTACATAAATCCTAATGAAAGTGGACTTCGGCTTCATATTCCTTTTGGCACTGGGTGCCGTCATAGATCTTCACGTCGAACTTCGACGTGCCGACATGGAAATCGAAGGTCATGAAGAAACCTTGATGGATGTCGTGGTCTTCTGCAAACTGCGACCACCCACCCCTCAAGTACTGCTCGCCGTTGCCATCATACCAAACCTCCACTTCATATGGAGTCCCACTGCCAGATTGTTCGCGGAGAACCGCTTCTCGCAGTTCTCGACCATCCATGAACTTGGTGAAATTCAGCGGCAGACGCTGAATCTTGTGGCACTGCGCCATGGCAATGCAGAAGAAAGAAAAGATTCTGGGGGGAGCAGCAGGAGCAGCGAAAGCAGCAGGAGGAAGAGCTCTTGAACCTGGGGCAGCGCCAGTCACCTTGGGCTTGTTTTTGCTACCAGGTGGGCGGCCGGGATGACGCTTAACTGGAGCGGCCGATGACGATCCTGCGGTGGCCGGAGTTGTGTTGTTCTTGTTCTTGCTTCCACGAGGGCGACCTCGACCTCGCGGCACAACCGGATAGCCAAGGTTCAGATGAGAACCATCTGCGTCAGCCATGTGGACAAGGGAAAAGTCTGGAAAAACCCTAGATGGAGAGAGAAGATGATGCTGCAGAGGAGGAATCTGATTAGGGTTTTTACCCTTGCTAGGAGGTGCTTTATTTATAAGCACGTATTATCGGGCCCCCGTGATAAGCAAGGCCCATAAACGTCTTCTGCAAAAGAGTTAAATTCTGCACGTAGCAGACGATAAAATACCAAAGGAGAAAAAAATAAGAAGGAGAGAGTGTGGTTGCACGATATAAAAGACCTCGCCTTGGGCTCGAGGGCTTGTAAACAGGAGACATTATGAGAAGGAAGACGAAGTGAATTTTGAGCCTATGCTTGACTACAAGTATTCAAACATAGCCTCGGGGGCTACTCCCATCGGGAGCGCTGAGCGCGCACCCGATAGAGGATGAGATAGTCAATATCAAGGATGAAGAAAGTATATCATACAAAACTTCGGCTTTATAGTCGACAAAATGCAGCGGGACTACTCCCATTGGGAGGGAGTTGAAGGAAATTAATTTAAATTCGAAATTCTTTGATTTTTATCAGTCAAAACTTGGCTGCGATATAAGATTCTCGAGTTGCGTTATCGCAACGAAACTCGAATGCCATGATTTATCACGAAGGTAAGACCCCGGGATCTGTCCTGTGTGGCCTGGTATACGCACATGGATGCGCTCTGCTAGTATGTAGCCGCGTCTACGACGCAAAGAAAATCCTGGTGGACGCACTGGGTACCCTGAGAATCACTGGGATTCATTCTTTGTAAGTCCTAAATGCGGCAAAAGAATGGGCTTGACCGGTATCCCGAATTCAAGTCCAAGGAGATTGAATTTGAAGTAGGTGACAAGTATCTGTTCCGGCAGTTAACTGACCTCTTGATCCGTCAGAGTTGTCAGGCTTGTTCATCAAAACCCCTTGCGAAAAAATATCATGAAAGTAAGTCGAAAGACCAAGTCGAAGAATTTGAAGATAGGAAGAAATCGAAGAATTGATCAAGTCAAAGATTTAAAGATTAGAGATTCAACCCGAATCTGCAATTCTGGTAGAATCTCAGGGGCTACAGACAAGGGTATAGCTAATAGAGCCCGCTAGTTGAGTACCCCTGAGGCCCGTTAAGTTAGGCCCAATTGTAATAATAGTCGAAATACGAGTTCTTACCGTATGTCGATATTGTAATCTATATCGGATCCCACCCGATCCTCGAGACCTGGCCATCTATATATAGGGGCCAGGGGGGATGGTGTGGGACAGATTGAAAGCAAGCCAGGTTGAACACCCAAGTTTACTTTCGATATACACCTATTTCGACTAATCTTTACCTTCGAGTTCATCTGACGCCCTATTCCCCCGATCCTAAGTCCTTCATCTAGGACATTTGTCGAGTCAACCCTCGTCACTACTCAGGTGGTTTTATTAGTGTAATCTCTAGAGACACCTTGTCCCATGATGTGAATGTGACAGTGTGCGCATTATGTGTGTCTCTTAGGCTAATGTTTATAGTTATACTTATCATGAGTTATGATTTGAGTTGGATGTCTCTATGAATTGTGGTGTTTGTTAGAACCATCTAGTGCGCTCAAGTGACGGTGTGGGGCAATCTAGTTTGGGGAATGCGAACTTTAAGGAGTGCTTTGTAGCCCTACTCATGATTAGTGTTCGTTATCCAACCAGAGAGTAGTTCCGTGGAGCATAGTGAAGAAAGATATTTATGTGTTCAATTATGCTATCATTGTTGACAGTGTCCACTAGTGAAAGTATGATCCCTAGGCCTTGTTTCTAAGCATTGAAACACCGTTTATAACCAGTTCTGCTACATGTTTGCTCACAACATTTTTTATTTCAGATTGCAATTACCACTTATAATCATCTATGTTACTTGTATTTCACTATCTCTTCGCCGAACTAGTGCACCTATATATCTGACAAGTGTATTGGGTGTGTTGGGGACACAAGAGACTTCTTGTATCTTAATTGCAGGGTTGCTTGAGAGGGATACCTTTGACCTCTTCCTCCCTGAGTTCAATAATCCTTGGGTGATCCACATTAGGGAAACTTGCTGCTGTTCTACAAACCTCTGCACTTGGAGGCCCAACACTATCTACAAGAATAGAAGAGTGTGTAGACATCACCCTACGGGTTCGAGAATGTGTGGACATGATCACCATAAATAATCAATAGAGAGATCTGGAAATCCATATTGACTCCCACATATTCAACGAAGATCATTATCGGTGAACCACGATGTCAGGATTCAGTTAATCCCGTATACAAATTCCTTTGTCTCGCAATATTTTACTTGCCCGAGATTCGATCATCAGTATTGATACGTCTCAAACGTATCTATAATTTTTGATGCTCCATGCTTATTTATACACCATTTGCTTTGTGTTTTGTTACACTTTGTGGCATTTTTATGCATTTTCCGGAACGAACCTACTAACGAGATGCCACAGTGCCAGTTCCCTATTTTCTGCTGTTTTTGTGTTTCAGAAAAGCTACATAGGAAATATTCTCGGAATTGGACGAAATAAAAGCCGAACCTCCTATTTTTACCGAAGCTTCGCGAAGACCGAAGATGAGACGGAGGGGGGCCAGGGGCCAGCCACACCATGAGGTGGCGCTGCCCAGCCCCTGGCCGCGCCACCAGGTGGTGAGGCCACCTGGCCCACCTCCTGACATTGCCCTTTCGCCTATAAATTCCCCTCGACGGGAAAAACCTAAAGGACGGATGGCTTTTCCTCGAAACATACTGCAAGCCGCCGCCATCGTCGAAGCAAGATCGGGAGGATCCAGGAGCACTTCCCGGCACCCTGCCGGAGAGGGGAATCCCTGTCGGAGGCCTTCTCCACTACCATGGTCACCTCCGGAGTGATGTGTGAGTAGTCTACCTTGGACTACGGGTCCATAGCAGTAGCTAGATGGTTGTCTTCTCCACCATGTGCTTCATGTTTAGATCTTGTGAGCTGCCCTACATGATCAAGATCATCTTTGTGTAATTCTACATGTTGTGTTTGTTGGGATCCGATGAGTATTGGTACTATGTCAAGTTGATGTGCTGAATTATATATCTTTATGTTATCTCTATATTGTTTATGATCTTGCTTGCTCTCCATTGCTAGTAGATATCTTGGCCGAGTAGATGCTAGTGACTCCAAGAGGGAGCATTTATGCTCGATAGTTGGGTTCATGCCTCTAGTAATCTGGGGGAGTGACAGAAACCTCTAAGGTTGTAGATGTGCTGTTGCCACTAGGGAGAAAACAACATTCTTGTGTCCAAGGACATTTGCTTTGTTTACTTTACGCACTTTGCTTAATGCAGTTATCCGTTGTTTGCAACTTAATACCCAATGGTTGCTCGGACGACATCCGGAGGGTGGATTATTAGTCATAGATGCAGTTGTATTACGGTCTATGTATTTTGTCGTAATGCCTAGAGTGAATCTCATAGTGATCCTCATAACATATGTACATTATCTTTATTCTATCAATTGCCCAACTGTAGTTTGTTTACCCAGCATGTTGTTATTTATCTTATGGAGAGACACCACTAGTGAACTGTGGACCCTGGTCCAATTTCCTTTACATTGCTATACCGTTTACTTTTACTCGCATTGTTTACTTTTACTTGCATACTATTACCTTTTACCACTCGATACGCTCAATCCTTTGTTTACAGCAAACCGGTGAGATTGACAACCTCATCGTAAGTTGGGGCAAAGTTCTTGGTTGTGTTGTGTGCAGGTTCCACGTTGCTGCTGGTGCAAAGCAAAGCCCTGGGCGAGGCGCCATATAAATTGTCTGGAGCTGTCGCGAAGCTAGCAAGCATCACCTTCTGAAGTTTGGCTTTCTCCTATTGGTTTGATAAACCTTGATTTCACAACTGAGGCAAACTTGCTGCTGTGCTCATCATCCCTTCCTCTTGGGGTTCCCAACTGGGTGCTACACTACACTATCAGGTATCGCCATACCTAGTTCAATCTCGTTCCCAGCAAGTACTCTTTACTCGTTTCGCAATCCAATATCACCATGTGATTAAACTCATTAAATGTGTTTGCAAATGGTGTATGATATTGATTACCGAGTGGGCCCAGAGTATATCTCTCCGACATGGGAGGGACAAATCCCAATCTCGATACATGCAACCCAATAAGTACTTTTCGATTACCTGAGAGACACCTTTATAATCACCCTCTCATAGTGTGACTTTTGATGACCTCAAAGCTCTCTTCCAGTACCAGGGAGTGGCATTATATCATGGTATAAGGAATAGGATATTGACATAGGAAAAGCTACGCAGTTGTGAACACAATGATACGATCTAATTGTTGTGCTTAATTTGGGTCTGTCCATCACATCATTCTTCTAATGACATGACCTCATTATTAATCGACAACTCATGTTTATGGTTAGGAAACCTTAACCATCATTAATCAATGAGTTAGTCTAGTAGAGGCATACTAGGGACACGGTGTCGTTCATAAACCACACAAGTATTAATGTTTCCGCTTAATACAATTCTAGCATGGAATATAAATATTATCATGAACAAGAAATATGATAATAACAATATTATTATTGCCTCTAGGGCATATTTCCTTTAGTCTCCCACTTGCACTAGAGTCAATAATCTAGTCTAATTGTGCCTTTAACACCTATGGCATTCCGGTGTTATTCATACGCATTGCATGTGGTAAACCTTATCTACGGGTCTGACACTTTCAGGTCCATTTGTATTTGCATATTCTTTTGCGTCAACACGTGATACGTCCATTTTGCATCACTATTTTGTATCATAATTTACTGTTATTCATTGATACATTTCACATTTAGAGATGATACTTATGTTGTTTCCTCTGATTTTACATGTTTGATGATCATTGGAGGATTTGCTGCCAGAGTCAGGATTCTGCTGGAAAAAGGACCATCAAGACACCATGTTTTGGAAGATCAGAAAATTCCAGAAAAATACTAGAAAATTATATTTCGCCAGAAGACTGAAGGAGGCAGAAGGAGGAGGTGAGAGGAGCCACAGGGTGGGCTCACCCACAGGGGGCGCGAGCTGACCCCTGGCCGCGCCGGCCTGTGGTGTGGCCACCCTGGCCCACTACTGCCATCGCCCCTTCGCGTATTTTATCGTCCCCAAAAACCAAAGTCAAGGGGGGCTCAGAGATAGACACCGCCGCCTCTGCGGGGCGGAAAACACCAGAAAGAGAAAAGCTCTCCAGCAGGCAGAAATCTGCCGGGGAAATTCCTTCTCGAAAAGGGGAGATCGTCACCATCATTATCATCATCGCTCTGGACTTCATTGGGATCATCATCACCATCATCCTCATCACCAGCACCTTCATCTCCACCATCACCACGCCATCCCGCTGTAACATCTTGGGTTGAATCTTGTCAAATTCTTAGGGGAAACTTTCCCGGTGTTGATTACTCTTGTGGTTGATGCTATTGAGTGGAACCGTTGAATTAAGGTTTATTTTCAAATTGTTATTTACCATTATTTCACCTCTGATCATCATCCATATGATGTCTTGTGATTAGTTCGTTTAGTTCTTGAGGACATGGGAGAAGTCAAGATGTTAGTAGTGGAACTATGTTAAGTAATATTTAATGGTTTGATATTTATTTGTTGTGGTGCTATTTCACTAGTGGTGTCATATGAACGTCGACTACATGATACTTCACCATTTATGGGCACAGTGGAATGCATTATGTATTTGGCTACTAATTGTGGGGTTGCTGGAGTGATAGAAACCTAAACCTCCGTTAGGAAACCATTGCACCAGGGAGCGTAGGATCTTAGAGTTTAAGGCTATGGTTAGATTTATCTTAATTACTTTCTTGTATTTGCGGATGCTTGCAAGGGGTATAATCACAAGTGTGTATTAGTCCTAGTAAGGGTAGTACGCTAGCACAGGTTCACCCCCATAACACTTATCAAACCAATAAAGATTATTTAGCGGTATGAAGCGAAAGCACTTGATAGAAACTCCCGTATGTCCTCGAGAACGTTTGGTCATCATAAGTTACACAACCAGCTTGTCCTTTGCTCTAGAAAGGATTGGGCCACTTGCAGCAATTATTATTACTGTCTTTTATTTACTCATACTTTATTTACTGGCATTACCAAATACCCCTGAAAACCCATTTGCTAGTATTTAAAGTGAATCCTTGATCAAAACCATTTGTCAACACTTTCTGCTCCTCGTTGGGTTTGACACTCTTATTTATCGAAAGTACTAGGATACACCCCCTATACTTGTGGGTCATCAAGACTATTTTCTAGCGCCGTTGCCAGGGAGTGAAGCGCTATTGAAGAGTGGAATTACTAAAGGTAACCGTCGCTGTGAGTATTGTTTTTATTTCTGTCTTTTATTTTTATTTTATTTAGCTATGGAGAGCTCTCCATTTGGTTTCCTATTTGGGAACACTACTACCACTGTTGCGGATGTGGATGAACCACCACCACCCGCTCAATTAGATCCTTTTAAAATATCTATGAAAATTGTTGAACGTGTTATGAACAACTGCTATTCAGGAGATGGAACCGTCCATCCGGGTGATCATTTACTCTTTATACATGAATTATGCGAGTTGTTCAAGTGTGCAGGTATTTCATCAAGCCAGGTTAAGAGGAAACTATTCTCTTTATCGCTGAAAGGCAAAGCTGAGGAGTGGTATCGGCTGCTAAAGGATGGTCCATCTATTGCTTGGGAGGAAATTGTACCTCTCTTTTATTCCAAATTTTATCCTCCAAGTGAAATTCATAAAGATCGTAATCGAATATATAACTTTTGGCCTCATGATGGAGAGAGTATTGCTCAAGCGTGGGGGGGATTGAAGTTACTAATGCTAAAATGTCCCATTCATGAGCTCCCCAGTAATATTGTTATTGATAAATTTTATGCGAGGCTTGCTCTTCATGACAAGGATTTATTGGATGCTTCCTGTTTTGGATCATTTACCCATATGAAAGGAGAAGCTAAATGGGATCTTCACCATATCCAAGCAAATGCTGAAGGATGGGAGAACAACAAAGGTAGGAGGTCAGGTATAAATTATGATTATGAATGCATTAAAGCTTTTATGGGAACCGATGACTTTCATAATGTTAGCACTGTTTATGGTCTTGATTCTCAGATACTTGCTAACTGTTTTAAGGCCTTTGCCTCTTATCTTGATGTTCCAAAGAAAGATTGGAACAAGTATCATGCGCCTTATAAAGATTCAGTTAGTCATATTTCTGCTAAAACTACTGAAGTTTGTACTGTTGATCACATTTTGCCTGAACCTTATTTTGAGAAAACGTCTTTCCCTGCTAAGGTAAAGGAGCATTCCACTTTGATAAGCGTGCTTAATAAAAGTACCAAGAAAGCTGTAGAACCTAATGAGCAAATTACTATTAAGTCTCATGTGGCCATAGTGAAGGACCTTGTTACTAAAAATGTAGGAGATGAACATATTGTCTTTTGTGAAGATGCTTCTAACATTGTTTCACATCCTAGTAGGCCTAGGAAGGCAAGTGTTCCTGTTATTTCTGTTAGGATTGGCGATCATTGCTATTATGGTTTATGCGATATCAGCGAAAGTTCAAGTGCTATTCCTTTAGAGCTTTACAAAGAAATCATGCATGAAATTGCCCCTTGTGAACTAGATGAGATTGATGTGGTCATTCAGCTTGCTAATAGATGAACTATTTCTCCACTTGGTATTGTTCGAGATGTGGAAGTTTTATGTGGTAAGACTAAATACCCTACTGATTTTCTTATATTGGTACTGAAGTTAGTAAAACTTGTCCAATTATTTTTGGTAGACCCTTTCTGAATACTTGTAGTGCTGTGATAGATTGTAAGAAGGAGAAAGTTGTGACTAAGTTCGACGGAGAGTCTTATGAGTTTAATTTTTCTAAGTTCGCTAAAACTCCTTATGAAAATGAATTGCCTAATGAAAATTTTCGAGTTGAACAGCTTGCCTCTATTGCTCTTGCTCCTAATAATGCTTTGCAGCAATTTATGGACGACCATGAAAGTCATGTCTTCAGGAAAGAAAGAGAAGAGATTGACGATATTCTTCTTCATCAACCACCGTTGATTAAGCACAATTTACCTGTGGAGGATCTTGGTACCACTTTGCCACCTAAGGAAGATCCTGTTTTTTAATTAAAACCTTTACCTGATGATCTTAAGTATGCTTATATAGATGATAAGAAAATATATCCTGTTATTATCAGTTCTAAACTTTCAGGAAAGGAAGAAGAAAGGTTATTGGAAGTATTGAGAAAACACCGAGGAGCTATGGGATATACTCGTGATGATTTGAAGGGGATTTCTCCTACTATATGTCAGCATGCTATTAACATGGAGGCAGATGCAAAGCCAGTTGTTGAATATCAACGCCGCTTAATTCCCAAGATGAAGGAAGTGGTAAGAAATGAGGTATTGAAGCTCCTTGATGCTGGTATTATTTATCCTATTGCTGATAGTAGATGGGTTAGTCCTGTTCATTGTGTTCCTAAGAAAGGAGGTATCACTGTTGTGCCTAATTAGAATAACGAGCTTATTCCTCAAAGGGTAGTAGTTGGTTATAGGATGTGCATTGATTTTAGAAAGGTAAACAAAGTTACTAAGAAAGATTATTATCCTTTACCGTTTATAGATCAAATGCTAGAGAGGTTATCTAAGAAAACTCATTTTTGTTTTCTTGATGGTTATTCTGGTTTCTCTCAGATTGCTGTGAAAAAGCAAGATCAAGAGAAAACCACTTTTACTTGTCCTTATGGAACTTATGCTTATAGACGTATGCCGTTTGGTTAGTGCAATGCTCCTGCTACTTTTCAAAGATGCATGTCTGCTATTTTTCATGGGTTTTGTGAAGAAAATTGTGGAGGTTTTCATGGACGACTTTTTTGTCTATGGAACTTCTTTTGATATTGTTTGCACAATCTTGATAAAGTTTTGCAGAGGTGTGAAGAAACTAATCTTGTTTTAAATTGGGAGAAATGCCACTTTATGGTGAATGAAGGAATTATTCTTGGACATAAAATCTCCGAAAGAGGTATCAAAGTTGACAGAGCAAAGGTTGAACCAATTGAGAAAATGCCCTGTCCCAGGGATGTTAAAGGTATTCATAGTATTCTTGGTCATGCTGGTTTCTATAGGAGGTTTATTAAAGATTTCTTTAAGATTTCAAAGCCTCTTACTAATCTTCTTCAAAAAGATGTACCATTTGTTTTTAATAATGATTGTAAGGAAGCTTTTGAAACTCTTAAGAAGGCTTTAACTACTGCTCCTATTGTTCAACCAACTGATTGGAATTTACCCTTTGAAATTATGTGCGATGCTAGTGATTTTGCTGTTGGTGCTGTTCTTGGACAGCGCATAGATAAGAAGTTGAATATTATTCATTATGCTAGTAAGACTCTTGATGCTGCTCAGAAGAATTATGCTACTACTGAGAAGGAGTTTCTTGCTGTTGTTTTTGCATGTGATAAGTTTAGACCTTACATTGTTGACTCTAAGGTTACTATTCATACTGATCACGCTGCTATTAGATATCTTATGTCGAAGAAGGATGCTAAGCCTAGGCTTATTAGATGGGTGTTGCTTTTACAAGAGTTTGATTTGCATATTGTAGATAGGGAAGGTGCTGAAAATCCTGTTGCTGACAACTTGTCTAGATTGGAAAATGTTTCTTTTGATCCTATTCCCGTTAATGATAGTTTTCCAAATGAACAGTTAGCTTCAATAAATGTAACTTCGCGAGACCTTCCTTGGTATGCTGATTATGCTAACTTTATTGTTTCCAAGTATTTGCCTCCAACCTTTACAGCTCAACAAAGAAGGAAATTCTTTTATGATTTGAGGCATTGTTTTTGGGATGACCCACACTTATATAAAGAAGGAGTGATGGTATTATGCGAAGATGTGTTCTAGAATACGAGCAACAAGAAATATTGAGAAAATGCCATGGTAGTGCTTATGGAGGACATCATGCTGGAGATAGAACTGCACAAAAGGTTCTACAATCAGGTTTTTATTGGCCAACCATTTTTAAAGATGCTAGAAAGTTTGTTTTATCTCGTGATAAATGTCAAAGAGTTGTTAATATTTCTAGACGTAATGAAATGCCTATGAATTATACTCTTGTTATTGAACCATTTGATTGTTGGGGATTTGACTTTATGGGTCCTTTTCCTCCTTTAGAAGGTTATACTCATATACTTGTTGCTGTTGATTATGTTACCAAGTGGGTAGAAGCCATACCTACAAAGAGTGCCGATGGTGAGACCTCGTTAAAAATGCTTAAGGATGTTATTTTTCCTAGGTTTGGTGTACCTAGATATCTTATGACTGACGGAGGTTCTCATTTTATTCATGGAGGTTTTAGAAAAAGTCTAGCTAGATATGACGTTAATCATAGAATTGCTTCTGCTTATCATCCCCAAACTAGCGGGCAGGTAGAGCTTTCAAATAGAGAGATCAAGTCTATCTTGTAGAAGACTGTCAATAGATCTAGGAAAACTGGGCTAGCAAGTTAAACGATGCTTTATGGGCTTATAGAACTGCTTATAAGAACCCCATGGGCATGTCTCCTTACAAGATGGTTTACAGAAAAAGCGTGTCACTTGCCTTTAGAATTAGAACAGAAAGCTTTTTGGGTAGTGAAAGAGCTTAATAGGGATTTTAAACTCATTGGTAAGAAAGGGTTGCTTGATTTAAGTTCTTTAGATGAGTGGAGAAACGAAGCTTACGAGAATGCCAGGCTTTTCAAACAGAAAGTTAAGCAATGGCATGATAAGAGAATTCTTAAGAGAGAGTTTCATGTTAGTGAGAAAGTTCTATTGTATAGGTCTCGTCTCAGATTTTTTGCAGGAAAATTACTCTCAAAATGAGAAGGACCCTTTGTTATTGAAGAGGTGTACCACTCAAGTGTGATAAAGATTGCTTCATTAAAAGATAACACTACACAAGTGGTGAATGGGCAAAGACTCAAACATTATATTGCTGGGGATTCTTATAATGAAGATGTTGATGTTATTCAAACGGTGACTCCGGAAGAATTCATCCAGGACAATATGCAGGAACCTGCAGAGTTTGTTTTCGAATAGGTAACAGTTCTAGTCAGAAAAGGTTCGCGTTAAACTTTTCCATTAATATTTTTGCTGTTTTTATTAACTATGAAAAATCACGAGACGGAAATGGGCAGGAGACGAAGTCCAGTGGCTTCTCACCACCAGGGGCACGGGCCCACTCCAGGCCGCGTCGCCCTGTGGTGAGAGCACCCCGGAGCTTGTTTCTGTCCCGGTTTCCTCCTGTGATTATGTTTTGATGTTTAATTTTCGCCGATATAACCCCCCGGATTGCCCGAGGTTTGTATATCGTGTTTTCATCGTGTTTTCGTTCCAATCTGTTTCTGGCAGGAGTTGTTCTCAGCTTTAGAGTCACCATGTCTTCGTCTGGTTCATCCGAGGAGAACTCTCTTGCAGACATCATTAATCCGTACATGAGGGAGCTGAAGATGCATCCGAATGAGTTGTCACTCAAGGATGGGAAGTTGCTGATAGAAGATGTCCAGGGGCCTATAGGAGAAGCGAGTCTTGAAGCCAGGATGGAAGCGCTAGAGCAAGAAGTTTTTAAGTACAAAAAGATGGCGGAATGCGAGGTGGACATCATCCATAGGGTAAATCAATAACTCATCGCCAAGCACAAGAAGGAGACCGCAGAACTTTGGGATGACATCTTGTCACTCCATGAGACCACCAACAAATTACAAGCACAACTCTACGACTTGCAGAATCAAAACTGTGAGTATGAAGCTTGGTTTAAACAAATGAGTGCTACTGCCAGTTTCAGGATATTGGAGACCAAGAAATCCTTCCTTGATGGGGAATCTTTGCCTTGGAAGTCTGATGATGATAAAGACTCATCACCACCGCCGAAGGAGTAATTCGTCATTGGTATAGGCATCCCCTTGGCTTGTTCCAAGCTTGGGGGAGTGACGCGGTATCACATCATTATCTTTTACTCATTTACTTTTCAACTAGACTCGTATTGTGAATAGAGAAGTTATCTTATAGAATAGTTTGCAGTGTGGAAGTATCCTCCTTAGTTGGTTATCTATGTATCCCTTGCTGTGAGTTGCGGTAATGAAATATTAATGAGAAGTCTTATCGTTTACTTTTCGCACACTTTATTCTAGTTTGCAATTTTTCTTATATGATTAGTCTTGTTGATTAGTATTGGTATCACTTTGGGAGCATGAGTAAATTTAGTTGGTTTTGGCAAACTTAGCTTGGTCAGTAGCAACATTACTGTAACGACCCGGAAAAATCCCCATTATTAGAATTGCTTGTTATTTTCTTTTTCACGTCATTCATCATCATGCATCTATAACCTTGCATGTCTTTGTCAAAAAAAATCATCTTTACTCATATAGTTTTATATTTAACCAGCCCCTCTTTCTCTTAGTCGAATTAAAACTAACCAACCAAAATAGTTTTGAAACAAAACTCATGTTTTTAAAAAATTGTTTTGCTGAATCTTTTCCTCTCTTTTCTCTCTATCTTTCCCCGTCTTCTCTCTTTGACTTTTGTGCAATTCCTCATATTTTCGAAATTGGGCCGCAGGCTCCAAGCAGCCCATCAAACACCTTAGTCGAAGATGAGTCATCCTCTCCTGCTTGTCGTCTTCTTCCCTGGTACGGACGCGCATCCGAAGAAGCCACGCGACCAAGCTCCTGATGGGATGGCTCTCCGCTCGCCCTCCTCTGTACTTAAGCCACATACCGTAGCCAGCAACCCTAGCTCCTCTTCCCCTCTTGATTCCGCCGCCACTCCATCTCCCGCGTGCATACCGTGCGAGCTGCAGCCGGTCGTCTTGCTCCTTTGGCATCACCCGCTTGAGCTCTTGGCTCCTCTCTGGCTCGTCTCCCCCTCCTCGCCAACCTCCTCTGCGGGTTCATGGTGAGTTGCGGGACCTCCAGGACTCCTTGTCCCTCTTTCATCTCCCTGTCATGATGCCGCCTTTGACAGGCGTTTCTTCACCGCAGGACAACGTCGCCGACGCCACGCTGCCATCCCAAGCGCGCACGTCTCCGTCTCTCTCTGACCTTGTCTCTCTCATCCTCTCGCTGCCATGCCCCGCTGCAACCCACCCCATCCGCTGCCTCCTTCCGTCCGAGACCAGGTCAAGCTCGCCCGCCTCCGTCCGCGTCTGTCTCTGCATCATCATCTCCGCCAGGCGCGTTCCTGGTGTCACCATCCGAAAGATCGGCATTATATTGGCGAGCAGCTGTATTCCAGCAACATCTGAATCCTAGCCTAGCTGGTGTGTTCCTCGGAGCGATCTGCAGTTTCAGAGTTCAAATCCCGTCAGAGGCAAAATGCCCAACTTTTTATTCGTTTGTTCAATCTGTGACATGACAGGTGGCCCCGTCTCGTCAGCCGTTCGGGCTAGTCTTCCTCCGGTGAAAAATGTCTCTGCATCTGCTCATCGTCGTCCGTGACCCAGTCAGCAACCCGGTCCCGCTCGTCAGCTATTGTGGCTAGTGTTGCCTTGGTGTGAAAAGTTCTAAGCCTTCTCTGTTTTTCTGAAAAATTGCTGCAAGTATTTGAATCTTGCTAAATTCATATCTTTTGAATGATAACTCGAAATAAAACGTATTTTATATGAAAATTGTTCAGAAAAATGTGTAGAATCCGTATATGTCATCCATACTACTGTTTGCATCTCGCATCATGTCGTGACATGGTATTTTGCATCTCACTTAATACATAACATATGGAGTGTTTGGGATAAGCCAAATATGGTCTCCCCACTTCATTTAATTTTGTGTAGATCACCCATATCTTGCCTTTGACATGCTAATCAACATTTAAATTGCCGGGTAGTAAAACAACTTCAATCTAATATGTGTGTCGGGATTCCGATTTCCCTTAATTTGAATAAGTTGCATTGCATCATAATTGCCATGCCATGCATACATACTTCACATGATCATGCCGATTCTTTTTCCGTAGTAGTAAGTTGTGCATCCGTTGTTTGTTGTACCATTTTGCTTCTTCTCGGATAGGATGTTTCGTGGTGTTGTGAGCAACGACAAGTTCTTCGGAAGTTCCTCGACATTGTTTTACAGGCGAGCCCTTTTCTCTCTACCCATTTAAATTTTTTGCTCTCGCTAGCTCTATATTCTAGCCTTGTGTCAGGATGCTTTATTCGAGTCACGTGTCCTATCCACCTGTTTATCCAAAGCAAAGCCATAGAACTTTCCATACATCATATTGACAGTGTGCTTGTTGTGTGAGTTGGCCTTGCGAGTCATAGGCATGTTCAGGTTGTTTCAAGTGGAGTTGTCTCATCGGGCTGGGAAAGTCATCACATGCTCTACTTTTTGTATATATGTTGTTGCAAATAATCATGGCTTACTTTATTGTTAATACTTAAAATTGGATTAAGCAGAGGCATCGGTGAGTCATTTTGCCAGTTTTACGACGGCTCACTTGTGTCCCCTAGGACTCCGAGATCGCATGAACTGTTCTGAGACTGAGCGCTCTAACCAGACGTGGGTACGTTTACGGGCCTCCCCTCGATCACTGCCAGAATCTACACACTTGTCCAGTGGCCACAACTAGTTTGAGGTTTTCTATTTGGGTTTTGCGTGCATGCAGCTCTTGTATCTTAACGGTCTGATTTATTTTGGGGGAAGCCCAAGAGTGCCTTGTAACCCCTTGTTTTGCTTTTGCATGCACGCATAGGATGTGGTACGTGCGTTTATCGCTGCTGAAGCGAGTCGTCTCCCCAGAGTGGAGTCGGGCCTCGGAAGCCGTAGACACAAACAGCTAGGTCCGTCTCGGAGATTCGGCCGGACTCTCGATACGGGTTAAACTTAGTTAGGTGGCTTCCTGGACTTGTTTGTAGTGATGGAGAGTGCGAGTCGTGAACTCCTGCCGGCACACCTTCGGAAGTGTGCTAAACGTAGGCATCAAGGAGTGATCGTGTGTTTGGGTACATTTGGGCACCCCTGCAGGGTTAAATCTTTTTGAAAAGCCGTATCCGCGGTTATGGATGACTTGGAGCTGTACTACTCGATCATAGAACAACTTGCACCTGCTATTTCAATACTAATAAACTTGTATAGTAAGTTAGCACAACTACAACAATAAACCTGCAATAAAACTTGGTAACCATGTGAGTGCCTTTGATACTTGCTTCTTCATTTGGTCACGAGGAGGTGATTCATCGGCTGGGTTATGTTTGGTGTTAGTTTTTAGTTGGTTCTTTTATGCGCCCTCTCATCTTATTCTATTTAGATGAAAGTTGTAATGTGTCTCTATAGTATATTTCTTTTGTTGCTGCTAAGTCCACCATATAGCCCGTAGGCGAGCACAGCTGAATTCCAGTCTCACGAGTACGTGCCTCGGTACTCACCCTCATTTTTTTTCCTTTTTCTCTTTCTCCCTCCTTGTTCGGCAACCATTGGCCCGACTATTTTGACAGGTATGGGAGCGCCGACGTTAGCAAGGTTACCCTTCCGGCTTGGCCTGGGCAGGGTTTGGACGCCATCGTTTATCTTCAGGCCTCTTAGGCCCATTCTTGTGCGTACACGGATGATATTTTGCTTTATGTATGATTTGGATTTTTGTATTGTATATTTGGATTCTTGACTCGTGGAGTCTTTGCGGTTACATTATATATTATTTTGTGGGTTCCATCATGAACTTGTGTAACTGTTGCTACTCGATTCCACCCGCATCATGTGCACGCTCCAACGTGCACGAGGCGCTTGGTGGTGCATTTCCAAAGCGACATCATGTAGATTGTGGCTTGATCGCTATAATTTGCAAGGTGCCAATTTTGGGACGTCACAAGTGGTATCAGAGCCCTAGGTTTTGTTGATACCCATGGGTCCAGTCCGCCTATAGGATAACCTTGCCAACAGACGTTGTTGAGTCTAGTGCGAAAACTATTTTTTCTAAAAATGCGTTGGATAGTTCTAATTAGGTCTGCAATTTTACTCCTTGCCTATGTGCTTCCCTCCTCTTACCTTTGTGAGTTTTGTGTTCTCTCTCTTATCTATTTCTTCGAGTTTTATATTTCTACGTGGGTGGACGATCTCTTGCCTTTATCCCAATAGGATCGATCTTTGGAAGTTCATCATCGTCAATGTGAGTGAGAATTCTTTGTTGGTGGTGTCGAGAAGGCTTCTTGTTAGTGGTGTCGTGAAGTTCAACACGGTGTATGAAGATCCGATAGTTTACCCAACTCCTCCCCCGCCTTATCGTGGATCTCGGGACGAGATCCCTTGTTAGTGGTGTCGATTGTAACGACCCGGAAAAATCCCCATTATTAGAATTGCTTGTTATTTTCTTTTTCGCGTCATTCATCATCATGCATCTATAACCTTGCATGTCTTTGTCAAAAATAAATAAAAAATATTTCATCTTTACTCGTATAGTTTTATATTTAACCATCCCCTCTTTCTCTTAGTCGAATTAAAACTAACCAACCAAAATAGTTTTGAAACAAAACTCATGTTTTTAAAAAATTGTTTTGCTGAATCTTTTCCTCTCTTTTCTCTCTATCTTTCCCCATCTTCTCTCTTTGACTTTTGTGCAATTCCTCATATTTTCGAAATTGGGCCGCAGGCTCCAAGTAGCCCATCAAACACCTTAGTCGAAGACGAGTCATCCTCTCCTGCTTGTCGTCTTCTTCCCTGGTACGGACGTGCATCCAAAGAAGCCACGTCGACCAAGCTCCTGATGGGACGGCTCTCCGCTCGCCCTCCTCTGTACTTAAGCCACATACCGTAGCCTGCAACCCTAGCTCCTCTTCCCCTCTTGATTCTGCCGCCACTCTGTCTCCCGCGTGCATACCACGCGAGCTGCAGCCGGTCGTCTTGCTCCTTTGGCATCACCCGCTCGAGCTCTTGGCTCCTCTCTGGCTCGTCTCCCCCTCCTCGCCAACCTCCTCTGCGTGTTCATGGTGAGTTGTGGGACCTCCAGGACTCCTTGTCCCATCTTTCATCTCCCTGTCATGATGCCGCCTTTGACAGGCGTTTCTTCTCCGCAGGACAACGTCGCCGATGCCACGCTGCCATCCCAAGCGCGCACGTCTCCGTCTCTCTCTGACCTTGTCTCTCTCGTCCTCTTGCTGCCATGCCCCACTGCAACCCACCCCGTCCGCTTCCTCCTTCCGTCCGAGACCAGGCCAAGCTCGCCCGCCTCCGTCCGCGTCCGTCTCTGCATCATCATCTCCGCCAGGCGTGTTCCTAGTGTCACCATCCGGAAGATTGGCATTATATTGGCGAGCACCTGTATTCTAGCAACATCTGAATCCTAGCCCAGCTGGTGTGTTCCTCGGTAGCGATCTGCAGTTTCAGAGTTCAAATCCCGTCAGAGGCAAAATGCCCAACTTTTTATTCGTTTGTTCAATCTGTGACATGACAGGTGGCCCCGTCTCGTCAGCCATTCGGGCTAGTCTTCCTCCGGTGAAAAATGTCTCTGCATCTGCTCATCGTCGTCCGTGACCCAGTCAGTAACCCGGTTCCGCTCGTCAGCTGTTGTGGCTAGTGTTGCCTAGGTGTGAAAAGTTCTAAGCCTTCTCTGTTGTTCTAAAAAATTGCTGCAAGTATTTGAATCTTGCTAAATTCATATCTTTTGAATGATAACTCGAAATAAAACGTATTTTATATGAAAATTGTTCAGAAAAATGTGTAGAATCTTTATATGCCATCCATACTACTGTTTGCATCTCGCATCATGTCGTGACGTGGTATTTTGCATCTCACTTAATACATAACATATGGAGTGTTTGGGATAAGCCAAATATGGTCTCCCCACTTCATTTAATTTTGTGTAGATCATCCATATCTTGCCTTTGACATGCTAATCAACATTTAAATTGCCGGGTAGTAAAACAACTTCAATCTAATATGTGTGTCGGGATTCCGATTCCGCTTAATTTGAATAAGTTGTATTGCATCATAATTGCCATGCCATGCATACATACTTCACATGATCATGCCGATTCTTTTTCCGTAGTAGTAAGTTGTGCATTCGTTGTTTGTTGTAGCATTTTGCTTCTTCTCGGATAGGATGTTTCGTGGTGTTGTGAGCAACGACAAGTTCTTCGGAAGTTCCTCGACATTGTTTTACAGGCGAGCCCTTTTCTCTCTACCCATTTAACATCTTTGCTCTCGCTAGCTCTATATTCTAGCCTTGTGTCGCGATGCTTTATTCGAGTCACGCGTCCTATCCACCTGTTTATCCAAAGCAAAGCCATAGAACTTTCCATACATCATATTGACAGTGTGCTTGTTGTGTGAGTTGGCCTTGCGAGTCGTAGGCATGTTCAGGTTGTTTCAAGTGGAGTTGTCTCATCGGGCTGGGAAAGTCATCACATGCTCTACTTTTTGGATATATATTGTTGCAAATAATCATGGCTTACTTTATTATTAATACTTAAAATTGGATTAAGCAGAGGCATCGGTGAGTCATTTTGCCAGTTTTACGACGGCTCACTTGTGTCCCCTAGGACCCCGAGATCGCATGAACTGTTCTGAGACTGAGCGCTCTAACCAGACGTGGGTACGTTTACGGGCCTCCCCTCAATCACTGCCGGAATCTACACACTTGTCCAGTGGCCACAACTAGTTTGAGGTTTTCCATTTGGATTTTGCGTGCATGCAGCTCTTGTATCTTAACGGTCTGATTTATTTTGGGGGAAGCCCAAGAGTGCCTTGTAACCCCTTGTTTTGCTTCTGCATGCACGCATAGGATGTGGTACGTGCGTTTATCGCTGCTGAAGCGGGTCGTCTCCCCAGAGTGGAGCCGGGCCTCGGAAGCCGTAGACACAAACAGCTAGGTCCGTCTCGGAGATTCGGCCGGACTCTTGATACGGGTTAAACTTAGTTAGGTGGCTTCCTGGACTAGTTTGTAGTGATGGAGAGTGCGAGTCGTGAACTCCTGCCGGCACACCTTTGGAAGTGTGCTAAACGTAGGCATCAAGGAGTGATCGTGTGTTTGGGTATATTTGGGCACCCCTGCAGGGTTAAATCTTTTCGAAAAGCCGTGTCCGCGGTTATGGACGACTTGGAGCTGTACTACTCGATCATAGAACAACTTGCACCTGCTATTTCAATACTAATAAACTTATATAGTAAGTTAGCACAACTACAACAATAAACCTGCAATAAAACTTGGTAACCGTGTGAGTGCCTTTGATACTTGCTTCTTCGTTTGGTCACGAGGAGGTGATTCATCGGCTGGGTTATGTTTGGTGTTAGTTTCTAGTTGGTTCTTTTATGCGCTCTCTCATCTTATTCTATTTAGACGAAAGTTGTAATGTGTCTCTGTAGTATATTTCTTTTGTTGCCGCTAAGTCCACCATATAGCCCGTAGGCGAGCACAGCTGAATTCCAGTCTCGCGAGTACGTGCCTTGGTACTCACCCTCATTTTTTTCCTTTTTCTCTTTCTCCCTCCTTGTCCGGCAACCATTGGCCCGACGATTTTGACAGGTATGGGAGCGCCGACGTTAGCAAGGTTACCCTTCCGGCTTGGCCTGGGCAGGGTTTGGACGCCATTGTTTATCTTCAGGCCTCTTAGGCCCATTCTTGTCCGTACTCGGACGCTATTTTGCTTTCTGTATGATTTGGATCTTTGTATTGTATATTTGGATTCTTGACTCGTGGAGTCTTTGCGGTTACATTATATATTATTTTGTGGGTTCCATCGTGAACTTGTGTAACTGTTGCTACTCGATTCCACCCGCATCACGTGCACGCTCCAACATGCACGAGGTGCTTGGTGGTGCGTTTCCAAAGCGACATCATGTAAATTGTGGCTTGATCGCTATAATTTGCAAGGTGCCGATTTTGGGACGTCACAATTACCTTGAGGATTGAGTAGAAAAAAAAGAAGTGCTAGTAGATACATCATTTCAGCTTTCCTTCATGATTGGCTCATAAGCAATAGTATTCTCAAGTTAAAATCTTTTGTACTTTCAAGGAAGTTTGCATGATTGTTCCTATTATATGTATGTTTGTTTCATGTAACTCTTATGCTTGCTACCCAGCCTTGCTAGCCAAAAACCTGTATTGAGAGGGAATACTTCTCGTGCATCCAATTCCCAAAAACCAAGTTACTTCCAGAGAGTCCACTATAAATTCCTATTCATGGTATTTCAAGCCATTCCAAGTAAATTTTCATGTGCTACCTTTCAAAAACCTTCAAATACTCCTTTTTTGTGCCACTGTTTTTAGCTCTTGAGGACGTAGTGGTTGGGTTTGATATCTTCCATACTAAATTGTGTACCCTTTGACTAGGCAGCTTCATCTTCTCGTCATTAATTTTGCAAGGGAGCTGGTCAGACCATTGTAATCTAAAAAAAGAGAAAGAAAAGAAAAAGACACTCCTCCATGGTATGTGAAAGTTGGTGGTGAAAGGAATATGCCCGAGAGGCAATAATAAAGTTGTTATTATATTATTCCGTGTTCATAATAGATGTTTATTTCTCATGCTAGAATTGTATTAATCGGAAACATTAATACTTGTGTGATTAATAAACTAAAAGAGTTCCTAGTAAAGCCTCTCTTTTATACTAGCTCATTGATTAACCGATGATCAAGGTTTCATGATCATGAACATTGGATGTTGTTAATAACGGGGTCATATCATTAGAAGAATGATGTGATGAACACTCACACCCATAGTACGAATAGCAATACGATCAAGTCATCAAGTTCTTTGCTATATCAAACTCATACGAAATAGTTCTAATCCTCAGACCATGAGATCATGTTAATCACTGATACCGGAAGAGTGCTTTGATGATATCAAACGTCACACCGTCACAGGGTGATTATAAAGGTTGATTTGGGCATTCTGAAAGTATTAGTTGAGGCTCATGGATCAAGAGTGGAATTTGTCCGACCCGATGACGGGAAGATATTCTCTGGGCCCTTCTCGGTGATATTGCATTAGAATCGCTTGCAAGCATGTGACTAGGTCACAGGAATGCATTATCACGGAATGAGTAAAGAGACTTGTCGGAAACGAGATCGAACTAGGTATGGTTGATACCAAATGATCGGATCTCGGACAAGTAATAATATCGCGAGACAAAAGGAATTCACTATGTTCGTTACTGGTTCACACGATCACTAGTTCATCATCGAGTAAGTGGGAGTCATCATGAATTTCCAGATCCCGCTGTTGATTATTGATCGGAGAGGAGTCTCGATCATGTCCACGTTATTCACGAACCGTAGGGTGAGACACTTAAGGTTCGCCATCGTTTTTGAGTGGATACGATACTCCGATTGAATTACAGGACAGCATAAGGGTTATTTCAGAAAAGCACCGAAACTGTTTCGGATATCGAAATAACTCAAGGGTGTATTTGTTAATGTTTGTTAATTGAATGAATTAACAAATATTAAAGAAATAAAAATGTTTTATTAAATCAATAAGTGTGAATTTTAATTAGCATGAATGTCATGCATTAAAATGGGGGTTACCTCATGTTGATGAGGGGGTTACCACCATGAAGGGAATGAAGAGGGGGTCATGAAGAGGAGGAGACCCTCCTTGGCCGGCCACCCCTTGGGGGCTGCCCCTCCTCCTCTATATAAACCCCTCCCTCTCCTCCATGTCACACACTTCTTGATCCTCCCCTCCATTGCATAGTTGCTGCCCACTTTCCGTCTTGGCTTAGCGAAGCTCTGCCGGAATTGTAGTTCGTAGTTCATACACTTGGAGAAGTGTGTGGAGGAGTGTCCGGCGGATCCCTTCTTCCGCTGCCCCGCTAGACCGAGGGCGTGGAGGAGTCGACGTCGAGCTGTACGTGTGACCGAGCACGGGGGCGCTGCCACTTGTGGCACCGGGTACACGATCTTGCGATCGTCAAGTGAACCACGACGTCGACTACGTCAAGTGAACAACTATGTCGACTACGTGCGTCTACATCGACTCTCCATCGTCAACGTTTGTTTGGGAACGTAATCCCCGCTTACGGTCGTCGAGGGTTAGTCTCCGTTGCTACCACCTCGTAGAGTATCTTGGCTGGTTCATGTGTTCTTGCGTAGGAAAATTTTTGTTTTCTATGCTACGAACCCATCAGTGGTATCAGAGCCATCTCTATGCGTACTTGGTTTGCACGGTTAGAACACATGTGGATGTGGGCGTTGATGATCATGTTATTGCAATTTTTTGGTATTTTGGATCATAGTGGCATAGTGGGATTGAAGCTGCCCGAGACTAACCTTACGTGACCGTGTTCACGAGACTTGTCCCACACTTGACATGCTTCAGCATATGTGGCTTTGCGGGTGCACGTTTCTCCCACTATAGTTATGATCTATTTTACAAAGAGTTGTTAATAATATTTTTATCACCGTTGTGGTTCTTGTTCGTAGGTAAGAACGGATCTTCCTAGAAAGCCCCAAATCACGTAAAATATGCAAGACAAATTAGAAACGTCTAACTTGTTTTTGCAGGGCATGTGATGTGATATGGTCAAATTGTTTATGTTACAAATTCTATGCGATGATCCTTTTTGTAAGTTATAAACAACCGGCAGGAGCCATATGGTTGTCTTTACATTTAAATGGTCTGTGTGCCGTATATATATATATATCCAAGTGATATATTGTAATGGAGGAAGACAAACAAGGTGGCGCGCCATGGACCTTGGTGCTACGCCGGTGGAATGATGGAGATCATGCCATGACGCACAAGATGGAGATCGAGTGCATGAAGGACCATATCATATCACATTATATATGCATGTGATGTTTATCCTTTTATGCATCCTATTCTGCTTAGATTTGATCGCGCGGTAGCATTATAAGATGATCCCTCTCACATAAATATCAAGATAAAATGTGTTCTTCCATAACATGCACCATCACGAAAGTTTGTCGTTTTGAGACACCTCGTGATGATCGGGTGTGATAGACTCTACGTTCACATATGACGGGTGTAAGACAGTTTTACACACGCAAATGTTATGGTTCTACTTGGCGAGCCTAGCATGTACAAACATGGCCTCGGAACACGAACCGAAAGGTTAAGCATGAGTCATATGGTTGATATGATGAACATGGTGATGTTCGCCTTTGAAAATATACCGTTGCACGTGATGATCGGTTGCGGTATAGTGGATTTGGTTCGTGTAATCACTTAAGAAAACTAGGAGGGATGTTGTTTTTAAGTGGGAGTTCACGTAGAATTTGATTTAACCTGAACTCATTCTTTTATGAACTTAGTCTAAATAAACTTTGCAAATAATTTGTAGATCATGGCACCACCTGCTCTCAATTTCAATGCGTTCATGGAGAAAGAAAAACTAGCCACCAACGGTAGCAACTTCACCAACTGGGCACTTAACTTGAGGATCCTCCTCAATGCCTCTCAAAAGGGCTATGTGCTTGAGGCACCACTAGGTAACCCGCCTACAGAAGATGCTCCCGATGAAGAGAAAAATGTTTTTCTGACTCGTAAGGAGGACCACAGTTTAGTTCATTGCGGCATACTGTATGGACTTGAGCCGGAGCTGCGAAAATGTTTCGAGAACAGCAACGCTTATGATACAATGGGAGAGTTGAAATTGATCTTCGACTCCCATACTGCCGTAGAGAGTTATGATGCTTCAGAAAAGTTCTTTAGCTGCATGATGGAAGAGAACAGCTCCGTTAGTGAGCACGTACTCAAAATGTCTGGGTACGCCGATAAGCTCATCTCCTTGGGAATAATGATTCCCAATGAGTTGGGAATACATCGGGTTCTCCAATCTCTCCCACCTAGCTTCAAAGGCTTTGTGATGAACTACAACATGCAGGGCATGAGGAAGTCTCTCCCCGAGCTTCTCTCAATGCTTAAGACTGCAGAAGTGGAGATCAAAAAGGAACATCAAGTGTTGATGGTCAATAAGACCACTAGTTTCAAGAAAGGTAGAAAGGATAATAAGTCCAAGGGAAGAAACAAGAGGGACGGCAAATCTGTTGCCGGTTCTGAGAAGAAACCCAAGGCTGGTCCTAAACCTGAAACTGAGTGCTTCTACTGCAAGGAAACGGGGTACTGGAAGCGCAACTACCCAAAGTATCTGGCGGATAAGAAGGACGGGAAGATTAACAAAGGTATATATGATATACATGTTATTGATGTGTACCTTACTAGTAGTCGCAATAGCACCTGGGTATTTGATACTGGTTCGGTTGCTCACATATGTAACTCGAAACAGGGGCTAAAGAATAAGCGGCAACTTGCGAAGGATGAGGTCACGATGTGCGTCGGCAATGGATCAAAAGTTGATGTGATCGCCGTCGGGACGCTGCCTCTACATTTACCATCTGGATTAGTTTTAAACCTGAATAAATGTTATTTGGTGCCTGCGTTGAGCATGAACATTATATCTGGATCTTGTTTAATGCGAGACAATTATTTATTCCAGTCTGAGAACAATGGTTGTTTGATTTATATGAATAATATCTTTTATGGACATGCACCTGAGAAGAAAGGTTTATTTCTTGTGAATCTTGATAGTGAATGCCAAAAGAATTAAGTCAAATGATGATATAGCCGCATACATGTGGCACTGCCATTTAGGTCATATTGGTGTTAAACGCATGAAGAAGCTTCATTCGGATGGACTTCTGGAATCACTTGATTATGAATCATTTGAGACATGCGAGCCATGTCTTATGGGCAAGATGCCGTTTTCCGGTTCAATGGAACGGGCGCAGACTTATTGAAAATCATACATACCGATGTATGTGGACCTATGAGTGTGCCGGCGCGTGGTGGATATTGTTATTTTGTCACTTTCACTAATGACTTAAGTAGATATGGGTATATTTACTTAATGAAATACAAGACTGAAACGTTTGAAAAGTTCAAAGAATTTCAGAGTGAAGTAGAAAATCATCGTAACAGAAAGATTAAATTTCTACGATCTGATCGTGGAGGAGAATATCTTAGTTACGAGTTTGGCGCACATATGAGAGAATGTGGAATAGTTTCACAACTCACTCCCGCTGGAACACCACAACGAAATGGTGTATCCGAACGTCGTAACCGTACCTTATTGGATATGGTTCGGTCTATGATGTCTCTTACCGATCTGCCACTATCTTTTTGGGGTTATGCGCTAGAAACAGCCGATTTCACTTTAAATAGGGCTCCATCTAAATCCGTTGAAACGACACCGTATGAATTATGGTTTGGAAACAAACCTAAGCTGTCATTTCTAAAAGTTTGGGGATGCGATGTTTATGTGAAGAAACTTCAGCCTGATAAACTCGAACCCAAAGCGGAAAAATGCGTCTTCATAGGATACCCTAAAGAAACAATTGGGTACACCTTCTATCACAGATCCGAAGGCAAAGTGTTTGTTGCTAAGAACGGATCCTTTTTGGAGGAGTTTCTCTCGAAAGGTGTGAATAGTAGGAAGGTAGAACTCGATGAGGTTATTGAACCTCCTCTTCATGAATTGGCGAGTGGCGCAGCGCCGGAAACCGTTCCGGTGGTGACTTCACCAAATGAAGTGGGAGCTAATGATGAAGATCATGAAACTCCAAAAGAGGATGCTATCGAACCTCGCAGGTCGACAAGAACACGTGCCACTCCTAAATGGTACGGTGATCTTGTCGTAAATGCCATTGTTGAGAACGATGACCCTGCGACATATGATGAAGCGATGATGAGCCTAGATTCCAACAAATGGCATGAAGCCATGAAATCCGAAATGGAATCCATGTATGAAAACCAAGTATGGACTTTGGTGGAACTTCCCAATGACCGAAAGGCCGTTGAGAATAAATGGATTTTCAAGAAAAAAACAGACGCTGATGGTAATGTGACCGTCTATAAAGCACGACTTGTAGCAAAAGGTTTCTGACAAATTCAAGGAATTGACTATGATGAGACTTTCTCACCCGTAGCGATGCTAAAGTCTGTTAGGATTATGTTAGCAATTGCTGCATTTTTCGATTATGAAATTTGGCAGATGGATGTGAAAACCGTGTTCCTTAATGGTAACATTGAGGAAGAGTTGTACATGGTACAGCCCAAGGGTTTTGTTGATCCTAAGGATGCTGACAAGGTATGCAAACTTCAGCGATCCATCTATGGACTGAAGCAAGCATCTCGGAGTTGGAATCTCCATTTTGACGAAGTTATCAAAGGGTTTGGATTTGTCAAAACTTATGGAGAAACTTGTATTTACAAGAAAGTGAGTGGGAGCTCTGTAGCATTTCTAATATTATATGTGGATGACATATTGCTGATTGGAAATGATACAGAACTTTTGAAGAGCGGAAAAGATTACTTAAATAGTAAGTTTTTGATGAAAGACCTTGGTGAAGCGGCGTATATTTTAGGCATCAAAATCTATAGAGATAGATCAAGACGCTTAATTGGGCTATCACAAAGTACATACCTTGACAAGATTCTAAAGAGGTTTAGAATGGAGGATAGTAAGAAAGGGTTCTTACCTATGTTGCAAGGAAAGATCTTGAGTAAGACTCAAGGTCCGGCTACAGCTGAAGATAGAGAAGAGATGAATAAGATTCCCTATGCCTCTGCCATAGGCTCTATCATGTATGCCATGTTATGTACAAGACCAGATGTGGCACATGCTATTAGTTTGACTAGTAGGTACCAATCTGATCCAGGTTTGGAACACTGGACGGCGGTCAAGAATATCCTTAAGTACTTAAGAAGGACTAAGGATATGTTTCTCGTATATGGCGGTGAAGAAGAGCTCGTCGCAAGTTGTTACGTCGATGCTAGCTTCGACACTGATCCGGATGACTCTAAGTCTCAATCCGGGTACGTATTTGTTATGAATGGAGGAGCAGTAAGCTGGAGGAGTTCCAAGCAAAGCGTGGTGGCGAGATCAACAACAGAGGCGGAATACATTGCTGCTTCAGAAGCGGCAGAGGAAGCAGTTTGGATGAAGGAGTTCATATCCGAACTGGGTGTGGTTCCGAGTGCATTGGATCCAATGGTTATCTATTGCGACAACAATGGTGTCATTGCCAATACTCAGGAGCCAAGGTCTCACAAGAAATTCAAGCATGTAAAGCGCCGATTTCACTCCATCCGTGAGCATGTCACTGATGGTGATGTAAAGATTTGCAAAGTACACACGGATCTGAATGTGGCAGATCCGCTGACTAAAGCTCTCCCCAAGGCAAAACATGATCAGCACCAGAACTCAATGGGTGTTAGATTCATCACTATGTAATCTAGATTATTGACTCTAGTGCAAGTGGGAGACTGAAAGGAATATGCCCGAGAGGCAATAATAAAGTTGTTATTATATTATTCCGTGTTCATAATAGATGTTTATTTCTCATGCTAGAATTGTATTAATCGGAAACATTAATACTTGTGTGATTAATAAACTAAAAGAGTTCCTAGTAAAGCCTCTCTTTTATACTAGCTCGTTGATTAACCGATGATCAAGGTTTCCTGATCATGAACATTGGATGTTGTTAATAACGGGGTCATATCATTAGAAGAATGATGTGATGAACACTCACACCCATACTACGAATAGCAATACGATCAAGTCATCAAGTTCTTTGCTATATCAAACTCATACGAAATAGTTCTAATCCTCAGACCATGAGATCATGTTAATCACTGATACCGAAAGAGTGCTTTGATGATATCAAACGTCACACCGTCATAGGGTGATTATAAAGGTTGATTTGGGAATTCTGAAAGTATTAGTTGAGGCTCATGGATCAAGAGTGGAATTTGTCCGACCCGATGACGGGAAGATATTCTCTGGGCCCTTCTCGGTGATATTGCATTAGAATCGCTTGCAAGCATGTGACTAGGTCATAGGAATGCATTATCACGGAACGAGTAAAGAGACTTGTCGGGAACGAGATCGAACTAGGTATGGTTGATACCAAATAATCGGATCTCGGACAAGTAATAATATCGCGAGACAAAAGCAATTCACTATGTTCGTTACTGGTTCACACGATCACTAGTTCATCGTTGAGTAAGTGGGAGTCATCATGGATTTCCAGATCCCGCTGTTGATTATTGATCGGAGAGGAGTCTCGATCATGTCCACGTTATTCACGAACCGTAGGGTGACACACTTAAGGTTCGCCGTCGTTTTTGAGTGGATACGATACTCCGATTGAATTACAGGACAGCATAAGGGTTATTTCAGAAAAGCACCGAAACTGTTTCGGATATCGAAATCACTCAAGGGTGTATTTGTTAATGTTTGTTAATTGAATGAATTAACAAATATTAAAGAAATAAAAATGTTTTATTAAATCAATAAGTGTGAATTTTAATTAGCATGAATGTCATGCATTAAAATGGGGGTTACCTCATGTTGATGAGGGGGTTACCACCATGAAGGAAATGAAGAGGGGGTCATGAAGAGGAGGAGACCCTCCTTGGCCGGCCACCCCTTGGGGGCTGCCCCTCCTCCTCTATATAAACCCCTCCCTCTCCTCCATGTCACACACTTCTTGATCCTCCCCTCCATTGCATAGTTGATGCCCACTTT
Source organism: Dactylis glomerata (assembly GCA_007115705.1). Taxonomy (NCBI): domain Eukaryota; kingdom Viridiplantae; phylum Streptophyta; class Magnoliopsida; order Poales; family Poaceae; genus Dactylis; species Dactylis glomerata. The sequence goes on along the minus strand of QXEO01000149.1, from coordinate 1,414,720 downwards.
CCGTCTTGGCTTAGCGAAGCTCTGCCGGAATTGTAGTTCGTAGTTCATACACTTGGAGAAGTGTGTGGAGGAGTGTCCGGCGGATCCCTTCTTCCGCTGCCCCGCTGGACCGAGGGCGTGGAGGAGTCGACGTCGAGCTGTACGTGTGACCGAGCACGGGGGCGCTGCCACTTGTGGCGCCGGGTACACGATCTTGCGATCGTCAAGTGAACCACGACGTCGACTACGTCAAGTGAACAACTACGTCGACTACGTGCATCTACATCGACTCTCCATCATCAACGTTTGTGTGGGAACGTAATCCCCGCTTACGGTCGTCGAGGGTTAGTCTCCGTTGCTACCACCTCGTAGAGTATCTTGGCTGGTTTATGTGTTCTTGCGTAGGAAATTTTTTGTTTTCTATGCTACGAACCCATCAGGTGGGCATCCGATAGAATCGGTTAGCCATGGTTTGAGAAAGGAAAAGGTGGGGAGGAGTGCCAAGCTATAAAAGAGCACCAATGTGCCAATTAATCAACATCTCGAAACCGCTCTCACTTGTTTAGTATGGAAGATATCAAGAACTCCGTTGCTAGTCGTTGACAAAAGCAACCACCTCTCAAAATAACTCTTATCTCAGTTTTACAAATGAAAAGATCTAGCACATGTTTAAATCCCTGCTTCCCTCTGCGAAGGGCCTATCTTTTACTTTTATGTTGAGTCGGCCTATTCCCTTCTATCTCAAGCAAGCATTCGAGTTGGTATGTTTCACTCATCCATATATTGATCCGTTGAATCATGTTTACTATCTTCCTTTGTTTAGTACAATGCTTTTATCTGAAGGAATATTTCTTTGAAAGCTTTCTATGATTGCAAAGAGTTTGTTTCATTGAGCATATGGTTTTTGCTATATTAGCTCTGTTATAAAAGACTCTGTTCAAAAGTAAGTATAGTTTGTTCATTGTTCTCTGACCAAGAACTAAGGTTTGCCATCACCAATTATAATTTACCTTGTGCATCTTTATTTGTGATTCCCTTTTACTAATTACAAGTCTATATTATATGTAGGGAAGTTGTTGTCTATTATAATTTGTGCCTTGGTGAATGTGATGTTTCTTGTCCGTATTTTGATTATCGATACTTCACTCCATAAACCTGTGGTCATGTTTACCGAGTTCAGTTTTCGCTTGGGGACAAGCGAGGTCTAAGCTTGAGGGGGTTGATATGTCCATTTTGCATCACTATTTTGTATCATAATTTACTGTTATTCATTGATACATTTCACATTTAGAGATGATACTTATGTTATTTCCTCTATTTTTACAAGTTTGATGACCATTGGAGGATTTGCTGCCGGAGTCAGGATTCTGCTGGAAAAAGGACCGTCAAGACACCATGTTTCGGAAGATCAGAAAATTCCTAAAAAATACTAGAAAATTATATTTCGCCAGAAGACTGAAGGAGCCAGAAGGAGGAGGCGAGAGGAGCCACAGGGTGGGCTCACCCACAGGGGGCGCGGGCCCACCCCTGGCCGCGCCGGCCTATGGTGTGGCCACCCTGGCCCACTACTACCATCGCACCTTCACGTATTTCATCGTCCCTAAAAACCTAAGTCAAGGGGGGCTCAGAGATAGACACTGCCACCTTTGCGGGGCAGAAAACACCAGAGAGAGAAAAGCTCTCCGGCAGGTAGAAATCTGCTGGGGAAATTCCTTCTCGGAAAGGGGAGATCGTCGCCATCGTCATCATCATCGCTCTGGACTTCATCGGGATCATCATCACCATCATCCTCATCACCAGCACCTTCATCTCCACCATCACCATGCCATCCCGCTGTAACATCTTGGGTTGAATCTTGTCAAATTCTTAGGGGAAACTTTCCCGGTGTTGATTACTCTTGTGGTTGATGCTATTGAGTGGAACCGTTGAATTAAGGTTTATGTTCAGATTATTATTTACCATTATTTCACCTCTAATCATGATCCATATGATGTCTTGTGAGTAGTTCGTTTAGTTCTTGAGGACATGGGAGAAGTCAAGATGTTAGTACTGGAATTATGTTAAGTAATATTTAATTGTTTGATATTTATTTGTTGCGGTGCTATTTCACTAGTGCTGTCATGTGAACATCGACTACATGATACTTCACCATTTATGGGCCTAGTGGAATGCATTGTGTATTTGGCTACTAATTGTGGGGTTGCTGGAGTGACAGAAACCTAAACCCCCATTAGGAAACCATTGCACCAGGGAGCGTAGGATCTTAGAGTTTAAGGATGTGGTTAGATTTATCTTAATTACTTTCTTGTATTTGCGGATGCTTGCAAGGGGTATAATCACAAGTCTGTATTAGTCCTAGTAAGGGTAGTACGCTAGCACATGTTCACCCCCATAACACTTATCAAACCAATAAAGATTATTTAGCGGTATGAAGCGAAAGCACTTGACAGAAACTCCCGTGTGTCCTCGAGAACGTTTGGTCATCATAAGTTACACAACCAGCTTGTCCTTTGCTCTAGAAAGGATTGGGCCACTTGCAGCAATTATTATTACTGTCTTTTATTTACTCATACTTTATTTACTCGCATTACCTAATACCCCTGAAAACCCGTTTGCTAGTATTTACAGTGAATCCTTGATCAAAACCACTCGTCAACACCTTCTGCTCCTCGTTGGGTTCGACACTCTTATTTATCGAAAGTACTAGGATACACCCCCTATACTTGTGGGTCATCAACACGCATTACTCATCTTGTATGAGATGGCATCATATATTCTTGGTCTTCTGGTGAGACCTTTGTTTCTTGGCCGATACTATGTTGTCACTATTGTCATACAATAAAACTACATAGTACTAGCACATTTGGAACTACACCTAGTTCTTTTGCTGCTTCTAGAGCAATTAAATACTTAGCCCTTGTTGCAGTATCCATCACAATGTTTAATATTGGAACTCATCCAAATCATCATGGAACTTTCTTCCATCTTATTGTGCCACCTTATAACTAAGAACAAATAGCCTAAAATTGAGATAAAATTTCAATTGTATATGTGACAAAGCCAATGTAACACATTGCAATGAACCATTTGTCACTTTTGCATACTGGATATATAGTCTTAGTTCTTCTAAAGTACATAAGAATATTCTTACTATTGTCCAACGATCATCATATTAATGCTCGTAACCTTTTAAAGCATCGGACACATCTAGATCTACATATCATGGTATACAAGATTGATAAAATCATTCTTGTGGTTTCACTCATCAAGTGTCAAAACAGTTGATTCTTGCTTCAACCTCTTCCATGCAACAAGAACCATTCTTATTGTTTCCATATTGAACAAATTCAATATTTCATCTATGTACTCTGCAAAACTATATTAATGCCTCAATCTATCTGCATAGACATTGATGCTCAATATTCTGGTTTTGCCTAAGTCTTTCATTGAAAATCTAATTTTAATGAAAACTTAACATATCAAGAAAAACACATAATTTCCATTAACCGATATGTCGTCTACATAAAGTATTAGAAATATGTATGAGCGCTCCCACTTACTTTCTTGTAATACAAGCATCTTCAAATATCTTGATGAAATTAACACTTTAACATTTTCATCATAATGAAGATTCCAACTCTGTTATGCTTACTTCTACCATTGAGGTTTGCATACATATCTAGCAACCGTTGAATCAACAAAACCCATTGGGTCGTGTCAGGTACACGTCCTTGGTGTGCATTCCGGTAGAGGATATTGTTTCATTTATTCAACTATCATATCTCAATATGTAATTGTAGCTACAATAATCCATATGACGAAGTCAGGGTCCATCACCGCTTCTTTGTATATTGTCGATTACTATTATCTAATAATATCTCATCCTCAAATCTTGCTATTTGATGACAACCAACTTGGTTAAATAAAAACTTTGATGTCCGGTACTACAACATATTGTAGGTGCGGGAGCCATGGGCACAATTGCCGCTTCCAGAACATTTTCCAGTGCTGTGCTACTTTGCTCATCTTGCTCAGGTTCAATAACCTAATCAAGTTCTATTTTCCTCCCACTTAAACCTTCCACGAAAAATCTCTTCATAAGAAATTCACTTCTTTAGCGACAATCACTATGTGTTCGGGTTCATAGTAGAAGGAATGCCCATCGACATTTTTTAGGATAACCTGCAAATACTTACTAATCCGATTTTCGTTGTAAATATTTTACTTATGCCTTGCATACCAAAATTTAAGAAAATACCACAATAACTTATATGGAGTCATTTTAGCGGATTATGATGTCACTCTCTATTCAGTGAAAAGCGGTGATGACCCACAAGTATAGGGGATCGCAATAGTCTTCGAGGGAAGTAAAACCCAAATTTATTGATTCGACACAAGGGGAGCCAAAGAATATTTATAAGCCTTAACAGATGAGTTGTCAATTCAGCTGCACCTGGAAACAGACTTGCTCACAGTGGTTTATCAGTACCAACAGTTTGATAGTGGTGATAGTAGTAAAATAGTAGCAATACTAAAGTAAAGACAATAACAGTATCAATAGTAAATAGTAGGATTAAATACTGTAGGCATAGGGATGGATGAACGGGCGTTGCATGGACAAGATAATTCATATAATAATCTTATTTTACCCGGAAGCTTCCAGAGATCCGAAGAGAAGTAGGAGGGGGGCCACCAGGGCCCCACACACAGGGGCGGCGCGGCCAGGCCCCTGGCCACGCGGGCCCCGTGTGAGGGCGCCTGGCCCCTCCTCTGACATCGCCCCTTCGCCTATAAAGACCCCCGACAGAAAAAACCTAAGTACCCGATTAGATTTCCAGAACACATCGCGATCCGCCGCCACCGTTGACCCGAAGATCGGGAGGGTCCAGAAGCTCTTCCCGGCACCCTGCCGGAGAGGGTAATCACCACCAGAGGTCTTCTTCATCGCCATGCTTGCCTCCGGAGCGATGAGTGAGTAGTCTACCTTGGACTATGGGTCCATAGCAGTAGCTAGATGGTTGTCTTCTCCACCATGTGCTTCATGTTTAGATCTCATGAGCTGCCCTACATGATTGAGATCACCGTTATGTAATTCTACATGTTTGGTTTGTTGGGATCCGATGAATATTGGTGTTTATGATTAAGTTGTTGTACTGAATTATATCTTTTGTTATCTCTATGTTGTTTATGATCTTGCATGCTCTCCGTTGTTAGTAGCTATCTTGGCCGAGTAGTTGCTAGTTACTCCAAGAGGGGGTATTTATGCTCGATAGTGGGTTCATGCCTCTATTTCACCTGGGGGAGTGACAGAAACCTCTAAGGTGGTAGATGTGCTGTTGCTACTAGGGAGAAAACAACATTCATATGCTCAAGGGCATATGCTTTGTTTACATTACACACTTTGCTTAATGCAATTATCTGTTGTTCGCAACTTAATACTACTGGGGTGTTCGGATTGATATCCCCGGGAGTGGATTATTAGTCATAGATGCAGTTGGATGGCGGTCTATGTATTTTGTTGTAATGCCCAGAGTAAATCTCATAGTGATCTTCTTGACATATCACGTTTATCTTTATTCTATCAATTGCCCAACTGTAATTTGTTTACCCAGCATGTGTTATTTTATCTATGGAGAGACACCACTAGTGAACTATGGACCCCGGTCCTATTTACATCATATTGCTATCACCTGTTTACTTTACTCGCACTGTTAACTTTACTTGCATACTATATTGTTTTCCACTCGATACGCTCATAATCTTTGTTTCAAGCAAACCGGTGAGATTGACAACCTCATCGCAAGTTGGGAACAAAGTACTTGGTTGTGTGTGTGCAGGTTCCGCATCACCTTCAGTCGTCGCCGTCTCTCCTCTCCTGATCGATAAACCTTGGTATCTTAACTGAGGGAAAACTAGCTGCTATACTCATCATACCTTCCTCTTGGGGTTCCCAACGGGCTGGTTATTCACCACGCACAAGGACTTACTGCTCCACGCCAGCAGCCTCCTTTTCTGGCGCCATCAATAAGTAGCAGCTCATTTTCTGGCGCCGTTGCCAGGGATTGAAGAAGACGAAGAAGCTCCCTCATCAACTAGGCACCAGCTCATTTTCTGGCGCCATTGCCGGGGAGGAAGAGAAGACTTCTGCGAGGGGAGTTTTTCGCACACACATCCTTTACTTTGTTTATTGTTTTGCTTTACTTTATTTATTTTACCTGCATCGTTTTTATATCAAAAACCCAAAAAAAATTAGAATCCTTGGTAGTTGCTATTTCTTTACTTTTAGTTTATTATGTCTAGTTCAGTTGCTACTACTATGTCGCCCGAGGACATGATTTTTACTTTTAAGCAGAGAGATGAGGAAAGCTTTAAAGAAGCTTGGTCTAGAATTTACGATTGGCATGAAAAAACTGAACCTAAAATGACTTTGAGTTTGCTTCTTAGTAGCTTTTACTTTGGACTTTCTCTTCGTTATAGATATGCTTTGGATGCTACTACAGAAGGAGATTTCCTTCATTATGATGGAGATCAAGCCTTAAATATTATAAAAAAGTTGATTACAATTTATAGCATGCCAACTTATTTTGATTCCTCTCTTGTGTGCATCTTTAATAGACTTAATACTCTTGAGACTCGCACTGCTAGTTTGAATTCTTGCTACAATGCTTTGCGCCAGCATTTTGATTATGTGCCAACAAATACTGAACCTTCGAGTTGGTATCCTACGATAAAAATCACCATTAGTGGTGAAACTTTTCATGCTCGTTGTGATATTATGTCTGAATTTTGTCTCATGCCAAAGGATGTTTATGAATCTTTGAGCCTTTGGAAGCTTTCTGAGGGAGGAGAAGAAATTTCTCTTACTAACAATGCCACTATATTTCCCCTTGGAATAGCTGAAGGAGTCTTTACAAAAGTCCTAGGAAGAATGATATCTACTGATTATCTTGTTATTGAATGCGTAGGAAAAGGACAAATCACACTTGGAAGATCCATTCTGAAGCTCCTGGGCGCCGTCATCGATGTGGGAAAAGGCAATATAACATTTACCTCTCCACCTTGCAATAACCATGTCTTTCCTAGAGTCAAGGGCAAAGGTAAGAAAGGGAGACGTAAGGCACGTGCTGATCCTAGTGGTTCATCACTTGATATTACTTGATTCGCAATTTTCTGCGCCTAGCTCAAAGGCGTTAAAGAAAAGCTCTCTTGGGAGATAACCCAATATTTTCTTTTCAGTACTTTTTCTTTTATTTGAGTCTTGGAAGTCATTACTACTGTAATGACCGCTCCTTATCTTGTTTATTTCATTTTTGTGCCAAGAGAAGCCTCTAATTTGAGTGAGGTAAAGATTTGGGGATGTTGCTGTCCTGAAACTGTTTTCGGTGCTGCACCGTAAAAATTCGTGAAAATTCTCTGTTTATCTTTTGGACCTGCGATTTCTTGTGCATATGCCCCAGGTTATATCCAACTTTTGTTAGTTGAACACTTTTTGATTTGAGCAACAGAAAATCTCTCAAAAATTCGACCTTTGTCAGCTGTTCAGTTTTGACAGATTTCTGCCAATATTTGTGTTTGCCACTTTATCGCTTTCTTTTGAGTTCTTTTGATCACGAAACTTTTGGGGAGGTTGCTACAGTAGTATTTCCTATATATGTGGTGGTTTTGAGTTGAAACCTGAAGCAAATAGAGGGTTGATTATATGTTATGCTTGCACTAATGTTGCTAATAGAATTGTGTTTAGTTTTGTATGAAGGAAGTTTTCAAGTGTAGGGATTGGAGAATGATGAGATGAGTTGAAGAATGGACAAAAGCTCAAGCTTGGGGATTCCCATGCATCACCCCAAGAAATATCCAAGAAGTACAAGCGTCAAATCTTGGGGATGCCCCCGAGGCACCCCTTCTTCATCGGCAAAAATTAGGTCACCTTTCAAAACACTATATTTTTATTGCTTCATGCACTATGTGTTTTTCTTGGAGCGTCAGTTGTTTTAGTTTTCTTAGTTGGTTAGGTTTGTTTGTTTGCTGCAATAAATGGTTGGACCCCAACAAATTTCCTTTGGAGAAGTTGTACTCATTTTCATTTGCAAAGAACGCTCTAGTTTTCACTCTTATTAAAAATCGGGCGTTCTTCTTTTTCTGCTGCTGCTTTTGGTTTTCGTTTTCACCTTGATTTGCGTTCAGATCTTCTTATATCTTTTCATCAAGGTGTATTTTTGCCTCTGATCTTTATTGGTTTTCATCAAAAGAGGTGTTTATAAAAATTTCAAATGGTGTTGGAAAAGAGAAAAAGCTTTGTGCAAAATAGTGGTATAAGAAGGAGCTTGTGTAGACTGCGGCTTAGGCTTTTTCATGTCATGCTTGATGTCTTTTTGATAGTATGCTTAGTGGTTTTGCTGTAGCATGACTTGTCTCAAATAACTGAGATTGCTTAATGAGCCTTTGAAAAAATCATGCGTTGTTTTTATTGTATGGAAGCATTATTTTGGTTTTCTCCTTGATGCTTTATTTGGGTTGACTTGGCGCATGCTCACACATGTTAGACTCTTAAAAAGTCTCCAATAGCCTTCATGATCATTTAGTTTTTGACTTTTGATGCCATCTTATGCTTCTTTTAATGTCGCTTTGTCGCTTTATATGATTATGGCCATTATTGCTCTCTTAGTTGGTCGCTCCCAGTCTTTGCTAGCCCTCGCCTTGTACTGAGTATGAGCTCTACTCGTGCATCCAACTCCTAAAAGCCGAAGTTTTCCAAAGTGTCCACCATACATACCTACTAGCAATTTGCTATTCCAAGTAAATTTGACTTGCTTTTATTTTCTCTTCAAATTAAACTCTTATCAGTGTTATGCGAAATTCGGTCAGTAAAGCTCTCACGAACCGGAAGGCACACTTTACTTTTTCCTGTTCTTAAAAATTTAACATTGTGGTCTCTTATGTTGAGTTGTTATGCTTGCAAGTTGTAAGTTGGATTCTAGCCCATCCATGTTGTCATGGGGCAAGCTTTCAACATTGCACTTCTTATTTGAGTTGATATCGTGATCTTTTGTTTATGGATGCCCGCGGTGTGAAATGAATTGGGAATCTTGTGGGGATCATAGAGTTTGTATATGTGTTAGGGAAACGCCGGGCCGCCAATCTAAGCCATGCATAATTCATGGTGGAAATTTTCAGCATACCCATGGTGAACATACGACGACGCATCTCACAATAAAAAGCTAAACAAAAGGCAAATAAAAGAGATGTCGAGGTGTTCATTGTCTGCTTGTCCTATCATTTTGGTGTGGGCTTGTTCCATGTCATCGGGCACGGAGGTACTCCATTGGCGGTTCTCAATGATATGCATATACTTACAATGACAAGAGCCTTGATTGGGACTCTAAGTAAAGTAGCATGAGGTTTGGGTACTCGTATTCACGGGGCACGAGGTTTTCAACTTATGATTTGTCAAGCATATGCATCATAATTGTTCTCGCATTAACTTTAACCATTCAAGATGCTTATGATGGGGGCAATGAGAGCTCAAAGCCGGTAAGTACCATAATTTTTGAAGGTTATAAAACTTGCAATCACTGCTTCCCTCTGCGAAGGGCCTTTCTTCTACTTTTATGTTGAGTCACCACCTTCTTTCTTTATGCACCATTAAGAGAGCATAGTTGTCATTCTTAGTGTGATATGCATTGTCCCAAAGTTCATTGATTGACTCATATTGTTGGTTTCACTTGTTCTTAAATTATTTGTATCTAGTTGCCCTCTTAAACTTTGAGGTGTCCTATGCATTTATGTTTTGCTCTCTTTGAAGGACAAGCTGAAAACCATTTGTATGTTTTTCCTTATGATTTGAACACACGTTTGACTTTCATTGTTTCATTATCATTATCTTTTGTTTGTGTTCATTTTCATATTTACAACATGGTTGCTAAGTTTCTTATTGTCATGATTATATCTTCATGCCCATGTTTTAAGTTCTTATGATCCCAGCTCACAAATGCTTACATATATGATCAAGATTGTGTAGGTGCATGTCACCTCAAAAATTATTCTTTGTTATCACTTACCTACTCGAGGACGAGCAGGAGTTAAGCTTGGGGATGCTTGATACGTCTCCAACGTATCTATAATTTTTGATGCTCCATGCTTGTTTTTACACCATTTGCCTAATGTTTAGTTACACTTAGTGGCACTTTTATGCATTTTCCGGAACTAACCTATTAACAAGTTGCCACAGTGCCAGTTTCCTGGTTTCTGCTGTTTTTGTGTTTCAGAAGTGAAACACAGGAAATATTCTCGGAATTGGACGAAACAAGTTCCTGAAGTCTTATTTTACCCGGAAGCTTCCAGAGATCCGAAGAGAAGTAGGAGGGGGCCACCAGGGCCCCACACACAGGGGTGGCGCGGCCAGGCCCCTGGCCGCACGGGCCCCGTGTGAGGGCGCCTGGCCCCTCCTCTGACATCGCCCCTTCGCCTATAAAGACCCCCCGACGGAAAAAACCTAAGTACCCGATCAGATTTCCAGAACACATCGCGATCCGCTGCCGCCATCGACCCGAAGATCGGGAGGGTCCAGAAGCTCTTCCCGGCACCCTGCCGGAGAGGGGAATCGCCACCGGAGGTCTTCTTCATCGCCATGCTTACCTCCGGAGCGATGAGTGAGTAGTCTACCTTGGACTATGGGTCCATAGCAGTAGCTAGATGGTTGTCTTCTCCACCATGTGCTTCATGTTTAGATCTCATGAGCTGCCCTACATGATTGAGATCACCGTTATGTAATTCTACATGTTTGGTTTGTTGGGATCCGATGAATATTGCTGTTTATGATTAAGTTGCTGTACTAAATTATATCTTTTGTTATCTCTATGTTGTTTATGATCTTGCATGCTCTCCGTTGTTAGTAGCTATCTTGGCCGAGTAGTTGCTAGTGACTCCAAGATGGGGTATTTATGCTCGATAGTGGGTTCATGCCTCTATTTCACCTGGGGGAGTGACAGAAACCTCTAAGGTGGTAGATGTGCTGTTGCTACTAGGGAGAAAACAACATTCATATGCTCAAGGGCATATGCTTTGTTTACATTACACACTTTGCTTAATGCAATTATCTGTTGTTCGCAACTTAATACTACTGGGGTGTTCGGATTGATATCCCCGGGAGTGGATTATTAGTCATAGATGCAGTTGGATGGCGGTCTATGTATTTTGTTGTAATGCCCAGAGTAAATCTCATAGTGATCTTCTTGACATATCACATTTATCTTTATTCTATCAATTGCCCAACTGTAATTTGTTTACCCAGCATGTGTTATTTTATCTATGGAGAGACACCACTAGTGAACTGTGGACCCCGGTCCTATTTACATCATATTGCTATCACCTGTTTACTTTACTCGCACTGTTTACTTTACTTGCATACTATATTGTTTTCCACTCGATACGCTCATAATCTTTGTTTCAAGAAAACCGGTGAGATTGACAACCTCATCGCAAGTTGGGAACAAAGTACTTGGTTGTGTGTGTGTAGGTTCCGCATCACCTTCAGTCGTCGCCATCTCTCCTCTCCTGATCGATAAACCTTGGTATCTTAACTGAGGGAAAACTAGCTGCTATACTCATCATACCTTCCTCTTGGTGTTCTCAACGGGCTGGTTATTCACCACGCACAAGGACTTACTGCTCCACGCCAGCAGCCTCCTTTTCTGGCGCCATCAACAAGTAGCAGTCTTCTGGTAAAATAGGATTGCAGTATTTTCTGGGATTTTTCCTGAAAGTTGGATTTCTATACAAAAACAAGACACCAGGGCAATTCTGCTGAAAACAGCGTTAGTCCGTGTTAGTTATATTCAAAATACACAAATTAGAGTAGAAACAATAGCAAAAGTGTTTGGGAAAGTAGATATGTTTTGGATGTATCAAGCGGTAGTCTCTAAAACATAATCCAGAAATTATATTGGAAGTTTTATTTCATCACTGATCTAACCATGTCAAACAAGGTTTGATTACATCCATCGAAACCTCCATACTCCTGTGGCGTTTCACGAGATGCAAGTTTGTGAAACAATTCACTTAACTCTTAGATTTTTGCTAAACTTGTAACTCAAATATTCTTCTTTATGATCCAATCATAAAAACTTTAATTTTCTTGTTACAACAATTTCCACTTCATAAATTGAATAATTTCAATCATTTCATACTTCTATCTCATCAAGTATATATACCATACATCTATTCGAGTCATTGGTGAAATAGAAAATACACCACGATCGACTTCACACAATGGACTACATACATCAACATGTACGATCTCCATTTAGTTAATCGCTTGTTCTGTATATGGCCCATGAATGGAGTTTAATCGTCTTTAGGAAAAGTCTCACAAGCGTCAATCAATTCAAAATTAAATGACTCGAAAATCCATCAATATAGAATTTCTTTCATGTTTTGTTTCCAATATGACTTAAACGGCGGTGCCTCAAATAAGTGAAATTCTTTTTGTCTTGCGACTTTTAGCATCATCATTCGTTGCAAATGTATCTATAATTTTTTATGCTCCATGCTTGTTTTACACCAATTGCTTTATGTTTTGTTCACACTTCGTGGAATTTTTATGCATTTTCTGGAACTAACCTATTAACAAGATGCCATAGTGCCAGTTCCTGTTTTCTGCTATTTTTGTATTTCAGAAAAGTTACACAGGAAATATTTTCAGAATTGGACGAAACGAAAGCCAAACTTCCTTTTTTTCCCGTCACGAAGACGAAGTCCAAACCAGAGACGGAGGAGGGCCAAGAGGCAGGCACGCCATAGGGTGGCGCCCCCCTTTGTCCGCGCCACCAGGTGGTGTGGGCCTCTGGTCCACCCTCTGACATCGCCCTTCCGCCTATATATTCTCTTTGAGGCGAAAACCCTAAATCATCCAGTCTCCGTCCATGAAAAGTTCCGCAGCGCCGCCGCCATCGAAGACCAATTTCAGGGGACAAAAGTCTCTGTTCCGGCACCCTGCCGGGACGGGGAATTACCCCTGGAGCCATCTCCATCGACTCCACTGCCATCTTCATCGTTGTTGCTGTCTCCCATGATGAGGAGGGAGTAGTTCTCCCCCGAGGCTAAGGGCTCTACCGGTAGCTATGTGTTCATCTCTCTCTCCCATGGTGTGATATTTATGTGATCATGAGCTTTGTAATCTAGTTGAATTGGTAGATGTTACTTTTCATCTATTATGCTACTCAAGTGGTTTCATTCTTGTAATCTCCAGAGACATCTTGTCCCATGATGTGAAGGTGACAGTGTGTGATACGTCTCAAACGTATCTATAATTTTTGATGCTCCGTGCTTGTTTTTACACTATTTGCTTAGTGTTTCGTTACACTTCATGGCATTTTTATGCATTTTCCGGAACTAACCTATTAACAAGATGCCACAGTGCCAGTTCCCTGTTTTCTGCTATTTTTGTGTTTCAGAAAAGTTACACAGGAAATATTCTCGTAATTGGACGAAACAAAAGCCGAACATCCAGAAATTTACCAAAGCTTCCAGAAGTCCGAAGAGGAGGCGGAGAGGGGCCACGGGCCGGCCACACAATAGGGCAGCGCGGCCCAGCCCCTGGCGCGCCCCCTATGTGTGTGACCGCCCTGGTCCACTTCTGACGCTGCCTTATTCATCGCCCTGCCGGAGAGGGGAATCACCACCGGAGGTCTTATTCATCGCCATGCTTACCTCCAGCGTGATGAGTGAGTAGTCTATCTTGGACTATGGGTCCATAGCAGTAGCTAGAGGGTTGTCTTCTCCACCATGTGCTTCATGTTTAGATCTCGTGAGCTGCCTTACATGATTGAGATCACCGTTATGTAATTCTACATGTTGTGTTTATTGAGATCCGATGAATATTGGTGTTATGTTGAGTTGATGTGCTGAATCATATATCTTATGTTATCTCTATGTTGTTTATGATCTTGCATGCTCTCCGTTGTTAGTAGCTATCTTGGCCAAGTAGATACTAGTGACTCCAAGAGGGGGTATTTATGCTTGATAGTTGGGTCATGCCTCTATTTAATCTGGAGGAGTGACAGAAACCTCTAAGGTTGTAGATGTGTTGTTGCTAATAGGGAGAAAACAACATTCTTGTGTCCAAGGACATTCGTTTTGTTTACATTACACACTTTGCTTAATGCAGTTATCTGTTGTTCGCAACTTAATACTCATGGCGTGTTCGGACGATATCCCCGTGAGTGGATTATTAGTCATAGATGTAGTTGGATGGCGGTCTATATATTTTGTTGTAATGCCAGAGTAAATCTCATAGTGATCCTCGCGACATATGCATGTTATCTTTGTTCTATCAATTGCTCAACTGTAATTTGTTTACCCAGCATGTTGTTATTTATTTTATGGAGAGACACCACTAGTGAACTGTGGACCCCGGTCTAGTTTCCTTTACATTTCTATCACCTGTTTACTTTACTTGCACTGTTTACTTTCTTGCATACTACTACTATTTTCCAATCGATACGCTCATACCTTTGTTTACAGCAAACTGGTGAGATTGACAACCTCATCGTAAGTTGGGAGCAAAGTATTTGGTTGTGTTGTGTGCAGGTTCTGCGTTGCTACTAGTTGAAGACGGGGTAACAAGTATCGTTAACGGTGCCCTTGTTGGAAGTCACTATGCTAGCAAGCATCACCTTCTTAAGTTTGACTTTCTCCTACTGGTTCGATAAACCTTGGTTTCTTACTGAGGGAAAACTGCTACTGTGCTCATCATACCTTCCTCTTGGGGTTCCCAACTGGTCGGTGATCTATATTAACACCGGCGCCATCAAGCTATTTTCTGGCGCCGTTGCCGAGGAGGAAGAAGACTTCTGCAAGGGGAGTTTCGCACGCACATCCTTTACTTTGTTATAGTTTTGCTTTACTTTACTTTTTACTTGCATCATTTTATCAAAAATACAAAAAAATTAGTTTCCTATTAGTTGTTTTTACTTGTCTACTTTTAGTTTTGTTAGAATGAGTAATCCTGAAGTTGAAGTCCATACTTTTAAGCAACAAGGGGAGAGAGAGTTTGAAAGATGCTTGGTACCGTATTACCAATTCTCATCATAGGTGTACAAAGAAGCACTCTACCATGATCCTCCTTAGAAATTTTTATGTTGGTATAACTAGTTGGAATAGGTACGTTCTTGATACTCTTGTAGGAGGTAATTTTCTAGGTACTCCCGCTCATGAAGCATGCACTTTAATAGAAAGTTTAGTGGGAGTACCACATATTCATGTTATTAAAACTGAGATCACTTTGGAGGAAGTTATAGAAAAACTAGGCTCTTTAGAAAAAAGTTTGTCAAATATCCTAGATAACGCAAACCGAGTTAATGAAGCGATAGAAAGTATCGGTAAGAGAATCACCGTTTTAGAAGCTAGCACTACTCTTGATAGTCAAAACCTTATGATTGGGAAACTAGAGGATTCCATGGAAATTTTAAGTTCAATTTTCTCTTCTCTTAAGTTTAAGAAGGAGAAAGCTTTTGTTGGAAAAGAGCCAAAATTTATTTATGTTCCCAAGGTGTCTGTGCCTAAACCTCAACATGTTTTTAAGATTGGTAAGACTTTTAGTTCAACTAAGAGTGACTTGCAGGTTGAATCCTCTTCAGGAACCTCTAAAGTGCCTAGTGTGGTAATTGGTGATCTTGAGGAAACAGTTGATCTTAATGCTTCTTTTGAAAATACTTAATTTGCACTTTCTGCGCCTAGCTCAAAGGCGTTAAAGAAAAGCACTCTTGGGAGATAACCCATTGTTTTATTTTTAGTACTTTTTCTTTTATTTGAGTCTTGGAAGTTATTACTACTGTAATAACCTCTCCTTATCTTTTTTATTCCGTTGTTGTGCCAAGAGAAACCTCTAATTTGAGTGAGGTAAGATTTGGGGATGTTGCTGTCCTGAAACAGTTTTCGGTGCTGCACCGTAAAAATTCGTGAACATTCTCAGAATATCTTTTTGACCTGTGATTATTTCTTATTCATATGCCCCAGGTTATATCCAAACTTTCATTAGTTATACACTTTTTGATTTGAGCAACAGAAAATCCTCAGAAAAATCGACCTTTGTCAGCTTTTCTGTTTTGATAGATTTCTGCCAATATTTGTGTTTGCCTCTTTATCGCTTTCTTTTTGAGTTCTTTTGATCACAGAACTTTTGGGGAAGTTTCTACAGTAGTATATGCTTTATATATGGTGGTTTTGAGTTGAAATCTGAAGCAAAAAAGGGTTGATTCATTATTATGCTTACACTAATGTTGCTAATAGAATTGTGTTTAGTTTTCTATGAAGGAAGTTTTCAAGTGTAGGGATTGGAGAATGATGAGATGAGTTGAAGAATGGACAAAAGCTCAAGCTTGGGGATGCCCACGTCACTCCAAGGAATATCCAAGAGGTACACGCGTCAAAGCTTGGGAATGCCCCCGAGGCACCCCTTCTTCATCGGCAAAAATCAGGTCACCTTTCAACACACTATATTTTTATTGCTTCATGCATTATGCGTTTTTCTTGGAGCATCTTGTCTTTAGTTTTCAGTTTTGTTTGCTTCAATAAATGGTTGGACCCCAACAATTCCTTTTGGAGAAGTTGCCTTGCTTTTCATTTGCCAAGAACACTCCGTTTTGCACTCTTATCATTCAACGAGTGTTCTTCTTTTTCTAGAACTGCGTTTAGCTTTCATTTTTCACCTTGATTTTTGTTGAGTCTTCTTATATATTTACATCAAGGTGTATTTTGACCTCTGGTGCATGTTGGTTTTCATCAAAAGAGTTGTTTCAAAAAGGTTCAAATGGTGTTGGAAAAGAGAAAATTTTCATGCAAAAAAATGGTACAAAAAGGAGCTTGTTTAGACTGCGGCCTAGACTTTTGCATGTCGTGCTTGATGTCATTTTGATAGTATGCTTAGTGGTCTTGCTGTAGCATGACTTGTCTCAAATGACTGAGATTGCTTAATGAGCCTTTGAAAAAATCATGCGTTGTTTTTATTATTTGGAAGCATTATTTTGGTTTTCTCCTTTGATGCTTTATTTGGGTTGACTTGGCGCATGCTCACACATGTTTGACTCATACAAAGTCGCCATAAGCCTCTATGATCATTTATTTTTTGTCTTTTGATGCCATCTTATGCTTCTTTTAATGTTGCTTTGTCGCTTTGCATGATTATGGCCGTTATTGCTCTCTTAGTTGGTCAGTCCCAGTCTTTTGCTAGCCCTCATTTTGTACCGAGTATGAGCTCTACTCCATCCAACTCCAAAAACCAAGTTTTCCATTGTGTCCACTATAAATTCCTATGCATGGTATTTGCAAGCCATTCCAAGTAAATTTTCATGTGCTACCTTTGAAAAAACCTTCAAAATACTTCTCATTTTGTGACACTGTTTTTAGCTCATGGGGACGTAGTGGTCGGATTTGCTATCTTCTATATTGTTTATTCCAAACAGAAAAAAAAGAAAAAAATCCACTCCTCCATGGTATGTGAATGTTGGTGGGCACCCGATGGAATCGGTTAGCCATGGTTTGAGAAAGGAAAAAGGTGGGGAGGAGTGCCAAGCTTTATAAAAGAGCACAAAAGTGCCAATCTCTCTCAAAAAATGCTTCATTTTTGTATGGAAGATAGTAAGAACCCCATTGCCAGTTGATACGTCTCAAACGTATCTATAATTTTTGATGCTCCATGCTTGTTTTTACACCATTTGCCTATTGTTTCGTTACACTTAGTGGCATTTTTATGAATTTTCCGGAACTAACCTATTAACAAGTGCCACAGTGCCAGTTTCCTGTTTTCTGCTGTTTTTGTGTTTCAGAAGTGATACACAGGAAATATTCTCGGAATTGGACGAAACAAGTTCTTGAAGTCTTTTTTTTCCCGGAAGCTTCCAGACATCCGAAGAAGTATCGGAGGGGGGCCACCAGGGCCCCACACATGGGGGTGGCGCGGCCAGGCCCCTGGCCGCGCCGGGCCCACGTGAGGGCTCCTGGCCCCTCCTCTGACATCGCCCCTTCGCCTATAAAGACCCCCCGACGGAAAAAACCTAAGAACCCGATTAGTTTTCCAGAACACATCGCGATCCGCCGCCGCCGTCGACCCAAAGATCGGGAGGGTCCAGAAGCTCTTCCCGGCACCCTGCCGGAGAGGGGAATCGCCACCGGAGGTCTTCTTCATCGCCATGCTTGCCTCCGGAGCGATGAGTGAGTAGTCTACCTTGGACTATGGGTCCATAGCAGTAGCTAGATGGTTCTCTTCTCCACCATGTGCTTCATGTTTAGATCTCATGAGCTGCCCTACATGATTGAGATCACCGTTATGTAATTCTATGATGTTGGTTTGTTGGGATCCGATGAATATTGGTGTTTATGATTAAGTTGCTGTACTGAATTATATCTTTTGTTATCTCTATGTTGTTTATGATCTTGCATGCTCTCCGTTGTTAGTAGTTATCTTGGCCGAGTAGTTGCTAGTGACTCCAAGAGGGGGTATTTATGCTCGATAGTGGGCTCATGTCTCTATTTCACCTGGGGGAGTGACAGAAACCTCTAAGGTGGTAGATGTGCTGTTGCTACTAGGGAGAAAACAACATTCATATGCTCAAGGGCATATGCTTTGTTTACATTACACACTTTGCTTAATGCAATTATCTGTTGTCCGCAACTTAATACTTTTGGGGTGTTCGGATTGATATCCCCGAGGGTGGATTATTAGTCATAGATGCAGTTGGATGGCGGTCTATGTATTTTGTTGTAATGCCCAGAGTAAATCTCATAGTGATCTTCTTGACATATCACGTTATCTTTATTCTATCAATTGCCCAACTGTAATTTGTTTACCCAGCATGTTATTTTATCTATGGAGAGACACCACTAGTGAACTGTGGACCCCGGTCCTATTTTAATCATATTGCAATCACCTGTTTAGTTTTTCCGTACTGTTTACTTTACTCGCATACTATATTATTTTCCACTCGATACGCTCATAATCTTTGTTTCAAGCAAACCGGTGAGATTGACAACCTCATCGCAAGTTGGGAACAAAGTACTTGGTTGTGTGTGTGCAGGCTCCATATCACCTTCAGTCGTCACCGTCTCTACTCTTCAAGATCGACATTAAACCTTGGTTTCTTAACTGAGGGAAAACTAGACGCTACACTCATCATACCTTCCTCTTGGGGTTCCCAACGGGCTGGTCATTCACCACGCACAAGGACTTACTGCTCCCACGTCAACTAAACGCCACAGTCTTTTCTGGTGCCATCACCGAGTAGCACCAGTCGTTGACAAAAACAACCAACTCTCAAAACCCAATTTTTATCTCTCTGTTTTACAAATGAAAAGCTCTAGCACATGTTTAATCACTGCTTCCCTCTGTGAAGGGCCTTTCTTTTACTTTTATGTTGAGTCACCACCTTCTATATTTATGCACCGTCTAAGAGAGCATAGTTGTCATTCTGAGTATAAGGTGCATTGTCCGAAAGTTTTCATTGATTGATTCATGATTTTGGTTTCACTTGTTCTTAAATTATTTGTATCTAGTCGCCCTCTTAAACTTGAAGGTGTCCTATGCATTTATGTTTTGCTCTCTCATGAAGGACAAGCTGAAAACCATTTGCTATGTTTTTCCATATAATTTGAACACACGTTTGACTTTCATTGTTTCATTTTCATGATCTTTTGTTTATGTTCTTTTTCATGTTATAACATAGTTGCTAAGTTTCTTCTATCAAAATTATATCTTTCATGCCCATGTTTTAAGTTCTTTTGATCCTAGCACTCAATGCTTTACATAGATGATCAAGATTGTGTAGGTGCATGTCACCTTTGTTATCACTTACCTACTCGAGGATGAGTAGGAGTTAAGCTTGGGGATGCTAATACGTCTCAAACGTATCTATAATTTTTGATGCTCCATGCTTGTTTTTACACCATTTGCTTAGTGTTTCGTTACACTTCGTGGCGTTTTTATGCATTTTCCGGAACTAACCTATTAACAAGATGCCACAGTGCTAGTTCCCTATTTTTTGCTGTTTTTGTGTTTTAGAAAATTTACACAGGAAATATTCTCGGAATTGGACGAAACAAAAGCCGAACATCCAGAAATTTACTGAAACTTCTAGAAGTCTGAAGAGGAGATGTAGAGGGGCGACGGGCCGGCCACACAACAGGGTGGCGCGGCCCAGCCCCTGGCCGTGCCTCCTACGTGTGTGACCGCCCTGGTCCATTTCTGACGCTGCCCCTTCGCCTATAAAGACCCCCCGACGGGGAAAACCTAAGTACCCGATCAATTTTCCAGAAACACATCTCGATCCGCTGCCGTCATCGACCCAAGATCGGGCGGGTCTAGAAGCTCTTCCCGGCACCCTGCCGGAGAGGGGAATCGCCACCAGAGGTCTTCTTCATCGCCATGCTTGCCTCGGGCGCGATGAGTGAGTAGTCTACCTTGGACTATGGGTCCATAGCAGTAGCTAGATGGTTGTCTTCTCCACCATGTGCTTCATGTTTAGATCTCGTGAGCTGCCTTACATGATCGAGATCACCATTATGTAATTCTATATGTTGTGTTTGTTGGGATCCGATGAATATTGGTGTTATGTTGAGTTGATGTGCTGAATCATATATCTTATATTATCTCTATGTTGTTTATGATCTTGCATGCTCTCCGTTGTTAGTAGCTATCTTGGCCAAGTAGATACTAGTGACTCCAAGAGGGGGTATTTATGCTCGATAGTTGGGTTCGTGCCCTTATTTAATCTGGGGGAGTGACAGAAACCTCTAAGGTTGTAGATGTGCTGTTGCCACTAGGGAGAAAACAACATTCTTGTGTCCAAGGACATTCGTTTTGTTTACACTAGCTGAATGCCCGTGCGTTGCTACGGCTTCTTAGGAAAAAAATGGTATATTTATAAATATAAAATTCACATAAATTCATCATATAAATGAAACATGACACTCGGATTCTTCGCCCCTTCATCTTTTCCACCTTGACGGATCACCTTTTCTCTAGCATCTACCCTATGCATCCCCGTTCCACGGCACCAGAGTGTCATCCCCACGACATTGCTCCTAGCCTCATGCCGGTGCAACTTGCTGATGACAATACTCAAGGATCGAGCAGACGTGTGAATATGCGGAGCGGGAGGATCATTGCCACCACGATCCCATTCTCTAGAGTCTGGTGGAGATGCTGTACTGGATTTGGGGTCCTCAATGCAAAATGTCAAGACTTGATTTTACTTTTCTCTTTTTTTAGAGGTCCTTGCTAAAAAATGTAACTCCATCGGGACCAATCCCTGTTCAAAAAAAGGGTAAGCAAATTGTAGAGTGACATATAATTGCGGAGGATATTTATTTCTCTATATTTTTTCTCTATAGGGATCGATCCAAAAAACCGGATATGTATGTCGCTAATCTGCTCTCCCATGTGCGTGTCGCTGCTATGGGACCTTTAATTCATGGCCTAGTTTTTTTTGCGTCCATGAGAACCTCTGTGGTTACAATCTGTAATTTTTGTGCGAGACGGGGCGAAGCGTCGCACACCTATGAACAAACAGATCCAAACTTAATAATAAAGATTAGAGGAAATCGAAATAAAAAGGAAAGATATTAATGAAGATTGATTTTGACTGATTCTATATGTGGCAAGAAAGGGCAGTAATGCTACACCTACGGACGGGATATCTTACAGAAACGTTACAGACTGATGAGTCAGCTGACCTGGACCTATCCGGGAGAAGAAATTGTGATTGGTACGTTTGGCAATCCCCAATCCCATAGTCCCAGACGAGGGACGGAACGGTTCTCGTCGGCAGCGGGGGCACTCTTGGTAGCAGGCGGCGTCACCGCGAGCTCCATATTGCAGGCAGGTCGCACTGAGGTCTTGCCGTCTTGGTCACAAGGGGCCGCGGCGAGATTCTCATTTGAGGCATCGCGGCGAGCTCTTGATCACAAGCGGCGGTACCAGCTCTTGGTTGCAAGCGGCATCACGTGAACTCTTGGTCGCAGGCCGAAGCAGGTTGCGGTGTACAGTGTACTGTCCAAGCGGCGGCGGGGCGAGGTTATGATCAGGTGGGCCGCGATGAGCTCGTAGTTACAGGCGGCAGCGGGTCGAGTTTCTCATCAACCCCGGTGAGCTTCTTGGTCGCACACGGCATCGCGGTGAGTTCCTGGTCGCAGCAATATAGCGGTGAGATATGGTAATCTGGAACGAGCCAGAGCGAGACCCCAAGTCTCAAACTGCCGCTTTGTTTTTGCTGGGCACATTTTCATCTCTTTTTTCTTCGTTCACAATAATCATGTAGGACCGTCTCCTAGTCTGTGCGTAAAACGTTCGTAATCCCCGTAGGTGTAGCATTATTGGAAGGAAATATTCTACCGTTTGATTGAGACTTTTTTGATTGATTCCATACAGGAGGAGTGGCCCAATATTCCAATCACTAACTCCAATTATGGCAAAATCAATGGCAAGTAATTATGGACGTATTGATTACCGAAAATTATGGCAGAGTGATTGATTACCTTGATTAGCGAAAATTATGGCCCAATTAATGTTAGGATTCGCTATTTGCTATCGATCATTTTTTTGGTAGGGGTAATTTCGGAAACCAAAAGATGTATAGCAAAAGTGCCTTCACCAACTCCAATCTTATAGTTAAGATTACACACTTTGCTTAATGCAGTTATCAGTTGTTCGCAACTTAATACTCATGGGGTGTTCGGATGATATCCCCATGAGTGGATTATTAGTCATAGATGTAGTTGGATGGCGGTCTATGTATTTTATTGTAATGCGCAGAGTAAATCTCATAGTGATCCTCGCGACATATGCACGTTATCTTTATTCTATCAATTGCCCAACTATAATTTGTTTACCCAGCATGTTGTTATTTATTTTATGGAGAGACACCACTAGTGAACTGTGGACCCCGGTCTAGTTTCCTTTACATTGCTATCACCTGTTTACTTTACTCGCACTGTTTACTTTCTTGCATACTACTACTATTTTCCACTCGATACGCTCATACCTTTGTTTATAGCAAACCGGTGAGATTGACAACCTCATCGTAAGTTGGGAGCAAAGTATTTGGTTGTGTTGTGTGCAGGTTCCGCGTTGCTACTAGTTGAAGACGCGCTAACAAGTATCGTTAACGGCGCCCTTGTTGGAAGTCACTAAGCTAGCAAGCATCACCTTCTTAAGTTTGGCTTTCTCCTACTGGTTCGATAAACCTTGGTTTCTTACTGAGGGAAAACTGCTACTGTGCTCATCATACCTTCCTCTTGGGGTTCCCAACTGGTCGGTGATCTATGTTAACACCGGCACCATCAGTGTGTGCATTATGTGTGTCTCTTAGGCTAAAGTTTATAGCTATACTTATCATGAGTTATGATTTGAGTTTGATGTCTCTATGAAATTGTTCATGTTTGTCTAGAACCATCTAGTGCACTCAAGGTGACAATGTGGGGTAATCTAGATTGGGAAATGCAAAATTTAAGCAGTGCTTTGTAGCCCTACGCATGATCGTTATCCAACCAGAGAGTAGTTTAGTGTAGCATAGTGAAAAATGATATTTATGTGTTTAATTATGTTATCATTGTTGAAAGTATGATCCATAGGCCTTGTTTCTAAGCATTGAAACACCGTTTACAACTAGTTTTTCTACATGTTTGCTCACAACAATTTTTATTTCAGATTGCAATTACCACTTATAATCATCTATATTACTTGTATTTCACTATCTCTTCGCCGAACTAGTGCACCTATACATCTGACAAGTGTATTGGGTGTGTTGGGGACACAAGAGACTTCTTGTATCTTAATTGCAAAGTTGCTTGAAAGGGATACCTTTGACCTCTTCCTCCCTGAGTTCGATAAACCTTGGGTGATCCACTTAAGGAAAACGTGTTGCTGTTCTACAAACCTTTGCACTTGGTGGCCCAACACTGTCTACAAGAATAGAAGCGTGCATAGACATCAAGCTCGTTTCTAGCGCCGTTGCCGGGGAGGTAAGGTAAAAGGTACTCACATCCTCTGGCTACTAAGCTATCTTCTAGTACTGTTGCTGGTGTGTGAGTGCTCGAATTTATTTCCTTTATATTCTGCAATTGTATGTTTTTGTTTCTTGTTTTTATTTTCACTATTTAGGCTTAATGGAAAACAACGACAAAATTAGAGAGCTTTATAGTATTTATCTTGAGTTAGGACATGAAGTGTTTGAAGAGAAAATTAAAAAACCTATGCAACTTTATTTGTGTGCTAATAGCAATGTTATTAGTATGAATTCATTGAACACCATTATTGCTAATGCTATGGAAAATTCTAAGCTTGGGGAAGCTGGTTTTGATGAGCATGATATTTTTAGTCCCTGATACGTCTCTAACGTATCTATAATTTTTGATGCTCCATGCTTGTTTTTACACCATTTGCTTAGTGTTTCGTTACACTTCGTGGCATTTTTATGCATTTTCCGGAACTAACCTATTAACGAGATGCCACAGTGCCAGTTCCCTGTTTTCTGCTGTTTTGTGTTTCATAAAAGTTACACGGGAAATATTCTCGGAATTGGACGAAACAAAAGCCGAACATCTAGAAATTCATCGAAGCTTCCAGAGAACCGAAGAGGAGACGGAGGGGGGCCACAGGGCAGCCACACCACAGGGCGGTGTGGCCTGCCCCTGGCCCACGCCCCCTGGAGGTGAGGCCACCCTGGCCCACCTCTGGCGCCGCCCCTTGCTGTGTTTGATGGTGCCAGAAAATTAGCTGATGGAAACCAGCTGATGTGGGAGCAAGCTGTCCTTGTGCTTGGTGAATAACCAGCCCGTTGGGAACCCCAAGAGGAAGGAATGATGAATATAGCGGCTAGTTTTCCCTCAGTTAAGAAACCAAGGTTTAATGTCGATCTTGAAGAGGAGAGACGGCGACGACTGAAGGTGTTGCGGAACCTGCACACACACAACCAAGTACTTTGTTCCCAACTTGCGATGAGGTTGTCAATCTCACCGGTTTGCTTGAAACAAAGGTTATGAGCGTATCGAGTGGAAAACAATATAGTATGCGAGTAAAGTAAACAGGTGATAGCAATATGATGTAAATAGGACCGGGGTCCACAGTTCACTAGTGGTGTCTGTCCATAGATAAAATAACACATGCTGGGTAAACAAATTACAGTTGGGCAATTGATAGAATAAAGATAAACGTGATATGTCAAGAAGATCACTATAAGATTTACTCTGGGCATTACAACAAAATACATAGACCGCCATCCAACTGCATCTATGACTAATAATCCACTCCCGGGGATATCAATCCGAACACCCCAGTAGTATTAAGTTGCGAACAACAGATAATTGCATTAAGCAAAGTGTGTAATGTAAACAAAGCATATGCCCTTGAGCATATGAATGTTGTTTTCTCCCTAGTAGCAACAGCACATCTACCACCTTAGAGGTTTCTGTCACTCCCCCAGGTGAAATAGAGGCATGAACCCACTATCGAGCATAAATACCCCCTCTTGGAGTCACTAGCAACTACTTGGCCAAGATAGCTACTAACAACGGAGAGCATGCAAGATTATAAACAACATAGATATAACAAAAGATATAATTCAGTACAGCAACTTAATCATAAACACCAATATTCATCAGATCCCAACAAACCAAACATGTAGAATTACATAACGGTGATCTCAATCATGTAGGGCAGCTCATGAGATCTAAACATGAAGCACATGGTGGAGAAGACAACCATCTAGCTACTGCTATGGACCCATAGTCCAAGGTAGACTACTCACTCATCACTCCGGAGGCAAGCATGGCGATGAAGAAGACCTCCGGTGGCGATTCCCCTCTCCGGCAGGGTGCCGGGAAGAGCTTCTGGACCCTCCCAATCTTCGGGTCGATGGCGGCAGCGGATCGCGATGTGTTCTGGAAATCTGATCGGGTACTTAGGTTTTTTCCGTCGGGGGGTCTTTATAGGCGAAGGGACGATGTCAGAGGAGGGGCCAGGCCCCCTCACGCATGGGTGGCGCGGCCAGGGGCCTGGCCGCGCCAGCCCTATGTGTGGGGCCCTGGTGGCCCCCCTCCTACTTCTCTTAGGATCTCTGGAAGCTTCCGGGTAAAATAAGACTTTAGGAACTTGTTTCGTCCAATTCCGAGAATATTTCCTGTGTATCACTTCTGAAACACAAAAACAGCAGAAAACATGAAACTGGCACTGTGGCACTTGTTAATAGGTTAGTTCCGGAAAATGCATAAAAGTGTCACTAAGTGTAACGAAACAATAGGCAAATGGTGTAAAAACAAGCATGGAGCATCAAAAATTATAGATACGTTTGAGACGCATCAAGCATCCCCAAGCTTAACTCCTGCTCATCCTCGAGTAGGTAAGTGATAACAAAAGAATAATTTTTGAGGTGACATGCACCTACACAATCTTGATCATATATGTAAGCATTTGTGAGCTGGGATCATAAGAACTTAAAACATGGGCATGAAGATATAATCATGACAATAAGAACTTAGCAACCATGTTGTAAACATGTAAATGAACACAAACAAAAGATCATGAAAATGAAACAATGAAAGTCAAACGTGTGTTCAAATCATAAGGAAAAACATACAAGTGGTTTTCAGCTTGTCCTTCAAAGAGAGCAAAACATAAATGCATAGGACACCTTCAAGTTTAAGAGGGCGACTAGATACAAATAATTTAAGAACAAGAGAAACCAATCATCATGAATCAATCAATGAACTTTGGGACAATGCATATCACACTAAGAATGACAACTATGCTCTCTTAATGGTGCATCAAGATAGAAGGTGGTGACTCAACATAAAAGTAGAAGAAAGGCCCTTCGCAGAGGGAAGCAGTGATTGCAAGTTTTATAACCTTCAAAAATTATGGTACTTACCGGCTTTGAGCTCTCATTGCCCCCATCATAAGCATCTTGAATGGTTAAAGTTAATGCGAGAACAATTATGATGCATATGCTTGACAAATCATAAGTTGAAAACCTCGTGCCCCGTGAATACGAGTACCCAAACCTCATGCTACTTTACTTAGAGTCCCAAGCAAGGCTCTTGTCATTGTAAGTATATGCATATCATTGAGAACCGCCAATGGGGTACCTCCGTGCCCGATGACATGGAACAAGCCCACACCAAAATGACAGGACAAGCAGACAATGAACACCTCGACATCTCTTTTATTTGCCTTTTGTTTAGCTTTTTATTGTGAGATGCGTCGTCGTATGTTCACCATGGGTATGCTGCAAATTTCCACCATGAATTATGCATGGCTTAGATTGGCGGCCCGGCGTTTCCCTAACACATATACAAACTCCATGATCCCCACAAGATTCCCAATTCATTTCACACCGCGGGCATCCATAAACAAAAGATCACGATATCAACTCAATTAAGATGTGCAATGTTGAAAGCTTGCCCATGACAGCATGGATGGGCTAGAATCCAACTTACAACTTGCAAGCATAACAACTCAACATAAGAGACCACAATGTCAAATTTTTAAGAACAGGAAAAAGTAAAGTGTGCCTTCCGGTTCGTGAGAGCTTTACTGACCGAATTTCGCATAACACTGGTAAGAGTTTAATTTGAAGAGAAAATAAAAGCAAGTCAAATTTACTTGGAATAGCAAATTGCTAGTAGGTATGTATGGTGGACACTTTGGAAAACTTTGGCTTTTAGGAGTTGGATGCACGAGTAGAGCTCATACTCAGTACAAGGCGAGGGCTAGCAAAAGACTGGGAGCGACCAACTAAGAGAGCAATAATGGCCATAATCATGCAAAGCGACAAAGCGACATTAAAAGAAGCATAAGATGGCATCAAAAGTCAAAAACTAAATGATCATGAAGGCTATTGGCGACTTTGTAAGAGTCTAACATGTGTGAGCATGTGCCAAGTCAACCCAAATAAAGCATCAAGGAGAAAACCAAAATAATGCTTCCATACAATAAAAACAACGCATGATTTTTTCAAAGGCTCATTAAGCAATCTCAGTTATTTGAGACAAGTCATGCTACAGCAAAACCACTAAGCATACTATCAAAAAGACATCAAGCATGACATGAAAAAGCCTAAGCCACAGTCTACACAAGCTCCTTCTTGTACCACTATTTTGCACAAAGCTTTTTCTCTTTTCCAACACCATTTGAAATTTTTATAGTCACCTCTTTTGATGAAAACCAATAAAGATCAGAGGCAAAAATACACCTTGATAAAAAGATATGACAAGATCTGAACGCAAATCAAGGTGAAAACGAAAACCAAAAGCTGTAGCATAAAAAGTAGAACGCTCGATATTTAATAAGAGTGAAAATTAGAGCGTTCCTTGCAAATGAAAACGAGTACATCTCCTCCAAAGGAAATTTGTTGGGGTCCAACCATTTATTGCAGCAAACAAACAAACTAAACCAACTAAGAAAACTAAAACAACTGACACTCCAAGAAAAACACATAGTGCATGAAGCAATAAAAATATAGTGTTTTGAAAGGTGACCTGATTTTTGCCGATGAAGAAGGGGTGCCTCGGGGGCATCCCCAAGCTTTGACGCTTGTACTTCTTGGATATTTCTTGGGGTGATGCATGGGCATCCCCAAGCTTGAGCTTTTGTGCATTCTTCAACTCATCTCATCATTCTCCAATCCCTACACTTGAAAACTTCCTTCATACAAAACTAAACACAATTCTATTAGCAACATTAGTGCAAGCATAACATATAATCAATCCTCTATTTGCTTCAGGTTTCAACTCAAAACCACCAAATATATAGCACATACTACTGTAGCAACCTCCCCAAAAGTTCCATGATCAAAAGAACTCAAAAGAAAGCGATAAAGTGGCAAACACAAATATTGGCAGAAATCTGTCAAAACTGAACAGCTGACAAAGGTCGAATTTTTTAGGGATTTTTTGTTGCTCAAATCAAAAAGTGTTAAACTAACAAAAGTTTGGATATAACCTGGGGCATATGCACAAGAAATCGCAGGTCCAAAAGATAAACAGAGAATTTTCACGAATTTTTACGGTGCAGCACCGAAAACAGTTTCAGGACAGCAACATCCCCAAATCTTTACCTCACTCAAATTAGAGGCTTCTCTTGGCACAAAAACGAAATAAACAAGATAAGGAGCGGTCATTACAGTAGTAATGACTTCCAAGACTCAAATAAAAGAAAAATTACTGAAAATAAAACATTGGGTTATCTCCCAAGAGTGCTTTTCTTTAACGCCTTTGAGCTAGGCGCAGAAAATTGCGAATCAAGTAATATCAAGTGATGAAGCATCAAGCTCATAATTTGCTCTAAGAATAGAGTCAAAAAGTAATTTATTTTTTTTCCTAGGGAAGTGTTCCATACCTTTCTTTAGTGGGAATTGATACTTGATAGTTCCTTCCTTCATATCAATGATAGCACCTACAGTTCGAAGAAAGGGTCTTCCCAAAATAATAGGACATGAAGCATGGCATTCAACGTCCATAACAAGAAAATCAACGGGAACAAGGTTATTGTTAACCACAATAAGAACATCATTAATCCTTCCCAAAGGTTTCTTCTTAGCAACATCAGCAATAGGAACATCAAAATAACACTTTTCAAGCGGTGGTAAATCAAGCATGTCATAAATCTTTCTAGGCATGATAGAAATACTAGCACCTAGATCACATAAAGCATGGCAATCATAACCATTAACATTCATATCAATGATGGGTTCCCAACCATCTTCTAACTTCTTGGGAACAGAGGCTTTTTGCTTCAACTTTTCATCCCTAATCTTTATGAGAGCATTGGTAATATGCTTAGTAAAAGCAATATTTAAAGAACTAGCATTGGGAGTCAAAGCAAGCTTTTGCAAGAACAAAATAACTTCAGATATATTGCAGCCATCAACATCAAAATTATTAAAGCAAATAGAGCTATCATCTCCCACACTCCGAAAAATTTCAGCACTCTTTCGAGAAAAAGTTTTGGCAGTTTTGGGCTTTTTAACACAAGGAATGGGAGTTTTCTCTATACCAATCAAAGTAAGAGGGTTGCTATCAGTAGGAGCAACATCATTAGAGGTAGTAATGGTACATACCTTCATCTCTCTAGCCATCTCATCTTCTCTTTCCCACCTGGCATGCAATTCCGCTAACAATCTAATATTTTCATCAATTCCAACTTGAATAGCATTAGCGGTAGCAAAAACATTGTTCTCTTTCACATCATTAGGCAACACTTATAATTTCAGAATTTCAACATCATGAGCAAGGCTATCAACTTTAGAAGCAAGAATATCAATTTTGCCTAACTTTTCCTCAACAGACTTGTTAAAAGCAGTTTGCTTACCGATGAAGTCCTTGAGCATTACCTCAAGCTCGGAGGGCGCAGCCCTAGTGTTGTTGTAGGAATTACCATAAGAGTTACCATTAGTAGAAGTATACTGCCTATAATTGTTACTAGCAAAATTGTTCCTATAAGCATTGTTGTTAAAATTATTGTTTCTAATGAAATTCACATCAACTTGCTCTTCTCGAGCAACCAAAGAGGCCAAAGGAACATTATTAGGATCAACATGAGTCCTATCATTAGCAAGCATATCCATAATGGTATCAATCTTATCACTCAAGGAAGAGGTTTCCTCAATAGAATTTACCTTCTTACCTTATGGAGCTCTCTCGGTATGCCATTCAGAATAATTTACCATCATGTTGTCAAGTAGCTTCGACGCGGCGCCCAAGGTAAGGGTCATAAAAGTGCCTCTAGCAGCTGAATCAAGTAGGTTCCTTGAAGAAAAATTCAGTCCTGCATAAAAAGTTTGGATAATCATCCAAGTAGTCAGTCCATGAGTGGGGCAATTCTTTATCATAGATTTCATTCTTTCCCAAGCTTGAGCAACATGTTCATTATCAAACTGAGTAAACTTCATAATATTGCTACGCAAAGATATAATCTTAGCAGGAGGATAGTATCTACCAATAAAAGCATCCTTACACTTAGCCCATGAATCAATACTATTCTTAGTCAAAGACAACAACCAATCTTTAGCTTTTCCTCTCAAAGAGAAAGGAAATAGCTTGAGCTTAATAATATCACTATCAACATCCTTATATTTCTGCATCTCACATAGCTCAACAAAATTGTTGAGATGAGCTGCAGCATCTTCAGTACTAGCACCAGAAAATTGCTCTTTCATAACAAGGTTCAATAAAGCAGGCTTAATCTCATAAAAGTTTGCAGCAGTAGCAGGTGGTGCAATAGGAGTGCAGATAAAATCACTATTGTTCGTGCTAGTAAAGTCACACAACTTGGTGTTTTCAGGATTGGCCATTCCAGCAAAACGAAAGTAAACAAGTAAAAACAACTACCAAGGATTCTAATTTTTTTGGGTTTTTGATATAAAACGATGCAAGTAAAATAAATAAAGTAAAGCAAAGCAATAACAAAGTAAAGGATGTGTGTGCGAAAAACTCCCCTCGCAGAAGTCTTCTCTTCCTCCCCGGCAACGGTGCCAGAAAAGTAGCTGCTGCGTTTGATGGCGCCAAAAAATTAGCTGATGGCAACCAGTTGATGTGGGAGCAAGCTGTCCTTGTGCTTGGTGAATAACCAGCCCGTTGGGAACCCCAAGAGGAAGGTATGATGAATATAGCGGCTAGTTTTCCCTCAGTTAAGAAACCAAGGTTTAATGTCGATCTTGAAGAGGAGAGACGGCGATGACTGAAGGTGTTGCGGAACCTGCACACACACAACCAAGTACTTTGTTCCCAACTTGCGATGAGGTTGTCAATCTCACCGGTTTGCTTGAAACAAAGGTTATGAGCGTATCGAGTGGAAAACAATATAGTATGCGAGTAAAGTAAACAGTGCGAGTAAAGTAAACAGGTGATAGCAATATGATGTAAATAGGACCGGGGTCCACAGTTCACTAGTGGTGTCTCTCCATAGATAAAATAACACATGCTGGGTAAACAAATTACAGTTGGGCAATTGATAGAATAAATATAAACGTGATATGTCAAGAAGATCACTATGAGATTTACTCTGGGCATTACAACAAAATACATAGACCGCCATCCAACTGCATCTATGACTAATAATCCAATCCCGGGGATATCAATCCGAACACCCCAGTAGTATTAAGTTGCGAACAACAGATAATTGCATTAAGCAAAGTGTGTAATGTAAACAAAGCATATGCCCTTGAGCATATGAATGTTGTTTTCTCCCTAGTAGCAACAGCACATCTACCACCTTAGAGGTTTCTGTCACTCCCCCAGGTGAAATAGAGGCATGAACCCACTATCGAGCATAAATACCCCCTCTTGGAGTCACTAGCAACTACTTGGCCAAGATAGCTACTAACAACGGAGAGCATGCAAGATCATAAACAACATAGAGATAACAAAAGATATAATTCAGTACAGCAACTTAATCATAAACACCAATATTCATCGGATCCCAACAAACCAAACATGTAGAATTACATAACGGTGATCTCAATCATGTAGGGCAGCTCATGAGATCTAAACATGAAGCACATGGTGGAGAAGACAACCATCTAGCTACTGCTATGGACCCATAGTCCAAGGTAGACTACTCACTCATCGCTCCGGAGGCAAGCATGGCGATGAAGAAGACCTCCGGTGGCGCTTCCCCTCTCCGGCAGGGTGCCGGGAAGAGCTTCTGGACCCTCCCGATCTTCGGGTCAACGGCGGCGGCGGATCGCGATGTGTTCTGGAAATCTGATCGGGTACTTAGGTTTTTTTCCGTCGGGGGGTCTTTATAGACGAAGGGACGATGTCAGAGGAGGGGCCAGGCCCCCTCACGCATGGGTGGCGCGGCCAGGGGCCTGGCCGCGCCAGCCCTATGTGTGGGGCCCTGGTGGCCCCCCTCCTACTTCTCTTAGGATCTCTGGAAGCTTCCGGGTAAAATAAGACTTCAGGAACTTGTTTCGTCCAATTCCGAGAATATTTCCTGTGTATCACTTCTGAAACACAAAAACAGCAGAAAACAGGAAACTGGCACTGTGGCACTTGTTAATAGGTTAGTTCCGGAAAATGCATAAAAGTGCCACTAAGTGTAACGAAACAATAGGCAAATGGTGTAAAAACAAGCATGGAGCATCAAAAATTATAGATACGTTTGAGACGTATCACCCCTTTGCCTATAAAGACCCCCCCCCCCGACGGGAAAAACCTAAACACCCGATCACTTTTCCAGAAACATATCGCGATCCACCGCCGTCGTCGACCCGAGATTGGGAGGGTCCAGAAGCTCTTCCCGGCACCCTGCCGGAGAGGGGAATCGCCACCGGAGGTCTTCTTCATCGCCATGCTTGCCTCCGGCGTGATGAGTGAGTAGTCTACCTTGGACTATGGGTCCATAGCTGACAAGGGTATAGTTAATAGAGCCCGTTAGTTGAGTACCCCTGAGGCCCGATAAGCTAGGCCCAATTGTAATGATAGTCGAATACGAGTTAATACCGTGTGTCGATATTTGTAATCTGTATCGAACCCTACCCGATCCTCGAGACCTGGCCACCTATATATGGGGGCCAGGAGGGGACGGTGTAGGGCAGATTGAAAGCGAGCCAGGTTGAACACCCAAGTTTACTTTCGATACACACCTATTTCGACTAACTTTACCTTCGAGTTCATCCGACGCCCTATCTCCCCGATCCTAAGTCCTTCATCTAGGACATTTGTCGAGTTAACCCCTCGTCAATTGGCGCCGACCGTGGGGACTCTGGGCATTGGAATCATGAATTCGACGGCTTTTTCGCTTTTAGCCAACAGCAGTCCAGAAGTCGACGGAAGTCAAGAGGTGGAACTAACAATCGGAAGTTTGAGCATCTTCATCGGGCCATCGGGTTCCTCTCGCCTTTCGGATCCGACGAAACAAGATCAAGATCCATCGGCAAGCAAGCCCGAAACAAAAGAAGCACTGGAATCATCAGAAGGCTCTTCCAGCGAGGTAAACTCGCCGGTCAGCTTCGAAAAAGCATTAATCGCAGAAAGCGACGAAATTCAGGAAAAATTCGACTCAGGGGAAAAAGCGTGTCAGACGCACAACAACGCAAGGGACTTCGCCGAAGGAAGTAGCGGCGTCTCCACAGTACATCAGTTATGCGTTATTATCACTGAAGCAGAAGATGGAAACAACAGCGAGGGAAGCAAAAAATTCGACAGGCAAGTCGACAAAGTGAAAGATCACAACAAAAGGGAAAAAGAGAAAATACACGTCTCGACCGGTGAATGGAGAATGATTACGTCAGCCATTAATCATGGTACAGAAGTCCCCGAAGGATCGAGAAGAGAAGTACTAATGGGATATCAGTATGCACTATACCAGCACAAGAAGAAACTAAGGGAGGAAAGAGACAGGATGTTTCAAAATAATAACAGTACATCAAGGGAAGAATACTGGGAAGACTATAGCGAAGATTCAGAGTATAGCAGAGAAAGGCGTAGAGATCCAAAGCACAACAGGGGGGCAGCAGCGCGCGATAGAGAAGAAAGGTACTCGAGGAGCCCCACCCCACAGCTAGAGGAGGAAGAAGACCTGATACAAAAAACGCCAGAGGCAGCATTAGCAGCAGCACAAGCGTATTTACTAGCCACAAGACCAGAGCGTGGGGACCCACGAGAAGAGATGCACCGAGCCGCGATATGAAGCCTCGGAATAATAGAAGGTAAAATAAGGGAGCAAGCCCCAGAGTTGAAGTCGACAGGTTACAAGAGAAACGGCAAGGAGAAGTTCAGGTACAAGTACTCAAGCGATGACTATAGTGAATCATCAGAAGAGAAAAAGCGACAGAAAAGGAAGGAGGATGCAAGAAGTATAATAGCACAAGCTCGAGTAGATAAATCGCGGCATGCCTGGAGGGAAGAAAATTACGAAGACGATGATAAAGATATGGGTGCGTTATGCTTTACCCATAGGGTTCGCAAAACGTGAGTACCCAAAGGATTTAAATTACCCCATGATCAGAGCAAGTACGACGGGTCGCAGGAGCCCACATTGTGGCTATCAGATTATCTACAAGCAGTACAGATATTAGGAGGAACAAAGGCGACCGCAATGCAAAGTTTGCAGCTACACCTCACCGGCGCTGCCCGGTCTTGGTTGAACACCCTACCCGACGAATCCATTAGAAGCTGGGGGGAACTCGAAAGTCAATTCGCAAGAAATTTTCGTTCCACCTACAAGCGCCCAGCATCACTGGAAGAAGTTAAAGCATGTGTGCAAAAGAAAGGCGAAACGCTACGATCTTATATACAACGCTGGAGTATAATCAAAAACTCAGCAGAGGATGTCTCTAATGAACGAGCAATAGACGCCTTTTCAGAAGGACTTCGTCGCTCAGATCTTGTGGAAGAAATAGGAAGAACAAGACCTACGACAGTAACTGAGCTAATGGAACAAGCCAATAAATTCGCTGATGGAGAGGACGCGTATAACAATAAAAGAGGACGTTCGCCAGAAGTCGACAGAGTAAGTCGACAAAGGAGACGATACCGCAGCGGGGGCAACCAAGGAAGGTGAAATCAGGTAGCCGCAGGCTATATACTAGAAGAAGAAGAAGGATACGAAAGTAGGAGGTTTCCAGCAAAAGGAACAGAAAAATCAAGGTACTCTGGTCCTTCGGCTGAGGATATGCTATACGGACCTTGTCTAATCCACTACGCGTACCTCGACGGGAAAAGGGTCTCAAATCACCAGATGAAGGATTGTAGAACATTCCTAAGGTTGCAAGGTGCCATGGGCTCGAGCCAAGAAGGAAGGCAAGGAGAAAAACGTAGAAGTCAAGGATATCAAACTCAAAGATTATCAAAGCACCTAGAGTCGCCAATATACATGTCAGCCATGATTCAACCAGTGCCTAAGTCGAAAAAAGAGCGAAAGAGCATATCCAGGCAAGTGAACCTAGCAATATCATCACCACCAGCTACCACAGAGTATCTACGATGGTCAGAGCAACCAGTCAAGTTTAGTAGAGCAGATCACCCACGGAAAGTTCCTAGGCCGGGCCACTCGCCTATGGTCCTAAAAGCGCAAATAGGAGGATACGACATTGGAAGAGTGTTCATGGATGCAGGGAGCGGCATAAACTTAATATATGCTAGAACACTAAAGGCTATGTGCATATCACCGACGAGTCTGAAGCCAACAAATTGCTCTTTCCACGGGATAGTGCCAGGAGCAGCAAACTACCCTTTGGTAAGAATAGAACTCGACGTCTGCTTTGGTAGCAGCGAAAACTATAGAAGAGAGAAACTGGAGTTCGAAGTTATGGATTGGCCGTCACAATACCATGCAATCCTGGGGCGCCCAGCATTTGCAAAATTCATGGCAGTACCGCACTACGCGTATCTCACGATAAAAATTCCAGGGCCCAAGGGAACAATAACAGTACAAGGAAGCTTTGAAGTAGCCAACACATGCGACAGGGAATTCAACAAGATGGCGCAAACCTTCGGCATGACAGCAGAATACGAGAGGTTAAAAGGAGAAACAGATCATAATGTGCTACCCGACGTTGGACGATCCCTGCCAGATAAGGCTTTCGACACAACGCAAGATTCAAAGAAAATACAGGTCCACCCTATGGACCCAAACAAGACGACATCAATTGCGGTCAACTTGGATCCTGCATAGGAAGGCGCGCTCGTCGAGTTCCTCCGTGAGCGCTGGGAAATCTTCGCCTGGTGTCCATCGGACATGCCAGGGGTTCCCAGGGAACTTGTCAAGCACGCACTAAATGTAGATCCCAAGGCGAAACCAGTCAAGCAGCCACTACGACGATTCGATGAACCCAAGAGGAAGGCGATAGCATCAGAATTACACAGATTAGAAAATGCTGGATTTATCAGAGAAATTAAAACTTCGAGTTGGGTGTCAAACCCAGTAATAGTACCCAAGAAGAACACAGACGTACAAAGAGTATGTGTCGACTACACATCTCTCAATAAGCACTGTCCAAAGGATCCCTTCCCCTTACCCCGCATCGATCAGATAATCGATTCAACAGCGGGCTGCGCAAGGCTTTCCTTTTTGGATGCATATTCTGGCTATAACCAGATCAAGCTAAGGAAAGAGGACGAGGAAAAAACGGCCTTCATCACACCGTATGGGGTGTTTTGCTACCAAGTGATGCCATTCGGCCTAAAAAATGCAGGAGCAACTTATCAAAGGATGATGCAAAGTTGCCTCGGGAGCCAAATAGGGCGCAACATACAAGTCTACATTGATGATGTAGTCATCACTACAAGAGAGGAGAAATCTTTAATCAGCGACTTGGCAGAAACCTTCGACAACCTGAACAAGTTCAAACTTAAGTTGAACCCGACAAAGTGTTCCTTCGGAGTTTCAGCAGGGCAACTTTTGGGATTCTTGGTATCAGCACGAGGAATAGAGGCAAATCCAGAGAAAATTCAAGCAATTCTAACAATGGGGAAACCCACGAAACTCCATGATGTACAGAAATTAGCAGGACGAGTCGCGGCACTAAGTCGTTTCGTTGCTCGACTAGGGGAGAAAGCGCTTCCTTTCTATGCACTTATGAAGAAGTCGGATGACAAATTTGAGTGGACAGAAGAAGCAGACGCAGCATTTGCGCAATTGAAAAAAGTGCTTTCCACGCCGCCAGTGCTGGTCGCACCTAAAGAAAAAGAGCCACTACTATTTGTAACGACCCGGAAAATTGCCCAATTAGATAATTGCTTGTTATTTTCTTTTTCGCATCATCTTGACATCATGCATCATCTTGCATTGTCACCTTGCATGTTTTTGTCATAACTTAAATTATTGGAAATAAAATCTATTTTTATT
Source organism: Dactylis glomerata (assembly GCA_007115705.1). NCBI lineage: Eukaryota > Viridiplantae > Streptophyta > Magnoliopsida > Poales > Poaceae > Dactylis > Dactylis glomerata. Next base: position 1,376,910 of record QXEO01000149.1, on the reverse strand, counting down.
TTGCTCGTATGGTTTTATATCAAACCCTCCTCTTCTTTTCTTATTTCAAATTAAAACCAAAACTTTAATATTTGCATACTTTGAAAATTGTTTTGAGACAAAATCAATATTTAGAATGTGTTTTAATACCTGTTTTAAATATCTTCCCAAACCCCATCTATTCTTTCTCACTCTCTTTAATTCTTTGAAGATTTGAACGTGCCCTTATTTTTTATTTTATTTTATTTTTGTCCGTCTTGGACCTTGTCAAACTCCAGCCCTCAAGCCCACCTTTTTCCCCTTTGCTTGTTGTCTTCTACAACCAGTCACGCAGGACGCGTGCTTCTTTCTCCTCCCGAAGCCAAAGTTCCCTGCGCGCCCACGCGAGGCGCGTGATCCCTCTCGTCTTTTTCCTCCCCTCTCTCTCCCTTTATCTCTGGACCACGCCAGCCACTCCGCCCCGCTCCACCTTGCTTCCCCCCCCCCACGAAAAGCAAGAAGAGAAGAAACTCCAGTACGCCATGGCCGCCGTGCAGAAACTTTGACCGTGTCCTCACCACCGAACGCCCCAAGCCCCTCCGTGACCTCCACAAGACGTGCCTTGTCGCCCTCTTCCTCCCGGTGCAAGGAATCGCTCCAGAAGCTTTCCATTCGACAGCAGTGTTACCGATTCTCCTCTCAGACCGGCTGCGTTCGTGGATGATTCCTTCGCTATTCGGTAGCCCCCGGTGTTTCTGAGCATGAGTTCGGGTTCCTGGTAGTGTTCTCGTTCTCCCCGACCTCTCCCCTCTCTTTTTCTTCATCTATGGTGTTCTATCGGCGTTGACCGCCGTCGCTCTCCGCAGGTCCTCGTCACCAGTGATGCTCAGATGGTACTTTGGTCTCGATGCCGCCCCCTTTTGGTTCACAGCGGCAAGCCGCATCTTTCTCAGCCACTCGCACGTCCCGGTTCATCCTCTCCGTTGACTCCCAGGTGTCCAGCTGCGTCGTTCTGTCTCCGACCAGCAGCTTCCGCCATGGCAGCCTTTGCCCCGAGCTCCGCTTCGAGCTGGTTCAAAACGATGCACAACCCAGTTCTAACAAGATCCGTTCCGTAGCTGAGCTGGTTTGTTCCTTGTCCCCGATCATGCAGTCCCGAGTTCGAATCCCCTATTGCGCATGATTAAATCCACCCCTTTTTTCTATCTCTTTTGCTCAGATCCGACGCTGGCTGGGCCGCAGCCCATAAGAATTACTCCGCCCCGTCGCTGGCGCGCGATAGATTCTATCCATCGCCCTTTGGGCCCAGGTCCGAACCAGATTCAGCCTTTCCAGTTTTTTTTTGTCTTCTTTGTTTCTAAAATTACTGCAAATGTGTTAATCTTGCAAAATTCATATCTTTTGATCCATAACTTGAAATAAAAAGTATTTTATATGAAAGTTTATCAGAAAAATGTGTAGAATCTAATTATGCCATCCATACTACTGTTTGCATCTCGCATCATGTCGTGACGTGGTATTTTGCATCTCGCATCATGTCGTGACGTGGTATTTTGCATCTCACTTAATACATAACATATGGAGTAATTGGGATAAGCCAAATATGGTCTCCCCACTTCATTTAATTTTGTGTAGATCACCTATATCTTGTCTTTGCCATGCTAATTAACATTTAAAATGTCGTGTAGTAAAACAACTTGAACCATATATGTGTGTGTCGGGATTCCGATTCCGCTTAATTTAAATAGGTTGCTTTGCATCATAATTGCCATGTCATGCATGCATTTACATGATCATGCCGATTCTTTTGCCGTAGTAGTAAGTTGTGCATCCGTTGTTTGTTGTAGCGATTTGCTTCTTCGCGAATAGGCCGCTTCGTGGTGATGTGAGCAACGACAAGTTCTTCGGGTGTTCTTCGACCATCTTTTCAGGCGAGCCCTTTTCTCTCTACCCATTTAACATTTTTGCTCTCGCTAGCTCTATATTCTAGCCTTGTGTCGCGCTTCTTTGTTCGAGTCACGTGTCCTATCCATCTGTTATCCAAAGTTAAGCCATAGAACCTTTCATATATCCTATTAACCATGTGCTTGTTGTTTGAGTTGGCCTTGCGAGTCGTAGGCATCTTCGGGTTGTTGGAGTTGTTTTATCTTATTGGGTTGAGAAGTTATCACATGCTCTACTTTATGGATATATGTTGTTGGAGATATACTCATGGCTTACTTTAATGATAATAACTAAAATCGAATTAAGCAGAGGCATCGGTGAGTCATTTTGCCAGTTTTACGACGGCTCACTTGTGTCCCCTAGGACCCTGAGATCGCATGAACTGTTCTGAGACTGAGCGCTCTAACCAGACGTGGGTACGTTTACGGGCCTCCCCTCGATCACTGCCAGAATCTACACACTTGTCCAGTGGCCACAACTAGTTTGAGGTTTTCCATTTGGTTCTTATCGGGCGTGCAGCTTGTATCTTTTGGTCCGATTTTACTTTTGGGGAAGCCGTGTGTGCCTTGTAACCCCTTGTTCTGCACGTCCGTCTAGGTGCGGTACGTTCGTTTATCGAGTGCTGAAGTCGGGATCATCCTGCGGGCACTGTTCCCTTCTAAAGCCGTGCACGCAACAGCTAGGTCCATCTCAGAGATTCGGCCGGACTCTCGATACGGGTTCAACTTAGTTAGGTGGCTTCCTGGACTTGTTTGTAGTGAAGGAGAGTGCGAGTCGTGACCTCCTGCCGGCACACCATCGGAAGTGTGCTTCATCATGTGGCATTAAGGGGTGATCGTGCGTTTGGGTACATTTGGGCACCCCTGCAGGGTTAAATCTTTTCGAAAAGCCGTGTCCGCGGTTATGGACGACTTGGAGCTGCACTACTCGATCATAGAATAACTTGCACCTGCTATTTCAATACTAATAAACTTGTGTAGTAAGCTAGCACAACTACCACAATAAACCTGCAATAAAACTTGGTAACCGTGTGCGTGCCTTTGATACTTGCTTCCTCGTTTGGTCACGAGGAGGTGATTCATCGGCTGGGTTATGTCTGGAGTTAGTTTCTAGTTGTTGACTTTTATGCGCTCTCTTATCTTACTCTATTTAGACGGAAGTTTTAGTGTCTCTGTAGTTTAGTGCTTTTGTTGCCGCTAAGTCCACTATATAGCGTGTAGGCGAGCACAGCTGAATTCCAGTCTCGCGAGTCCGTGCCTCGGTACTCACCCTCGTTTTTTCCCCTTTTTCTCTTTCTCCCTCCTTGTTCGGCAACCTTTGGCCCGACGCTTTTGACAGGTATGGGAGCGACGACGTTAGCAAGGTTACCCTTCCGGCTTGGCCTGGGCAGGGTTTGGACGCCATCGTTATCTTCAGGCCTCTTAGGCCCATTTGTACTCTTGTCCGTACTCGGATGCTATTCGTTTTATGTATGATTTGGATCTTTGTATGTATATCGGGATATTTTGACTCGTGGAGTCTTTGCAGTTATATTATATATTCTTTTGTGGGTTCCATCGTGAACTTGTGTAATGCTACTACTCGATTCCACCCGCATAATGTGTATGTTGCGATGTGCACATTATGCCTGGTGGGCGTTTCCAGAGCGACACCGTGCGTGTTGTGGCGTGATCGCTACGATACGCAAGGTGCCGGTTTTGGGGCGTTACAAGTGGTATCAGAGCCCAGGTTTTGTCGATACCCACCGGTCCAGTCTGCCTGTAGGATAACCTTGCCAACGGACGTTGTTGAGTCTAGTGTCAAAACTATTTTGCTAAAAATGAGTTGGATAGATCTAAGTAGTCCGCATTTTCTCCTTACCTTCTATGCTTCTCTACTCTTATCTTTGCGAGTTTTGTGTTCTCTCTTATCCACTTCTTCAAGTTTAGGTTCCTACGTGGGTGGACGATATCTAGCCTTGTATCCTAATAGGTTCGTTCTTCGAAAGTTCTTCATCGTCAATGTGAGCAAGAATTTCTTGTTGGTGGTGTCGAGAAGAAACCTCTTGTCAGTGGTGTCGTGGAGTTCAACTAGGCGCAAGAAGACCCGATAGTTCAACCACTCCTCCCCCCGCCTTATCGTGGATCTCGGGGCGAGATCCCTTGTTAGTGGTGTCGATTGTAACGACCCGGAAAATTGCCCAATTAGATAATTGCTTGTTATTTTCTTTTTCGCATCATCTTGACATCATGCATCATCTTGCATTGTCACCTTGCATGTTTTTGTCATAACTTAAATTATTGGAAATAAAATCTATTTTTATTTTGCTCGTATGGTTTTATATCAAACCCTCCTCTTCTTTTCTTATTTCAAATTAAAACCAAAACTTTAATATTTGCATACTTTGAAAATTGTTTTGAGACAAAATCAATATTTAGAATGTGTTTTAATACCTGTTTTAAATATCTTCCCAAACCCCATCTATTCTTTCTCACTCTCTTTAATTCTTTGAAGATTTGAACGTGCCCTTATTTTTTATTTTATTTTATTTTTGTCCGTCTTGGACCTTGTCAAACTCCAGCCCTCAAGCCCACCTTTTTCCCCTTTGCTTGTTGTCTTCTACAACCAGTCACGCAGGACGCGTGCTTCTTTCTCCTCCCGAAGCCAAAGTTCCCTGCGCGCCCACGCGAGGCGCGTGATCCCTCTCGTCTTTTTCCTCCCCTCTCTCTCCCTTTATCTCTGGACCACGCCAGCCACTCCGCCCCGCTCCACCTTGCTTCCCCCCCCCCACGAAAAGCAAGAAGAGAAGAAACTCCAGTACGCCATGGCCGCCGTGCAGAAACTTTGACCGTGTCCTCACCACCGAACGCCCCAAGCCCCTCCGTGACCTCCACAAGACGTGCCTTGTCGCCCTCTTCCTCCCGGTGCAAGGAATCGCTCCAGAAGCTTTCCATTCGACAGCAGTGTTACCGATTCTCCTCTCAGACCGGCTGCGTTCGTGGATGATTCCTTCGCTATTCGGTAGCCCCCGGTGTTTCTGAGCATGAGTTCGGGTTCCTGGTAGTGTTCTCGTTCTCCCCGACCTCTCCCCTCTCTTTTTCTTCATCTATGGTGTTCTATCGGCGTTGACCGCCGTCGCTCTCCGCAGGTCCTCGTCACCAGTGATGCTCAGATGGTACTTTGGTCTCGATGCCGCCCCCTTTTGGTTCACAGCGGCAAGCCGCATCTTTCTCAGCCACTCGCACGTCCCGGTTCATCCTCTCCGTTGACTCCCAGGTGTCCAGCTGCGTCGTTCTGTCTCCGACCAGCAGCTTCCGCCATGGCAGCCTTTGCCCCGAGCTCCGCTTCGAGCTGGTTCAAAACGATGCACAACCCAGTTCTAACAAGATCCGTTCCGTAGCTGAGCTGGTTTGTTCCTTGTCCCCGATCATGCAGTCCCGAGTTCGAATCCCCTATTGCGCATGATTAAATCCACCCCTTTTTTCTATCTCTTTTGCTCAGATCCGACGCTGGCTGGGCCGCAGCCCATAAGAATTACTCCGCCCCGTCGCTGGCGCGCGATAGATTCTATCCATCGCCCTTTGGGCCCAGGTCCGAACCAGATTCAGCCTTTCCAGTTTTTTTTTGTCTTCTTTGTTTCTAAAATTACTGCAAATGTGTTAATCTTGCAAAATTCATATCTTTTGATCCATAACTTGAAATAAAAAGTATTTTATATGAAAGTTTATCAGAAAAATGTGTAGAATCTAATTATGCCATCCATACTACTGTTTGCATCTCGCATCATGTCGTGACGTGGTATTTTGCATCTCACTTAATACATAACATATGGAGTAATTGGGATAAGCCAAATATGGTCTCCCCACTTCATTTAATTTTGTGTAGATCACCTATATCTTGTCTTTGCCATGCTAATTAACATTTAAAATGTCGTGTAGTAAAACAACTTGAACCATATATGTGTGTGTCGGGATTCCGATTCTGCTTAATTTAAATAGGTTGCTTTGCATCATAATTGCCATGTCATGCATGCATTTACATGATCATGCCGATTCTTTTGCCGTAGTAGTAAGTTGTGCATCCGTTGTTTGTTGTAGCGATTTGCTTCTTCGCGAATAGGCCGCTTCGTGGTGATGTGAGCAACGACAAGTTCTTCGGGTGTTCTTCGACCATCTTTTCAGGCGAGCCCTTTTCTCTCTACCCATTTAACATTTTTGCTCTCGCTAGCTCTATATTCTAGCCTTGTGTCGCGCTTCTTTGTTCGAGTCACGTGTCCTATCCATCTGTTATCCAAAGTTAAGCCATAGAACCTTTCATATATCCTATTAACCATGTGCTTGTTGTTTGAGTTGGCCTTGCGAGTCGTAGGCATCTTCGGGTTGTTGGAGTTGTTTTATCTTATTGGGTTGAGAAGTTATCACATGCTCTACTTTATGGATATATGTTGTTGGAGATATACTCATGGCTTACTTTAATGATAATAACTAAAATCGAATTAAGCAGAGGCATCGGTGAGTCATTTTGCCAGTTTTACGACGGCTCACTTGTGTCCCCTAGGACCCTGAGATCGCATGAACTGTTCTGAGACTGAGCGCTCTAACCAGACGTGGGTACGTTTACGGGCCTCCCCTCGATCACTGCCAGAATCTACACACTTGTCCAGTGGCCACAACTAGTTTGAGGTTTTCCATTTGGTTCTTATCGGGCGTGCAGCTTGTATCTTTTGGTCTGATTTTACTTTTGGGGAAGCCGTGTGTGCCTTGTAACCCCTTGTTCTGCACGTCCGTCTAGGTGCGGTACGTTCGTTTATCGAGTGCTGAAGTCGGGATCATCCTGCGGGCACTGTTCCCTTCTAAAGCCGTGCACGCAACAGCTAGGTCCGTCTCAGAGATTCGGCCAGACTCTCGATACGGGTTCAACTTAGTTAGGTGGCTTCCTGGACTTGTTTGTAGTGAAGGAGAGTGCGAGTCGTGACCTCCTGCCGGCACACCATCGGAAGTGTGCTTCATCATGTGGCATTAAGGGGTGATCGTGCGTTTGGGTACATTTGGGCACCCCTGCAGGGTTAAATCTTTTCGAAAAGCCGTGTCCGCGGTTATGGACGACTTGGAGCTGCACTACTCGATCATAGAATAACTTGCACCTGCTATTTCAATACTAATAAACTTGTGTAGTAAGCTAGCACAACTACCACAATAAACCTGCAATAAAACTTGGTAACCGTGTGCGTGCCTTTGATACTTGCTTCCTCGTTTGGTCACGAGGAGGTGATTCATCGGCTGGGTTATGTCTGGAGTTAGTTTCTAGTTGTTGACTTTTATGCGCTCTCTTATCTTACTCTATTTAGACGGAAGTTTTAGTGTCTCTGTAGTTTAGTGCTTTTGTTGCCGCTAAGTCCACTATATAGCCTGTAGGCGAGCACAGCTGAATTCCAGTCTCGCGAGTACGTGCCTCGGTACTCACCCTCGTTTTTTCCCCTTTTTCTCTTTCTCCCTCCTTGTTCGGCAACCTTTGGCCCGACGCTTTTGACAGGTATGGGAGCGACGACGTTAGCAAGGTTACCCTTCCGGCTTGGCCTGGGCAGGGTTTGGACGCCATCGTTATCTTCAGGCCTCTTAGGCCCATTTGTACTCTTGTCCGTACTCGGATGCTATTCGTTTTATGTATGATTTGGATCTTTGTATGTATATCGGGATATTTTGACTCGTGGAGTCTTTGCAGTTATATTATATATTCTTTTGTGGGTTCCATCGTGAACTTGTGTAATGCTACTACTCGATTCCACCCGCATAATGTGTATGTTGCGATGTGCACATTATGCCTGGTGGGCGTTTCCAGAGCGACACCGTGCGTGTTGTGGCGTGATCGCTACGATACGCAAGGTGCCGGTTTTGGGGCGTTACACTATTGTACATCGCCGCAACCCATCAGGTGGTAAGTACAGTTCTAGTAGTCGAAAGAAGTGAAGAAGGCAAAGCTCATGGCGTCCAAAGACCGGTATATTTCATCAGTGAAGTACTATCTCCAACTAAACAGAGATACCCGCATTACCAGAAGTTGGCGTACAGTGTCTTCACAACTGCACGGAAGCTACGACAGTATTTTACTGTGCACCCAATTATAGTGGTCAATGAAGCACCACTATCGAACATATTGAACAACCCTTTGGCAACGGGCCACGTCTCTTTGTGGGGAATCGAGTTATCTCCCATGGACATCACGTACGAAAAAACGGAAGGCGATCAAGTCGCAAATCTTGCCAGATTTTACAGCAGAGTGGCTCGAGTTGCAAAGCACGGGACCACCAGATTTATCGAGTACTTGGACAATGTACTTCGACGGTTCTAAGCGAGTCCAAGGCGCAGGAGCAGGAGTAATATTGATATCGCCTCATGGCGACAAATTAAAGTATGTTCTAAGGATGAGTTTCCCACAGGCTTCTAACAATGAAGCAGAGTACGAGGCTTTGTTGCACGGAATGAAGATGGCTAAAGCTTGCGGAGCAACTCGCCTAAAAATATTTGGAGACTCTAACCTTGTTGTCCAGCAAGTTATGAACAGGTGTGACGCAATCAATGACAACATGATGGCCTACAAGAATCTGTACCATTATCTAGAAGGAACGTTCGATGGATGCGAAGTTTCTCACGTCAGCAGGAACAGCAATGAAGAAGCCGACACTTTAGCGAATATTGGGTCACAATGCTTACCTGTACCATCTGGAGTATTTTGGGAAGAAATAGCGGAAAGATCAATAAGAAGTGCTAAAAGTTCGACTACCACGGCAGGCTCGGGGGCTATGACAGAGTCAGAGGAGGTCATGATGATAGAAGAAACATGGATGCAGCCATATCTTGCGTACATGATAAATAAAAAGCTACCAGAAGACGCAGTGGAGGCTAAGAGGATAACTAGAAGAGCGAAAGCGTTTGTCGTGATTGAAGGAAAACTATACAAGAGAAGTATTACAGGCGTTTTACAACGCTGTGTCACACCCCAAGAAGGGCAAACAATATTGAAAGACATACACGGCGGAGTATGTGGCCATCACGCCAGCAGCAGAGCAATAGCGGCAAAAGCTTTTCAAGCGGGATTCTATTGGCTAACAGCCATCGAGGACGCAAAAGATATAGTTCGAAAGTGTGAAGCATGTCAAAGGTTTGCATCTAGACCGCATGCACCTGCAGCGGAGCTACAAACAATACCATTATCCTGGCCCTTTGCACAATGGGGACTCGACATGGTGGGAAAGTTGCACAAATCCTGGCCTGGAGGGCATGTCTATATGCTAGTGGCAGTCGATAAATTCACCAAATGGGTGGAAGCGGCTCCAGTGACAACTCAAGATTCTACAGCAGCAATCAGCTTCATCAAGTCGATAGTTTTTCGTTTTGGTGTACCACACAGTATCATCACAGACAATGGGACAAATTTTACTTCAAAAGAATTCAAAAGTTACTGCGAAGGATTGGGGATCAAGCTTAAATTTGCATCTGTGGCGCACCCGAAGACAAACGGGCAAGTCGAAAAAGCCAATGGCTTGATAAGTAGTGGAATAAAAAAGAGGCTTCTAGCACCTCTCGAGAAAGCCAAGAGCGCCTGGGTAGAAGAATTGCCCTCCGTTCTGTGGAGCCTAAGAACTACGCCCAATGCAGCAACTCAAGAAACTCTTTTCTTCCTGGTCCATGGTGCAGAAGCCGTGCTTCCAGTCGAAGTTACACACGAGGCTCCAAGAGTGACAGCATACGACGAGGTGACATCGACAGAAGCATTGCAAGACGACGTCGATGCGCTAGATGAAGCAAGAGATAAAGCATTAGAAAGGGCTACACAATATCAACAAAGTTTACGAAACTACCATAGTAGTCGAGTTCGTCCACGATCCTTCGTGGTAGGAGACCTTGTTTTGCGACTTAGGCAAGATAGCCATGGGAAATTGGAGTCCCCTTGGGTGGGACCTTACATCGTCACGGAAGTCATACCAGGAGGAGCAGTAGGGCCTGGAGTGGCGCTGGTCACTTTAGGTTTGTTCTTACTCCTAGGCGGGCGGCCGGGACGACGTTTCGCCGGAACGTCAGAAGAAGTCCCTGCGGTGGCTGGCATGGTGTTTTAGTTCTTACTTCCACGAGGGCGACCCCGACCTCGTGGGGCTACCGGAGAGCCAAGGGTCAGACGGGAACCCTGAGCATCAGCCATGAGCGCAACAAGAAAAACCTCGCAAAAACCCTAGATGGAGGAAGAAGATGATGCGGCGGAGGAGGAATCTGATTAGGGTTTTTACCTTAATCAGCAGGTGCTTTATTTATAAGCACATATTATTGGGCCTTTGGGCTACAGCAAAGCCCGTGAACAAAATTTATAACAGGAGTTAAATTCTGCGCACAGCAGACGATAATATCAAAGAAAGGAAAAAAAGGGGAGAAGATTATGCGATAAGAAAACCTCGACTTAGACTCGGGGGCTCGTCAAATAATAAGAGGTCTACAGAAGAAAGAAGAGCTGAACTTTGAGCCTATGCTTGACTACAAGTTGCCAAACATAGCCTCGGGGGCTACTCCCATCGGGAGCGCTGAGCGCGCACCCGATAGAGATGAGATGGTGAATATTTTAGATGAAGAAGGATAAAACTTCGACTACGTAGTCGACAAATTGAAGAGGTGTTACTCCCATCGGGAGCGAGTTTTATGGTTGTAGAAACCCGAATATTTTCAGTCAAACTTTGACTGCGACATGAGATTCTCGAGTTGCGTTATCGCAACGAAACTCGAATGCCGTGATTTATCACGAAGGTAAGACCCCGGGATCCGTCCTGTGTGGCCCGGTATACGCACATGGATGCGCTCTGCTGGTATGTATCCGTGTCTACGACGCGAAGAAAATCCTGGTGGACGCACTGGGTACCTTGAGAACCACTGGGACTCATTTTTTGTAAGTCCTAAATGAGGCAAAAGAGTGAGTTTGACCGGTATCCCGAATTCAAGTCCAAGGGGATTGAATTTGAAGTAGGTGACAAGTATCTGTTCCGGCAGTTAACTGACCTCTTGATCCGTCAGAGTTGTCAGGCTTGTTCATCGAGACCCCTTGCGAGCAAATTATCATCAATATAAGTCGAAAGACCAAGTCGAAGATTTCAAGATAAAGTTGAAGAATTGATCAAGTCGAAGATTTGAAGATTAGAGATTCAACCTGAATCTGCACTTCTGGTAGAATCTCAGGGGCTACTGACAAGGGTATAGTTAATAGAGCCCGTTAGTTGAGTACCCCTGAGGCCCGATAAGCTAGGCCCAATTGTAATGATAGTCGAATACGAGTTAATACCGTATGTCGATATTTGTAATCTGTATCGAACCCTACCCGATCCTCGAGACCTGGCCACCTATATATGGGGGCCAGGAGGGGACGGTGTAGGGCAGATTGAAAGCGAGCCAGGTTGAACACCCAAGTTTACTTTCGATACACACCTATTTCGACTAACTTTACCTTCGAGTTCATCCGACGCCCTATCTCCCCGATCCTAAGTCCTTCATCTAGGACATTTGTCGAGTTAACCCCTCGTCAATAGCAGTAGCTAGATGGTTGTCTTCTCCACCATGTGCTTCATGTTTAGATCTCGTGAGCTGCTTTACATGATCGAGATCACTGTTATGTAATTCTACATGTTGTGTTTGTTGGGATCCGACGAATATTGGTGTTATGATTGAGTTGATGTTCTGAATATTATCTTATGTTATCTCTATGTTGTTTATGATCTTGCATGCTCTCCGTTGTTAGTAGCTATCTTGGCCGAGTAGTTGCTAGTGACTCCAAGAGGGGGTATTTATGCTCGATAGTTGGGTTCATGCCTCTATTTAATCTGGGGGAGTGACAGAAACCTCTAAGGTTATAGATGTGCTGTTGACACTAGGGAGAAAACAACATTCATATGCTCAAGGGCATATGCTTTGTTTACATTACACACTTTGTTTAATGCAGTTATCTGTTGTTCGCAACTTAATACTTGTAGAGTTCTCGGATTGATTCGCCATAAGTGGATTATTAGTCATAGATGCAGTTGGATGGCAGTCTATGTATCTTGTTGTAATACCCAGAGTAAATCTCATAGTGATCCTCTCGACATATGCACGTTGTCTTTATTCTATCAATTGCCCAACTGTAATTTGTTTACCCAACATGTGTTATTTTATCTTATGGAGAGACACCTCTAGTGAACTGTGGACCCTGGTCCTATTTCCATTATATTGCTATCACCTGTTTACTTTACTCGCATACTACTATCACTTTCCACTCGATACGCTCATACCCTTTGCTTCAAGCAAACCGGTGAGATTGACAACCTCATCGTAAGTTGGGAACAAAGTATTTGGGTTGTGTTGTGTGCAGGTTCCATGTCGCTACTAGTTGAAGACGCACTAACAAGATATCATTAACGGCTCCCTTGTTGGAGTGTCACTAGGCTAGCAAGCATCACCTTCTGGAGTATTGTCTTTTTCCTACTGGATTGACTACCTTGGTTTCATAACTTAGGGAAAACTTGGTGCTATATTCATCAAACCTTCTCTTGGGGTTTCCAACTGGCCAGTCATTTTACTTCATCAACAAACACAATCAAGCTTTCTAGCATCATCATCACCACGCCATCAACAAGTTTTCTGGCGCCGTTTCCGGGGACTGAACTACATTTTCCCACGTCAACTTGGCACCATCAAACACCATCAGTCCCTGCTAGTCCTTGTGCGTGGTGAACAACCATCCTGTTGGGAACCCCAAGAGGAAGGTGTGATGAGTATAGCAGTAGGTTTTCCCTCAGTTAAGAAACCAAGGTTTATCGTTCTTGGAGAGAAGAGACAAACGACTGAAGGTGATGCTTGTTTTGTCCAATTCCGAAAATATTTCCTGTGTATCACTTCTAAAACACAAAAATAGCAAAAAATAGGGAACTGGCACTGTGGCGACTTGTTAATAGGTTAGTTCCGGAAAATGCATAAAAGTGCCACAAAGTGTAACGAAACAGTAGGCAAATGGTGTAAAAACAAGCATGGAGCATCAAAAATTATAGATACGTTGGAGACGTATCACACTCCGAGAATATTTCCTGTGTAAATTTTCTGAAACACAAAAACAGCAGAAAATAGGGAACTGGCACTGTGGCAACTTGTTAGTAGGTTAGTTCCGGTAAATGCATAAAAGTGCCACGAAGTGTAACGAAACAGTAGGCAAATGGTGTAAAACAAGCATGGAGCATCAAAAATTATAGATACGTTGGAGACGTATCAAGCATCCCCAAGCTTAACTCCTACTCGTCCTCGAGTAGGTAAGTGATAACAAAAGAATAATTTTTGAGGTGACATGCACCTACACAATCTTGATCATATATGTAAGCATTTGTGAGCTAGGATCATAAGAACTTAAAACATGGGCATGAAGATAAAATCTTGACAATAAGAACTTAGCAACCATGTTGTAAACATGCAAATGAACACAAACGAAAGATCATGAAAATGAAACAATGAAAGTCAAACGTGTGTTCAAATCATAAGGAAAAACATACAGATGGTTTTCAGCTTGTCCTTCAAAGAGAGCAAAACATAAATGCATAGGACACCTTCAAGTTTAAGAGGGCGACTAGATACAAATAATTTGAGAACAAGTGAAACCAACAATATGAATCAATCAATGAAAACTTTGGGACAATGCACATTACACTAAGAATGACAACTTTACTCTCTTATGGTGCATAAAGAAAGAAGGTGGTGACTCAACATAAAAGTAAAAGAAAGGCCTTTCCCAGAGGGAAGCAGTGATTGCAAGTTTTATAACCTTCAAAAATTATGGTACTTACCGGCTTTGAGCTCTCATTGCCCCCATCATAAGCATCTTGAATGGTTAGAGTTAATGCGAGAACAATTATGATGCATATGCTTGACAAATCATAAGTTGAAAACCTCGTGTCCCGTGAATACGAGTACCCAAACCTCATGCTACTTTACTTAGAGTCCCAAGCAAGGCTCTTGTCATTGTAAGTATATGCATATCATTGAGAACCGACAATGGGGTACCTCCGTGCCCGATGACATGGAACAAGCCCACATCAAAATGACAGGACAAGCAGACAATGAACACCTCGACATCTCTTTTATTTGCCATTTGTTTAGCTTTTTATTGTGAGATGCGTCGTCGAATGTTCACCATGGGTATGCGGCAAATTTCCACCATGAATTGTGCATGGCTTAGATTAGCGGCCCGGCGTTTCTCTAACACATATACAAACTCCATGATCCCCACAAGATTCCCAATTCATTTCACACCGCGGGCATCCATAAACAAAAGATCATGATATCAACTCAAATAAGAAGTGCAATGTTGATAGCTTGCCCCATGACAGCATGGATGGGCTAGAATCCAACTTACAACTTGCAAGCATAACAACTCAACATAAAAGACCACAATGTCAAATTTTTAAGAACAGGAAAAAGTAAAGTGTGCCTTCCGGTTCGTGAGAGCTTTACTGACTGAATTTCGCATAACACTAGTAAGAGTTTAATTTGAAGAGATAATAAAAGCAAGTCAATTTTACTTGGAATAGCAAATTGCTAGTAGGTATGTATGGTGGAAACTTTGGAAAACTTTGGCTTTTAGGAGTTGGATGCACGAGTAGAGCTCATACTCAGTACAAGGCGAGGGCTAGCAAAAGAATGGGAGCGACCAACTAAGAGAGCAATAATGGCCATAATCATGCAAAGCGACATTAAAAGAAGCATAAGATGGCATCAAGAGTCAAAAACTAAATGATCATGAAGGCTATTGGCGACTTTGTAAGAGTCTAACATGTGTGAGCATGCGCCAAGTCAACCCAAATAAAGCATCAAGGAGAAAACCAAAATAATGCTTCCATATAATTAAAAACAACGCATGATTTTTTCAAAGGCTCATTAAGCAATCTCAGTTATTTGAGACAAGTCATGCTACAGCAAAACCACTAAGCATACCATCAAAAAGTTATCAAGCATGACATGAAAAAGCCTAAGCCGCAGTCTACACAAGCTCCTTCTTGTACCACTATTTTGCATAAAGCTTTTTCCCTTTTCCAACACCATTTAAAATTTTTAAAGACACCTCTTTTGATGAAAACCAATAAAGATCAGAGGCAAAAATACACCTTGATGAAAAGATATGACAAGGTCTGAACACAAATCAAGGCAAAAATGAAAACCAAAAGCAGTAGCAGAAAAAAAGAAGAACACTCGGTGAACGATAAGAGTGAAAAACTGAGTGTTCTTTGCAAATGAAAACGAGTACATCTCCTCCAAAGGAAATTTGTTGGGGTCCAACCATTTATTGCAGCAAACAAAACAAACTAACTAATAAAACTAAAACAACTGACGCTCCAAGAAAAACACATAGTGCATGAAGCAATAAAAATATAGTGTTTTGAATGGTGACCTGACTTTTGCCGATGAAGAAGGGGTGCCTCGGGGGTATCCCCAAGCTTTGACGCTTGTACTTCTTGGATATTTCTTGGGGTGATGCATGGGCATCCCCAAGCTTGAGCTTTTGTCCATTCTTCAACTCATCTCATCATTCTCCAATCCCTACACTTGAAAACTTCCTTCATACAAAACTAAACACAATTCTATTAGCAACATTAGTGTAAGCATAATATATAATCAACCTCTTTTTGCTTCAGGTTTCAACTCAAAACCACCACATATATAGCAAATACTACTGTAGCAAATTCCCCAAAAAGTTCTATGATCAAAAGAACCCAAAAGAAAGCGATAAAGCGGCAAACACAAATATTGGCAGAAATCTGTCAAAACTGAACAGCTGACAAAGGCTGAATTTTTTAGGGGTTTTATGTTGATCAAATAAAAAAGTGTTCAACTAACGAAAGTTTGGATATAACCTGGGGCATATGCACAAGAAATTTCAGGTCCAAAAGATATACAGAGAATTTATACAAATTTTTACGGGGCAGCACCGAAAACAGTTTCAGGACAGCAACATCCCCAAATATTTACCTCACTCAAATTAGAGGCTTCTCTTGGCACAAAAACAAAATAAACAAGATAAGGAGCGGTCATTAGAGTAGTAATGACTTCCAAGACTCAAATAAAAGAAAAAGTACTGAAAATAAAACATTGGGTTATCTCCCAAGAGTGCTTTTCTTTAACGCCTTTGAGCTAGGTGCAGAAAATTGTCAATCAAGTAACATCAAGTGATGAAGCATCACCTACCTCAGTAAGCACTTTGGAAGTTCCCGAAGATGATTCAACCTGCAAGTCACCCTTAGTGGAACTAAGAGTCTTAGCAATTTGAAGAACATGTTGAGTTTTAAGCGCAGAAACCTTGGGAACATACATAAATTTTTGCTCTTTCCCAACAAACACTTTCTCTTTCTTAAATTTAAGAGAAGAGAAGATCAAGCTAAGAGTTTCCATAGACTCTTCTAGTTTACCAATCCTTAAGTTTTGATTATCAAGAGTAGTGCTAGCCTCTAAAACGGTGATTCTCTTACCAATATTTTCTATTAATTCACTAACTCGGCTAGCATTTTCTAGGATACTTGGCAAACTTTTCTCTAAAGAGCTGAGCCTTTCTACCACCTCCTCCAAGGTGGTCTCAGTTTTAGCAACATGAATAGGTGGTATTCCCACTAAACTTTCAATTATAGTGCATGCTTCTCTAGCGGGAGTACCCAGAAAATTACCTCCTGTAAGAGTATCGAGAACATACCTATTCCAACTAGATATACCAACATAAAAATTTCCAAGGAGGATCGTGGTAGAGTGCTTTTTGGTACACCTATGATGAGCATTGTTAATACGATACCAAGCATCTTTTAAACTTTCTCCCCCTTGTTGCTTAAAACTACGAACTTCTACTTTAGGATTACTCATTTTAGCAAAACTAAAGTAAACAAGTAAAAACAACTACCAAGGATTCTAATTTTTTTGGGTTTTTGATATAAAACGATGCAGGTAAAATAAATAAAGTAAAGCAAAACAATAAAACAAAGTAAAGGATGTGTGTGCAAAAACTCCCCTCGCAGAAGTCTTCCAATCTCCCCGGCAACGGCGCCAGAAAAACAGCTGCTAGTCCTTGTGCGTGGTGAACAACCAGCCCATTGGGAACCCCAAGAGGAAGGTGTGATGAGTATAGCAGTAGGTTTTCCCTCGGTTAAGAAACCAAGGTTTATCGTTCTTGGAGAGAAGAGACAAATGACTGAAGGTGATGCTTGCTAGTTTGCGATAGCTTCGGACAATTTATATATGGCGCCTCGTCCAAGCTTTGCTTGCTAGCTGCAACGCGGAACCTGCACACAACACAACCAAGTACTTTGTTCCCAACTTGCGACGAGGTTGTCAATCTCACCGGTTTGCTTGAAACAAAGGTTATGAGTGTATCAAGTGGAAAACAGTAGAAGTATGCGAGTAAAGTAAACAGTGCGAGTAAAGTAAACAGGTGATAACAATATGATGGAAATAGGACCGGGGTCCACAGTTCACTAGTGGTGTCTCTCCATAAGATAAATAACACATGCTGGGTAAACAAATTACAGTTGGGCAATTGATAGAATAAAGATAAACGTGATATGTCAAGAAGATCACTATGAGATTTACTCTGGGCATTACAACAAAATACATAGACCGCCATCCAACTGCATCTATGACTAATAATCCACTCACGGGGATATCGTCCGAACACCCCATGAGTATTAAGTTGCGAACAACAGATAATTGCATTAAGCAAAGTGTGTAATGTAAACAAAGCATATGCCCTTGAGCATATGAATGTTGTTTTCTCCCTAGTAGCAACAACACATCTACAACCTTAGAGGTTTCTGTCACTCCCCCAGGTTAAATAGAGGCATGAACCCACTATCGAGCATAAATACCCCCTCTTGGAGTCACTAGCAACTATTCGGCCAAGATAGCTACTAACAACAGAGAGCATGCAAGATCATAAACAACATAGAGATAACATAAGATATATTTCAGTATAGCAACTCAATCATAACACCAATATTCATCGGATCCCAACAAACCAAACATGTAGAATTACATAACGGTGATCTCAATCATGTAAGGCAGCTCATGAGATCTAAACATGAAGCACATGGTGGAGAAGACAACCATCTAGATACTGCTATGGACCCATAGTCCAAGGTAGACTACTCACTCATCGCTCCGGAGGAAAGCATGGCGATGAAGAAGACCTCCGGTGGCGATTCCCCTCTCTGGTAGGGTGCCGGGAAGAGCTTTGGGACCCTCCCGATCTTCGGGTCGACGGCGGCAGCGGATCGCGATGTGTTCTGGAAAATTGATCGGGTACTTAGGTTTTTCCCATCGGGGGGTCTTTATAGGCGAAGGGGCGATGTCAGAGGTGGAGCCAGGTGCCCTCACACCATGGCGGCGCGGCCAGGCCCTGGGCCGCGCCAGCCTGGTGTGTGGGGCCCCTGTGGCCCCCCTCCTACTCTCCTTCGGATCTCTGGAAGCTCCCGGACAAAATAAGACTTCAGGAACTTGTTTCGTCCAATTCCGAGAATATTTCCTGTGTATCACTTCTGAAACACAAAAACAGCAGAAAACAGGGAACTGGCACTGTGGCAACTTGTTAGTAGGTTAGTTCCGGAAAATGCATAAAAGTGCCACGAAGTGTAACAAAACAGTAGACAAATGGTGTAAAACAAGCATGGAGCATCAAAAATTATAGATACGTTGGAGACGTATCAGTCCCCCAAGCACGGAGGAGAAAATTTACTTTGATGATACTATACCTCCAGTTTATGATGATTACAATGATGAGTATGATATTTTCAGTCCACCTACTATTGAGGAGAAAATTAGTTATGATTACAATATACCTCCTATATTTGATGATTATGGTGATGAGAATAATGATGATAGCTATATTGTTGAATTTGCTCCCACTATGATTAATAAGAATGACTATGTTTATGTGGGGAGTATTAATTCTTTTATGCATGTGGCTCATGATAAGAATGTTTTATTTGATAGTTATATTGTTAATTTTATTCATGATGCTACTGAAATTTATTATGAGAGAGGGAAACATGGTTCTATGCATCTTAATAATATTAAGTTTCCCCTCTTTATGTTGAAAGTCTTGAAGTTGCACTTGTTCTGCTTTCCTATGCTTGTTGCTTTGGGCTTTCATGACTTGTTTCTTTACAAGATTCTTTTTTATAGGAAGTGGTTTAGACTTAAGATTGTTTCATATTTTCTTTTTGATGCTCTCTTTTGCTTCAAGCTCTTTCATGGTACTTACGTGAGCATATTTTAAAATCACTGTGCCTAGCTCAAAGGCGTTAAAGAAAAGCACTCTTGGGAGATAACCTAATGTTTTCTTTTTAGTACTTTTTCTTTTTGTTGAGTCTTGGAAGTTTTTACTACTATAATGACCTCTCCTTATCATTTTTATTTCGTTTTTGAGCCAAGAATAACCTCTAATTGGAAGAAGGTAAGATTTGGGGAAGTTGTTGTCCTAAAATAGATTTCTGCGCTTCACCGTAACAATTCGTGAAAATTCCCAGAATGTCTTATTGATCTGCGATTTTTTGTGAACATGCCCTAGGTTATTATATAACTTTCATTAGTTTTGCACTTTTTGATTTGAGCAACAGAAGATTTTAAAAAAAAATTGATCTTTACTAGCTGTTCTGTTTTGATAGATTTCTGCCACTATTTGCATTTGCCTCTTGATCTCTTTCTTTTTGAGTTCTTTTGATCACAAAACTTTTGAGAGAAGTTGCTATAGTAGCTAATGTGTTTTAAGTGTTGTACTTGAGTTAAAACTGAACCAAAAGTGGATCTACTATCTTGCATAAACTAATGTTGCTAAAGAGAATTGTGTGAAGTTTTGTATGAAGGAAGTTTTCAAGTGTAGGGAAAGGAGAATGATGAGATGAGATGAAGGATGGAAAAAAGCTCAAGCTTGGGGATTCCCATGTCACCCAAGGAAATATTCAAGAAGTACAAGCGTCAAAGCTTGGGGATGCCCAAGGCACCCCCTTCTTCATCAACAAAAATATCAAGTCATCTTTCAAGACACTATTTTTTATTACTTCATATATTATGTGTTGTTCTTTGAGCATCTTTGTTTTTGTTTTCAATTTAGTTTTGTTTTGTTTGCTGTAATAAATGGTTGGATCACATCTTTTTTTTGGAGAGAGACACGCTCTATTTTCATTGCCTAGATTCTGTGAGTGTTCTCTTTTGCTAGTACTATGTTTAGCCTTTGTTTTTCGCCCTTATTTTTGTTCAGAACTTGTAAGTTCTTTGTAGCTAGGTGTGTTTATACCTCTGGTCTTTGTTGCTTTTCATCCTTGAGAGTTGTTTCAAATAGGTTGATTGGTGTTGGAAAAGAGTAAAATGTTTCATGCTTATAGTGGTGGAAAAGGAAGCTTGTTTAGACTGTGGCTTAGACTTTAGCATGTCATGCTAGATATTATTTTGATTATATGCTTAGTAGTTATTGTTGTAGCATGACTTCTCTCAAATGACTGAGAGTGCTTAATGTGCCTTTGAAAGAATCATGCGTTGTTTTTATCATATAGAAGCATAATATTGTGGTATTCTCCTTTGATGCTTTATTTGGGTTGACCTGGCGCATGCTTACACCATGTTGAAAGGACACAGATGTCGCCTAGAGGGGGGGGTGAATAGGCGATATCAAATTTTACGAATGGCTTGAACAAAAGCGGAATTAAACTAGCGTTTATTTTGTCAAGCACACAAAACCTAAATAAACTAGGCTCACCTATGTGCACCAACAACTTATGCTAAGAAATACAAGTAACAAGGTGATAGCAAGATATATAACTTCAAGCACGAAGGCTATCACAATGTAAAGTGCATAAGTAAAGAGCTCGGGTATAGGAATAACCGAGGCACGCGGAGACGATGATGTATTCCCGAGTTCCTCCCTTGAAAGGGAGTACGTCTCGTTGGAGGGGTGTGGTATCACCACAAAGGCCTAACCAACGCCACAAAGGCCTCACCCTATTCTCCGGTGTGAGCTTGCGCCACAAAGGCCTAGCTCACTCTTCCACTAAGGGGTTCCTCAAGGCGGAACCGGGCCTTTACACAAAGCTTGGGGCACGCATCCACAACTTAATTAGAGGCTCCCAAGAATAGCCACAAAGGCACCACAAAGCCACAAAGCCGTCTAGGGTTCCAAGAACCCAAGAGTAATAAGCTCACAAACTTTCACTTACTCGAATCTCCGGGGAGAACTCAAACCGATGCAACTTATGCAATGGCAAGAGCACACAAGGTGCTCAAATCCTTCTCACTCAAATCCTACCAAAGCAACTAATGCTATGGAGAGATATGAGAGGAAGAACAAATGGAGGAAAACCACACAAGTCTCCAAGATCTAGATCCCAAGATGTTCCCCTCACTTAGAGGAGAGATTGATTGGTGGAGTTGTAGATCTAGATCTTCTCTTTCAAACCCCTCA
This sequence comes from Dactylis glomerata, assembly GCA_007115705.1. Classification (NCBI taxonomy): domain Eukaryota; kingdom Viridiplantae; phylum Streptophyta; class Magnoliopsida; order Poales; family Poaceae; genus Dactylis; species Dactylis glomerata. The sequence goes on along the minus strand of QXEO01000149.1, from coordinate 1,355,547 downwards.
ACAAGATTCAAGAAATATGGGAGGGATAGAGAGTAATTGCAAGCTCTTGAAGGTCAAAACAATGGAGGAGAGAGAGACAAGCAACCAACCAGCCCAAGGAGGAAGAAGGGGGCTTTTTATAGGCCCCCCACGAAATCTGACCGTTACAGCCATTTAGACCGGCTAAAGCCGGACTTAACACCGGCTAAAGCCGGCCAGACCGGCTAAAGCCGGACAAAAATCCGGACTGAAACAGAGACGCAATCGAGCACCCCGGTCCGGCTATTTCCGGCCCTGGGCCGGCTAAAGCCGCCCCTCCTGAAACGGGCAGAAACACCAAAACGAAAACGGCAATAACTTGAGCATCCGGACTCCGTTTTCGATGATCTTGGGCTCGTTGGAATCACAACAACAAGCTCTACAACTTTATGCAGAGAAACATCATAGTCCAACAAAGGAGGATAAAACCAAATGATGAAAGGTTTGACCTCTCTTCGAAGACAAACCGGTAAAACCTCCGAACACCAAAAATGCAAGAAGTGTTCCATACGGATTCTGTTTTTGATGAGCTAGAGCTTGTCATGGAAACAACCACAAGCTCTAGAACCTCACATGGATAAAACCCAAATAAGAACCAAGAAAGATGATGCCAAGTATGCAAAGGTTTGAGCTCTCTCCGAACGATACGATTAAGTTACTCACTTGAGAGCCCCTCTTGATAGTACGGCTACCGATCCTATAACCCGGTCTCACAACTAACACCATAAGACCGGTAAGAAAGAAACCCTATCAATATCATACCTTTGCCTTGAGCATTCCACTTGAGGTGGATAATGACGATCTTGATCTTCTCAAGTTGGACCACCTTTCTTGATTGAGCTTGCTTGGTGAAGTCTTGCGGATTGCTCCCCCATACTCTACTATGGAAGAGACTCTATTTAAGCATATCTTCACATATCCATGATCACAATATAGATGGCAAGCTTCAAGCATATGTTCTCTTCTAGTTGTTCATCTTGAACTTGCGCTTTGACTTGATCAATCCTCGAGCCAATTCTTCTTCCTCCATAATGATGGTGTCTCGATGATACACGAGAGAGCTCACTCAATCTTATTCTTCAAGACACACTTGACATAAGCTCAACTCCCTTAAGACCAATCTTTGGATCACTCCTTGAATAACACCTTGGTCAACACATAATCTTCTTTTTACAACCTTGAATCCAACAAATGGTTCAAGCATTGTCTATGGACAAGTCCTACACATATAACTCAATGCAACCATTAGTCCATAGGGATTGTCATTAATTACCAAAACCACACATGGGGCTCGATATGATCTTTCACATGTTATGACTATAAACCAGTCGCCTCAATCCTCTATTATCATTTAGTTTTTGACTTGTGATATCACTTTATGCTTTGATTAATAATGTTTTGTCGCTATGCATGATTATGGTCGTTATTGCTCTCTTAGTTGGTCGCTCTCAGTATTTTGCTAGCCTTCATATGTACTGAGTATGAGCTCTACTCGTGCATCCAACTCCCCAAAACCAAAGTTTTTCCAAAGAGTCCACTACAAATCCCTATGCATGGTATTTCAAACCATTCCAAGCAAATTTTCATGTGCTACCTTTCAAAACCTTCAAATACTTCTCATTTTGTGACACTGTTTTTAGCTCATGAGGACGTAGTGGTCGGGTTTGCTATCTTCCATATTGAATTAAGTACCTCTCGACTTGCATGCTTCATCTGCTCATCACTAATTTTGCAAGAGAGCTGGTCAGACCATTGTAACCTCTAAAAAAGAAAGAAAAGAAAAAAGGCACTCCTCCATGGTATGTGATTGTTGGCAGGCACCCAAAGGATTCGGTTAGCCACGGTTTGTGAAAGGAAATGTGGGGAGGAGAGCCAAATTTTATAAAAGAGCATGCAAATGCCAATTTTTCAAGAACTCGGAACCGCTCTCAACTTGTTTAGTATGGAAGATAGCAAGTACCCCTTTGCCAGTCGTTGATAGGAACAACCACCTCTCAAAACAATTTTTATCTCTGTTTTACAAATGAAAAGCTCTAGCACATGTTAAATCACTGCTTCCCTCTGCGAAGGTCCTTCTTTTACATTTATGTTGAGTCTTCATCTTCTACCTTTATGCACCGATTAAGAGAGCATAGTTGTCATTCTGAGTATAATGTGCATAGTCCCAAAATTTATTATCGATTGATTCATGATTATGGTATTGCTTGTTCTCAAATTATTTGTATCTAATCACCCTCTTGAACTTTGAAGGTGTCCTATGCATTTATGTTTTGCTACTCCATGAGGGACAAGCTGAATACCACTTTGCTATGTTCTCTATATGCTTGAAACAAACAATTGACTTTCAATGCATTGTTACTCATGATCTTTTGTTTGTGTTTCTTTTTATGTTGTAACATGGTTGCTAAGTTCTATCGTTAGAACTATAACTCTTATGCCCATGTTTAGAATACTTTGATATCAGCTTGCAATGCTTTACATCGACTTGATCAACATTGTGTTGGTGCATGTCACCTCAAAAATTATTATTTTGTTATCACTTACTTACTCCAGGACGAGTAGGAGTTAAGCTTGGGGATGCTTGATACGTCACAAACGTATCTATAATTTTTGATGCTCCATGCATGTTTTACACCAATTGCTTTGTGTTTTGTTTACACTTCGTGGCATTTTTATGCATTTTCTAGAACTAACGTATTAACAAGATGCCACAGTGCCAGTTCCTGTTTTCTGCTATTTTTGTGTTTCAAAAAAGTTACATAGGAAATATTCTCAGAATTGGACGAAACAAAGCCCGAAGTTCCTATTTTTCTCGACACGAGATGGAGTCCAAAGCAGAGACGGAGGAGAGCCAGGAGGCAGCCACACCATAGGGTGGCGCGGGTGACCCCCTGGCCGCGCCACCAGGTGGTGTGGGCCCCTAGTCCACCCTCTGACATCGCCCTTCCGCCTATATATTCTCTCCGAGGCGAAAACCCTAAATCAATCGGCATCCATCCACAAAAAGTTTCGTAGCGCCGCCGCCATCGAAAACCAATTTCAGGGGACAGAAGTCTCTGTTCCGGTACCCTGCCAGGACGAGGAATTGCCCCCGGAGCCATCTCCATCAACTCCACCTCCATCTACATCGCCGTTGCTATCTCCCATGATGAGGAGGGAGTAGTTCTCCCCTGAGGCTGAGGGGTCTACCGGTAGCTATGTAGTTCATCTCTCTCTCCCATGGTGTGATCTTTATGTGATCATGAGCTTTGTATCTAGTTGAATTGGTAGATTTTACTCTTCATCTATTATGCTACTCAAGTGGTTTTATTCCTGTAATCTCCGGAGACACTTTGTCCCTTGATGTGAAGGTGACAGTGTGCGCATTATGTGTGTCTCTAAGGCTAAATTTAACAGTTATACTTATCATGAGTTATGATTTGAGTTGTATGTCTCTATGAATTGTTGGTGTTTGTCTGGAACCGTCTAGTGCACTCAAGGTGACAATATGGGGTAATCTAGATTGGGGAATGCGGACTTTAAGGGGTGCTATTATAGCCCTATGCATGATTAGTGTTCGTTATCCAACCAGAGAGTAGTTCAATGTAGCATAGTGAAGAATGATATTTATGTGTTCAATTATGTTATTTTTGTTGAGAGTGTCCACTAGTAAAAGTATGATCCCTAGGCCTTGTTTATAAGCATTGAAACACCGTTTACAACAAGTTCTGTTACATGTTTTCTCGCATCGATTTTTATTTCAGATTGCAATTACCACGTATAATCATCCATATCACTTGTATTTCACTATCTCTTCACCGAACTAGTGCACCTATACATCTGATAAGTGTATTAGGTGTGTTGGGGACACAAGAGACTTCTTGTATCTTAATTGCAGGGTTGCTTGAGAGGGATATCTTTGACTTCTTCCTCCCTAAGTTCGATAAACCTTGGGTGATCCACTTAAGGGAAACTTGCTGCTGTTCTACAAATCTCTGCACTTGGACGCCCAACATTGTCTACAAGAATAGAAGCGTTCGTAGAAATCATGCCTATTAATTTGTTGGAAACTAAGCTTAAGGCCACCATTAAGGCTTTTAAGGAAGCTAACGAGAAACACGCCAAGGAAGTGGCGGCTGCCAAACTTTCTGCCGACCAAGAAGTTAAGGAGGCAGAGGCAAGGGCCATCAAAGCCGAAAAGGCCCTAGCCGAGGTTTCCCAAAGGCAAGCCAGTCGTGAAGAGGTTGTTGTTAAACGGATTGATGACATTCTCACATTTGTTGGTAGTAAGTGCTCTCTTACTTTTGTCTTCTATTGTCTTTCCCTTTGTCGACATGCCTTTTTACTGGTTGTATTTTCGTGATGCAGCAAAATAGCTTGGAGAAGTTATCAAGCTTCGCTTAGGCAACACAACAGATCGCCTTTTGGATACTGTTGGTGTCCTGGAGTCAAACTCAAGGAATGTTAGGAACGTGCTCCAGCGAACTCGCCACGTGCTTCCTCGCATATTTGTCAAGTTGTTCCCAAAGAAGAAAAAGGAAAGGACAACGGCCAATCCTAGGAAGCTGGTCAAGGCCTTCGATACCCTTGAAGATCTAGCACTTCAGCTGAAGCTATCCTCTGTGAGGAGAGGTGTCGAGGGGACGATTGCCTTGACTCTATCTCATGGCAAAGATGTTGATTGGGAGACGTTGAGCTCATCTCACGCTCGACGCCCAGAAGAAATGAAGGAATTTTTCTCAGAGGCGAAGAAATATGTGCCTGCTTGATGGCGTATAGATAACACCCTGTTGGGAACCCCAAGAGGAATGTATGATGAGCACAGTAACAAGTTTTCCCTCAGTTGTGAAACCAAGGTTTACCGAACCAGTAGGAGAAAGCCAAACTTTAGAAGGTTGATGCATGCTAGCTTCACGGCAGCTCTGGACAATTTATATGGCGCCTCGTCCAGGGCTTTGCTTTGCACCAGCAGCAACATGGAACCTGCACACAACACAACCAAGTACTTTGCCCCAACTTACGACGACGTTGTAAATATCACCGGTTTGCTATAAACAAAGGATTAAGCGTATCGAGTGGTAAAAGGGTAATAGTATGCAAAAAGTAAATAGTGCGAGTAAAGTAAACGGTAATAGCAATGTAAAGGAAATTGGACCGGGGTCCACAGTTAACTAGTGGTGTCTCTCCATTAGATAAATAACAACATGCTGGGTAAACAAATTATAGTTGGGTAACTGATAGAATAAAGATAACGTACATATGTCATGAGGATCACCATGAGATTCACTCTGGGCATTATGACAAAATACATAGACCGTAATCCAACTACATCTATGACTAATAATCCACCCTCCAGATGTCGTCCGAGCAACCATCGAGTATTAAGTTGCGAACAACAGATTATCGCCTTAAGCAAAGTGCATAATGTAAACAATGCAAATGTCCTTGAACACAAGAATGTTGTTTTCTCCCTAGTGGCAACAGCACATCTACAAACTTAGAGGTTTTTGTCACTCCCCCCATATTACTAGAGGCATGAACCCAACTATCGAGCATAAATACTCCCTCTTGGAGTCACTAGGATCTACTCGGCCAAGATATCTACTAGCAACGGAGAGCATGCAAGATCATAAATAACATAGAGATAAAATAAAGATAATAATTCAGCACATCAACTCGACATAGTACCAATACTCATCGGATCCCAATAAACACAACATTTAGAATTACACAAAGATGATCTTGATCATGTAGGGCAGCTCACAAGATCTAAACATGAAGCACGTGGTGGAGGAGACGACCATCTAGCTACTTCTATGGACCTGTAGTCCAAGGTAGACTACTCACACATCACTCCAGAGGCAACCATGGTGGTGGAGAAGGCCTCCGGCAGGGATTCCCCTCTTCGGCAGGGTGTCGGGAAGAGCTTCTGGAGCCTCCTGATCTCGCGGCGACGACGGCGGCGGCTTGCAGTATATTTCGAGAAAAATTGATCGGGCCTTTAGGTTTTTCTGTCGAGGGGAATATATAGGCGGAAGGGCGGCGTCAGGAGGTGGACCAGGCGGTCTCACCCCCTGGTGGCGCGGCCAGGGCCTGGGCCGCACCACCCTAGGGTGTGGCCGTCCTGTGGCCCCCTCCATCTCATCTTCGGTCTTCATGAAGCTTCGGTAAAAATAGGAGGTTCGGCTTTTGTTTCGTCCAATTCTGAGAATATTTCCTGTGTAGCTTTTCTGAAACACAAAAACAGCAGAAAACAGGGAACTCGCACTGTGGCATATCGTTAGTAGGTTAGTTCTGGAAAATGCATAAAAATGCCAAGAAGTGTAACAAAACACAAAGCAAATGGTGTATAAACAAGCATGGAGCATCAAAAATTATAGATACGTTTGAGACGTATCAAGCATCCCCAAGCTTAACTCCTGCTCGTCCTCGAGTAGGTAAGTGATAACAAAAGAATAATTTATGAGGTGACATGCACCATCACAATATTGATCAACGATGAAAAGCATTGAGTGATGGGATCAAAGTACATAAAACATGGGCGTAAGAGACATAATCTTGACAATAAATACTTAGCAACCATGTTATAACATGGAAAGTAACACAAACGAAAGATCATGAGCAATGAAACATTGGAAGTCAAGTGTGTGTTCAAATCATATGGAAAAACATAGCAAAGTGGTTTTCAGCTTGTCCCTCATGGAATAGCAAAACATAAATGCATATGACACCATCAAGTTTAAGAGGGCGACTAGATACAAATAATTTAAGAACAAGCAAAACCATAATCATGAATCAATCAATGATAAACTTTGGGACTATGCACATTAAACTCATAATGGCAACTATGCTCTCTTAGATGGTGCATAAAGGTAGAAGGTGGAGACTCAACATAAATGTAAAAGAAAGGCCCTTCGCAGAGGGAAGCAGTGATTAAACATGTGCTAGAGCTTTTCATTTGTAAAACAGAGAGATAAAAATTGGTTTTGAGAGGTGGTTGTTTCTGTCAACGACTGGCAATGGGGTTCTTACTATCTTCCATACAAAAGCAAGTTTTTGAGAGAGAGATTGGCACTTTGGTGCTCTTTTATAAAGCTTGGCACTCCTCCCCACTTTTCCTTTCACAAACCATGGCTAATCGATTCCATTGGGTGCCCACCAACTTTCACATACCATGGAGGAGTGCCTTTTTTTCTTTTCTTTTTCTCTTTTTGGAATAAAACAATATGGAAGATAGCAAATCCGACCACTATGTCCCCATGAGCTGAAAATAGTGTCACGAAATGAGAAGTATTTTGAAGGTCTTTTGAAAGGTAGCACATGAAAATTTACTTGGAATGGCTTGCAAATACCATGCATAGGAATTTATAGTGGACACATTGGAATAACTTGGTTTTTGGGAGTTGGATGCACGAGTAGAGCTCGTACTTAGTACAAAATGAAGGCTAGCAAAAGACTGGGAGCCACCAACTAAGAGAGCAATAACGGCCATAATCATGCATAGCGACAAAACATCATTAACAGAAGCATAAAGTGTTATCACAAGTCAAAAACCAAATGATCATAGGGGCTAATGGCGACTTTGTTGGAGTCAAACATGTTGTAAGCATGCGCCAAGTCAACCCAAATAAAGCATCAAAGGAGAAAACCACAATAAGATGCTCCAATATAATAAAAACAACGCATGATTTTTTCAAAGGCTCATTAAGCAATCTCAGACATTTGAGACAAGTCATGCTACAGCAAAAACTACTAAGCATACTATCAAAACGACATCAAGCATGGCATGCAAAAGTCTAAGCCGCGGTCTAAACAAGCTCCCATTTGTACCACTATTTGCATGATAACTTTTTCTCTTTTCCAACACCATTCAAACCTTTTTGAGACAACTCTTTTGATGAAAACCAACATATACCAAAGGTCTAAATACACCTTGATGCAAAGATATAACAAGATCTGAACAAAAATCAAGGCAAAAAACGAAAGCTAAACGCAGTTCTAGAAAAAGAGAACACTCATTGAATGATAAGAGTGAAAAATAGAGTGTTCTTGGCAATGAAAAACAAGGTATGTCTTCTCCAAAAGAAATTTGTTGGGATCCAACCATTTATTTTAGCAAACAAAACAAAAGAAAACTGAAAGAAAAAGTAAAGACGTGATACGTCTCAAACGTATCTATAATTTTTGATGCTCCATGCTTGTTTTTACACCATTTGTATATTGTTTCGTTACACTTAGTGGCATTTTTATGCATTTTCCGGAACTAACCTATTAACGAAGTGCCACAGTGCCAGTTTCCTGTTTTCTGCTATTTTTGTGTTTCAGAAGTGATACACATGAAATATTCTCGGAATTGGACGAAACAAGTTCCTGAAGACTTATATCACGGGGAAGCTTCCAGACATCCGAAGAGCTGACGGAGGGGGGCCACGTGGGCCCCAGACACAGGGGCGGCGCGGCCACCCCCCTGGCCGCGCCAGCCCCGTGTGAGGGGGCGTGGTCCCTCCTCTGACATCGCCCCTTCGCCTATATATACCCCCTGACGAGAAAAACCTAAGGACCCGATCAGATTTCCAGAACACATCGCGATCCGCCGCCGTCATCGACCCGAAGATCGGGAGGGTCCAGAAGCTCTTCCCGGCACCCTGCCGGAGAGGGGAATCGCCACCGGAGGTCTTCATCATCGCCATGCTTGCCTCCGGAGTGATGAGTGAGTAGTCTACCTTGGACTATGGGTCCATAGCAGTAGCTAGTTGGTTGTCTTCTCCACCATGTGCTTCATGTTTAGATCTCATGAGCTGCCCTACATGATTGAGATCACCGTTATGTAATTCTATGATGTTGGTTTGTTGGGATCCGATGAATATTGGTGTTTATGATTAAGTTGATGTACTGAATTATATCTTTTGTTATCTCTATGTTGTTTATGATCTTGCATGCTCTCCGTTGTTATTAGCTATCTTGGCCGAGTAGTTGCTAGTGACTCCAAGAGGGGGTATTTATGCTCGATAGTGGGTTCATGTCTCTATTTCACCTGGGGGAGTGACAGTAACCTCTAAGGTGGTAGATGTGCTGTTGCTACTAGGGAGAAAACAACATTCATATGCTCAAGGGCATATGCTTTGTTTACATTACACACTTTGCTTAATGCAATTATCTGTTGTTCGCAACTTAATACTTTTGGGGTGTTCGGATGATATCCCCGGGAGTGGATTATTAGTCATAGATGCAGTTGGATGGCGGTCTATGTAATTTGTTGTAATGCCCAGAGTAAATCTCATAGTGATCTTCTTGACATATCACGTTATCTTTATTCTATCAATTGCCCAACTGTAATTTGTTTACCCAGCATGTTATTTTATCTATGGAGAGACACCACTAGTGAACTGTGGACCCCGGTCCTATTTTAATCATATTGCAATCACCTGTTTACTTTTCCAGCACTGTTTACTTTACTCGCATATTACTACTATTTTCCACTCGATACACTCATAACCTTTGTTTCAAGCAAACCGGTGAGATTGACAACCTCATCGCAAGTTGGGAGCAAAGTATTTGTTTGTGTGTGTGCAGGTTCCACGTTGCAGCTAGCAAGCAAAGCTTGGACGAGGCGCCATATATAAATTGTCCGCTGCTGTCGCAAACTAGCAAGCATCACCTTGAGCTGTCATTTGTCTGCTTTTCTCCTGATCGATAAACCTTGGTTTCTAACTGAGGGAAAATGAGCTACTATACTCATCATACCTTCCTCTTGGGGTTCCCAACGGGCTGGTCATTCACCACGCATCAAGCTCTTTTTCTGGCGCCGTTGCCGGGGATTTGAAGAATAAGAAGCTCCTACATCAACTACATTTTCCCACGTCAACTACGCGCCGGCAGCTCTTTTTCTGGCGCCGTTGCCGAGGAAAAGTGGAAGACTTCTGCGAGGGGAGTTTTCGCACACACATTCTTTACTTTGTTATTGTTTTGCTTTACTTTATTTATTTTACCTGCATTGCTTTTATATCAAAAACCCAAAAAAAATTAGAATCATTGGTAGCTGTTTTTACTTGTTTACTTTAGTTCACTATGTCTAGTTCCGTTGCTACTACTATGTCTCCCGAGGACATGATTTTCACTTTTAAGCAAAAGGATGAGGAAAGTTTTAAGGAAGCTTGGTCTAGGATTTATGATTGGTATGAAAAAACTGAACCCAAAATGACTTTGAGTTTGCTTCTTAGTAGTTTTTACTTTGGACTTTCTCTTCGTTATAGATATGCTTTGGATGCTACTACTGAAGGAGATTTCCTTCATTGTGATGGAGATCAAGCCTTCAATACTATAAAAAAGTTGATTACAATTTATAGCATGCCAACCTATTTTGATTCCTCTCTTGTGTGCATCTTTAATAGACTTAATACTCTTGAGGCTCGCACTGCTAGTTTGAATTCTTGCTACAACACTTTGCGCCAGCATTTTGATTATGTGCCAATAAATTCTGAACCTTCGAGTTGGAATCCTACAATAAAAATCACCATTAATGGTGAAACTTTTCATGCTCGTTGTGATATTATGTCTGAATTTTGTCTTATGCCAAAGGATGTTTATGAATCTTTGAGCCTTTGGAAGCTTTCTGAGGGAGGACAAGAAATTTCTCTTACTAACAATGTCACTATATTTCCCCTTGGAATAGCTGAAGGAGTCTTTACAAAAGTCCTAGGAAGAATGATATCTACTGATTATCTTGTTATTGAATGTGTAGGGAAAGGACAAATCATACTTGGAAGATCCCTCTTGAAGCTCTTGGGCGCCGTCATCGACGTGGGAAAAGGCAATATAACATCCACCACTCCACCTTGCAATAACCATGTCTTTCCTAAAGTCAAGAGCAAAGGTAAGAAAGCAAGACGTAAGGCACGCGCTGATCCTAGCACTTCATCACTTGATATTACTTGATTCGCAATTTTCTGCGCCTAGCTCAAAGGCCTTAAAGAAAAGCACTCTTGGGAGATAACCCAATGTTTTCTTTTCAGTACTTTTTCTTTTATTTGAGTCTTGGAAGTCATTACTACTGTAATGACCGCTCCTTATCTTGTTTATTTCGTTTTTGTGCCAAGAGAAGCCTCTAATTTGAGCGAGGTAAAGATTTGGGGTTATTGCTGTCCTGAAACTGTTTTCGGTGCTGCACCATAAAAATTCGTATAAATTCTCTGTTTATCTTTTGGACTTCTTGTGCATATGCCCCAGGTTATATCCAAACTTTTGTTAGTTGAACACTTTTTGATTTGAGCAACATAAAATCCCTCAAAAATTCGTCCTTTGTCAGCTGTTCAGTTTTGACAGATTTCTGCCAATATTTGTTTTTGCCACTTATCGCTTTCTTTTGAGTTCTTTTTGATCATGGAACTTTTTGGGAAGTTGCTACAGTAGTATATACTTTATATGTGGTGGTTTTGAGTTGAAACCTGAAGCTAAAAGAGGTTGAATATATTTTATGCTTACACTAATGTTGCTAATAGAATTGTGTTTAGTTTTGTATGAAGGAAGTTTTCAAGTGTAGGGATTGGAGAATGATGAGATGAGTTGAAGAATGGACAAAAGCTCAAGCTTGGGGATGCCCATGCATCACCCAAAGAAATATCCAAGAAGTACAAGCGTCAAAGCTTGGGGATGCCCCCGAGGCACCCCTTCTTCATCGGCAAAAATCAGGTCACCTTTCAAAACACTATATTTTTATTGCTTCATGCACTATGTGTTTTTCTTGGAGCGTCAGTTGTTTTAGTTCTCTTAGTTTGTTTAGTTTGTTTGTTTGCTGCAATAAATGGTTGGACCCCAACAAATTTCCTTTGGAGGAGATGGACTCGTTTTCATTTGCAAAGAATGCTCTAGTTTTCACTCTTATTAAAAATCGAGCATTCTTCTTTTTCTGCTACTGCTTTTGGTTTTCGTTTTCGCCTTGATTTGCGTTCAGATCTTGTCATATCTTTTCATCAAGGTGTGTTTTTGCCTCTGATCTTTATTGGTTTTCATCAAAAGAGGTATTTATAAAAGTTTCAAATGGTGTTGGAAAAGAGAAAAAGCTTTGTGCAAAATAGTGGTACAAGAAGGAGCTTGTGTAGACTGCGGCTTAGGCTTTTTCATGTCATGCTTGATGTCTTTTTGATAGTATGCTTAGTGGTTTTGCTGTAGCATGACTTGTCTCAAATAACTGAGATTGCTTAATGAGCCTTTGAAAAAATCATGCGTTGTTTTTATTGTATGGAAGCATTATTTTGGTTTTCTCCTTGATGCTTTATTTGGGTTGACTTGGCGCATGCTCACACATGTTAGACTCTTACAAAGTCGCCATTAGCCTTCATGATCATTTAGTTTTTGACTTTTGATGCCATCTTATGCTTCTTTTAATGTCGCTTTGTCGCTTTGCATGATTATGGCCATTATTGCTCTCTTAGTTGGTCGCTCCCAGTCTTTTGCTAGCCCTCACCTTGTACTGAGTATGAGCTCTACTCGTGCATCCAACTCCTAAAAACCAAAGTTTTCCATTGTGTCCACTATAAACTCCTATGCATGGTATTTGTAAGCCATTCCAAAGTAAATGCTCATGTGCTACCTTTCAAAACCTTCAAAATACTTCTTGTTTTGTGACACTGTTTTCAGCTCATGGGGACGTAGTGGTCGGATTTGCTATCTTCCATATTGCTTATTCCAAAAAGAAAAAAATAGAAAAAAATAGAAAAAAGGGCACTCCTCCAAAGAATGTGAATGTTGGTGGGCACCCGATGGAATCGGTTAGCCATGGTATGTGAAAGGAAAAAGGTGGGGAGGAGTGCCAAGTTTTATAAAAAGAGCACAAAAGTGCCAATCTCTCTCTCAAAACCTTGCTTCATTTTTGTATGGAAGATAGTAAGAACCCCATTGCCAGTCGTTGACAAAGACAACCACCTCTCAAAACCAATTTTTATCTCGGTTTTACAAATGAAAAGCTCTAGCACATGCTCAATCAATGCTTCCCTCTACGAAGGGCCTTTCTTTTACTAATATGTTGAGTCACCACCTTCTTTCTTTATGCACCATTAAGAGAGCATAGTTGTCATTCTTAGTGTGATATGCATTGTCCCAAAGTTCATTGATTGACTCATGATGATTGGTTTCACTTGTTCTTAAATTATTTGTATCTAGTCGCCCTCTTAAACTTGAAGGTGTCCTATGCATTTATGTTTTGCTCTCTTTGAAGGACAAGCTGAAAACCTTTTGTATGTTTTTCCTTATGATTTGAACACACGTTTGACTTTCATTGTTTCATTATCATGATCTTTTGTTTGTGTTCATTTGCATGTTTACAACATGGTTGCTAAGTTCTTATTGTCATGATTATATCTTTCATGCCCATGTTTTAAGTTCTATTGATCCCAGCTCATCAATGCTTACATATATGATCAAGATTGTGTAGGTGCATGTCACCTCAAAAATAATTCTTTTGTTATCACTTACCTACTCGAGGACGAGCAGGAGTTAAGCTTGGGGATGCTTGATACGTCTCAAACGTATCTATAATTTTTGATGCTCCATGCTTGTTTTTACACCATTTGTATATTGTTTCGTTACACTTAGTGGCATTTTTATGCATTTTCCGGAACTAACCTATTAACGAAGTGCCACAGTGCCAGTTTCCTGTTTTCTGCTATTTTTGTGTTTCAGAAGTGATACACAGGAAATATTCTCGGAATTGGACGAAACAAGTTCTCGAAGACTTATATCACGGTGAAGCTTCCAGACATCCGAAGAGCTGACGGAGGGGGGCCACGTGGGCCCCAGACACAGGGGCGGCGCGGCCACCCCCCTGGCCGCGCCAGCCCCGTGTGAGGGGGCGTGGTCCCTCCTCTGACTGTCGGGGGGATAACCCCCGGTAGGGTCAAGAGACTAGAAAGACACAAAGTCTATGGTTGACTTATGCCGAGTTATCAAGAAAGGGCCTGGCCGGAATATGAGAGCATCGGCCAGGCCGGCATATGTGTGTATCCCGGCTAATACTTGGATATGCCGGTATAGCCGGAATACTGGTATATGTGTGCCGGCATATACTTAGATATGCCGGCCTAACCATTTGGTGTGTTGTGCAGGAGCAGGGGAGGCCGGATTACCCGACCCTCGTAGGTCGTTGGTCCGGCATATATGTCCTGGGTATGGCCAACGGTCATATCCGGGATACTTAAGTCAACCAAGGTGTCACATCCCTACAATCAAGGAAGAAAACATCCAAGCATGGTAGCAGAGTAAGATGGCAGGGTGCACAGTGGAGGTTACCTACCCTCACTGTGCACAAGTACGAGCTCACCGCACAGAGGTAAGGCCACAGTTCAAGAGGTACAAGGTACAGGGATATGGCGTCCCATCGAGAGCAATCAGGGGCGAAGTCAAGGGTCTCTGCCATCGTCACCAGCTCCTGTTTGGAGTGTAGCCCGTGTCTTGTGGTCTTGTATGACCGTTGTAACCCTGGCCACCACTATATAAGGTGGCATAGGGAGCCCTGGTAAAGGGTTGGTCACTCTGTGTTCCTACACTTAGCAGTTCATCTTCCTTCTCTAGCAGAGAGTTTGGAAGCACCATTGTTGTGTACTACATCGACCCAAATATACAATCAGTAGAGCAGGAGTAGGGTGTTATCTCCTTACGAGAGCCCCGAACCTGGGTAGATCAGTGTCTCTTTCTGTCGTGCTTTTTAGCTCGTTCCCCTCTCCCGAATCCTCCAGCAGCTAGTTCGGCCCCCATTTAAGCCATCCTATGGCATATGTTGTTTCACCACGACGACACTGACATCGCCCCTTCGCCTATATATACCCCCTGACGAGAAAAACCTAAGGACCCGATCAGATTTCCAGAACACATCGCGATCCGCCGCCGCCGTCGACCCGAAGATCGGGAGGGTCCAGAAGCTCTTCCCGGCACCCTGCCGGAGAGGGGAATCGCCACCGGAGGTCTTCTTCATCGCCATGCTTGCCTCCGGAGCGATGAGTGAGTAGTCTACCTTGGACTATGGGTCCATAGCAGTAGCTAGTTGGTTGTCTTCTCCACCATGTGCTTCATGTTTAGATCTCATGAGCTGCCCTACATGATTGAGATCACCGTTATGTAATTCTATGATGTTGGTTTGTTGGGATCCAATGAATATTGGTGTTTATGATTAAGTTGTTGTACTGAATTATATCTTTTGTTATCTCTATGTTGTTTATGATCTTGCATGCTCTCCGTTGTTAGTAGCTATCTTGGCCGAGTAGTTGCTAGTGACTCCAAGAGGGGGTATTTATGCTCGATAGTGGGTTCATGTCTCTATTTCACCTGGGGGAGTGACAGAAACCTCTAAGGTGGTAGATGTGCTGTTGCTACTAGGGAGAAAACAACATTCATATGCTCAAGGGCATATGCTTTGTTTACATTACACACTTTGCTTAATGCAATTATCTGTTGTTCGCAACTTAATACTTTTGGGGTGTTCGGATGATATCCCCGGGAGTGGATTATTAGTCATAGATGCAGTTGGATGGCGGTCTATGTATTTTGTTGTAATGCCCAGAGTAAATCTCATAGTGATCTTCTTGACATATCACGTTATCTTTATTCTATCAATTGCCCAACTGTAATTTGTTTACCCAGCATGTTATTTTATCTATGGAGAGACACCACTAGTGAACTGTGGACCCCGGTCCTATTTTAATCATATTGCAATCACCTGTTTACTTTTCCAGCACTGTTTACTTTACTCGCATATTACTACTGTTTTCTACTCGATACACTCATAACCTTTGTTTCAAGCAAACCGGTGAGATTGACAACCTCATCGCAAGTTGGGAGCAAAGTATTTGTTTGTGTGTGTGCAGGTTCCACGTTGCAGCTAGCAAGCAAAGCTTGGACGAGGCGCCATATATAAATTGTCCGCTGCTGTCGCAAACTAGCAAGCATCACCTTGAGCTGTCATTTGTCTGCTTTTCTCCTGATCGATAAACCTTGGTTTCTAACTGAGGGAAAACGAGCTACTATACTCATCATACCTTCCTCTTGGGGTTCCCAACGGGCTGGTCATTCACCACGCATCAAGCTCTTTTTCTGGCGCCGTTGCCGGGGATTTGAAGAAGAAGAAGCTCCTACATCAACTACATTTTCCCACGTCAACTACGCGCCAGCAAGACGCTACAAGAAAAATGCATAGAATATGAAGCAATAAAAATATAGTGTGTTGAAAGGTGACCTGATTTTTGCCGATGAAGAAGGGGTGCCTCGGGGGCATCCCCAAGATTTGACACTTTTACCTCTTGGATATTTATTGGGGTGACATGGACATCCCCAAGCTTGAGCTTTTGTCCATACTTCATCTCATCTCATCACTCTCCATTCCCTAGACTTGAAAACTTCCTTCATACAAAACTTCACACAATTCTATTAGCAACATTAGCATAAACATGATAGTAAATCTCCCCTTTTTGGTTCAGTTTCAAACTCAAATATACCAACCATGAAAGCATAAGCTACTGTAGCAACTTCCTCAAAAGTTCTATGATCAAAAGAACTAAAAAAGAAAGCGATCGAGAGGCAAACAAAAAATAGTGGCAGAATCTATCAAAACAGAACAACTGACAAAGATCAATTTTTTTGAGGACTTTATGTTGCTCAAATAGAAAAGTGCAAAACTAATGAAAGTTTGGATATAACCTGGGGCATATGCACAAGAAATTTCAGATCAAAAAGATATTCTAAGAATTTTCACAAAGTTTTACGGTGCAGCGCAGAAATCTGTTTCAGGACAGCAACTTCCCCAAATCTTACCTCCCTCAAATTAGAGGTTCTTCTTGGCACAAAAACGAAATAAAAATGATAAGGAGAGGTCATTACAGTAGTAAAAACTTCCAAGACTCAAATAAAAGAAAAAGTACTGAAAAGAAAACATTGGGTTATCTCCCAAGAGTGCTTTTCTTTAACGCCTTTGAGCTAGGCGCAGAAAGTGCAAATCAAGTATTATCAAATGAGGCATTAAGATCAATTGTTTCCTAACGAGCACCACTTACCACACTAGGCACTTTATAAGATCTAAAGATGACTCAACCTGCAAGTCACTCTTAGTTGAACTAAAAGTCTTACCAATCTTAAAAACATGCTGTGGTTTTGGCACAGAAACCTTGGGAACATACATAAATTTTTGCTCTTTTCCAACAAAAGCTTTCTCCTTCTTAAACTTAAGAGAAGAGAAAACTGAACTTAAATTTCCATAGACTCCTCTAGTTTACCAGTCCTAAGGTTTTAACTATCATGAGTAGTACTAGCCTCTAAAACGGTGATTCTCTTACCGATACTTTCAATCGATTCATTGACCTGGCTAGTGTTATCAAGGATATTTGGCAAACTTTTTTCTAAAGATCTGAGTTTTTCTAAAACTTCATCCAAAGTGACCTCAGTTTTAACAACATGAATAGATGGTACTCCCACTAAACTTTCAATTGAAGTGCATGCTTCCAAAGCAGGAGTACCTAGAAAATTACCTCCTGCAAGAGTATCAAGAATGTACCTATTTCAACTAGATATACCAACATAAAAATTTCTAAGGAGGATCATGGTACAATGCTTCTTTGTACACCTATGATGAGCATTGCTAATTCGGTACCAAGCATCTTTCAAACTCTCTCCCCCTTGTTGCTTAAAAGTACGAACCACAACTTCAAGATTACTCATTCTAGCAAGACTAAAAAGCAAGCAAGTAAGAGTAACAACTATAAAGGAACTATTTTTTTGTATTTTTGATAAAACGATGCAAGCAAAAATAAAATAAAGCAAAACAATAACAAAGTAAAAGATTGGAAGTGAGAGACTCCCCTTGCAGAAATCTTCTTTCTCCCCGGCAACGGCGCAAAAAAAAGTTGCTTGATGGCGTGTAGATAACACCCCGTTAGGAACCCCTGATGGCGCTGGTGGATATATGTAGATCACCGACCAAGCGGAAGGTATGATGAGCATACCAGCAGTTTTCCCTCAGTAAGAAACCAAGGTTTTATCGCCCAGTAGGAGAAAGCCAAACTTAAGAAGGTGATGCTTGCTATCTTAGTGACACTCCTACAAGGGCGCCGTTTACGATTCTTGTTAGTGCGTCTTCAACTAGTAGCAATGCGGAACCTGCACACAACACAACCAAATACTTTGCTCCCAACTTACGATGAGGTTGTCAATCTCACAGGTTTGTTGTAAGCAAAGGTATGAGCGTATCGAGTGGAAAGCAATAGTAATATGCGAGAAAGTAAACAGTGCGAGTAATAGTAAACAGGTGATAGCAATGTAAAGGAAATTGGACCGGGGTCCATAGTTCACTAGTGGTGTCTCTCCATAAAATAAATAACAACATGCTGGGTAAATAAATTACAGTTGGGCAATTGATAGAATAAAGATAACGTGCATATGTCGCAAGGATCACTATGAGATTTGCTCTGGGCATTACAAGAAAATACATAGACCGCCATCCAACTGCATCTATGACTAATAATCCACCCACGGGGATATCGTTCGAACACCCCATGTGTATTAAGTTGCGAACAACAGATAACTGCATTAAGCAAAGTGTGTAATGTAAACAAAGCATATGCCCTTGGACATAAGAATGTTGTTTTCTCCCTAGTGGCAACAACACATCTACAACCTTAGAGGTTTCTGTCACTCCCCCAGATTAAATAGAGGCATGAACCCAACTATCGAGCATAAATACCCCCTCTTGGAGTCACTAGTATCTACTTGGCCAAGATAGCTACTAACAACAGAGAGCATGCAAGATCATAAAAAACATAGAGATAACATAAGATATATGATTCAGCACATCAACTCAACATAACACCAATATTCATCGGATCCCAACAAACACAACATGTAGAATTACATAACGGTGATCTCGATCATGTAAGGCAGCTCACGAGATCTAAACATGAAGCACATGGTGGAGAAGACAACCATCTAGCTACTGCTATGGACCTATAGTCCAAGGTAGACTACTCACTCAGCGCGTCGGAGGCAAGCATGGCGATGAAGAAGACCTCCGGTGGCGATTCCCCTCTCTGGTAGGATGCCGGGAAGAGCTTCTGGACCCTCCCGATCTCGGATCGACGACGGCGGCGGATCGCGATGTGTTTCTGGAAAATTGATCGAGTCTTTAGGTTTTTCCCGTGGAGGGGTCTTTATAGGCGAAGGGGCAGCGTCAGACGTGGACCAGGGTGGTCTCACCCATAGGGGGCGCGGGCCAGGGGCTGGCCGCGCCGCCCTATGGTGAGACCAGCCTCTGGCTCGGCTCCGTCTCCTCTTCGGTGTTCTGGAAGCTTCGTTTAATATCTGGACGTTCGGCTTTTGTTTCGTCCAATTCCGAGAATATTTCCTGTTTAACTTTCTGAAACGCAAAAACAGCAGAAAACAAGGAACTGGCACTATGGCATCTTGTTAATAGGTTAGTTCCAGAAAATGCATAAAAACGCCATGAAGTGTAACGAAACACTAAGCAAATGGTGTAAAAATAAGCATGGAGCATCAAAAATTATGGATACGTTTGAGACGTATCAGCATCCCCAAGCTTAACGCCTACTCGTCCTCGAGTAGGTAAGTGATAACAAAAGAAATAATTTTTGAGGTGACATGCACCTACACAATCTTGATCATCTATGTAAAGCATTGAGTACTGGGATAAAAGAACTTAAAACATGGGCATGAAAGATATAATGTTGATAGAAAAACTTAGCAACCATGTTATAACATGAAAAAGAACACAAACGAAAGATGATGAAAATGAAACATTGAAAGTTAAACGTGTGGTCAAATTTTAAGGAAAAACATACAAATGGTTTTCAGCTTGTCCTTCATGAGAGAGCAAAACATAAATGCATAGGACACCTTGAAGTTTAAGAGGGCGACTAGATACAAGTAATTTAAGAACAAGTGAAACCAACATCATGAATCAATCAATGAAAACTTTGGGACAATGCACATTATACTCAGAATGACAACTATGCTCTCTTAGTCGATGCATAAAGATAGAAGGTGGTGACTCAACATAAAAGTAAAAGAAAGGCCCTTCGCAGAGGGAAGCAGTGATTGCAAGTTTTATAAACCTTCAAAAATTATGGTACTTACTAGCTTTGAGCTCTCATTTCCCCCATCATAGGCATCTTGAATGGTTAAAGATAATGCGAATACACTTATGATGCATATGCTTAACAAATCATAAGTTGAAAACCTCGTGTCCCGTGAAGTACGAATACCCAAACCTCATGCTACTCGACTTAGAGTCCCAAGCTTGTCATTGTAGGTATACACGTATCATCGAGAACCGCCAACGGGGTACCTCCGTGCCCGATGACATGGAACAAGCCCACATCATAATGACAGGACAAATAGACAATGAACACCTCGGCATCTCTTTTATTTACCATTGGTATAGCTTTTTATTGTGAGATGTGTAATCGAATGTTCACTATGGGCATGCTGTAAATTTCCACCATGAATTATGCATGGCTTAGATTAGCGGCCCAGGCGTTTCTCTAACATATATACAAACTCTATGATCCCGGAAGATTCCCAAATTATTTCACATCGCGAGTATCCATAAACAAAAGATCACGATATCAACTCAAATAAGAAGTGCAATGCTGAAAGCTTGCCCCATGACAGCATGGCTGGGCTAATTTCCACTTACAACTTGCAAGCATAACAACTCAACATAAGAGAGCCACAATGTCAAATTTTTAAGAACGAGAAAAGTAAAGTGTGCCATCAGGTTCGTGAGAGCTTTACTGACCAATTTTCGTATAACACCAAAAAGAGTTTAATTTGAAGGATAGATAAAAGCAAGTCAAATGTACTTTGGAATAGCAAATTGCTAATAGGTATGTATGGTGGATACATTGGATCAACTTGGTTTTTAGGAGTTGGATGCACAAGTAGAGCTCATACTCAGTACAAAATAAGGGCTAGCAAAAGACTAGGAGCGACCAACTAAGAGAGCAATAACGGCCATAAACATGCAAAGCGACAAAGCAACATTAAGAGAAGCATAAGATGGCATCAAAAGTTAAAAACTAAATGATCATAAAGGCTTATGGCGACTTTGTATGAGTCAAACATGTGTGAGCATGCGCCAAGTCAACCCAAATAAAGCATCAAGGAGAAAACCAAAATAATGCTTCCAAATAATAAAAACAACGCATGATTTTTTCAAAGGCTCATTAAGCAATCTCAGTCATTTGAGACAAGTCATGCTACAGCAAAACCACTAAGCATACTATCAAAAAGATATCAAGCGCGATATGCAAAAGTCTAATCTGCAGTCTACACAAGCTCCTTTTTGTACCACTTTTTTTGCATGAAACTTTTTCTCATTTCCAACACCATTCGAACCTTTTTAAAACAACTCTTTTGATGAAAACCAACATGGACCAGAGGTCAAAATACACCTTGATAGAAAGATATTAGAAGATCTGAACACAAATCAAGGCAAAAAAACGAAAGCTAAACACAGTTCTAGAAAAAGAGAACACTCCTCGAACGATAAGAGTGAAAAATGGAGTGTTCTTGGCAAATAAAAAGCAAGGCAACTTCTCCAAAAGAAATTTGTTGGGGTCCAACCATTTATTGCAGCAAACAAAACTAAGCAAAACTGAAAACTAAAAACAACTGACGCTCCAAGAAAAACGCATAATGCATGAAGCAATAAAAATATAGTGTGTTGAAAGGTGACCTGATTTTTGCCGATGAAAAAGTGGTGCCTCGGGGGCATCCCCAAGCTTTGACGCTTGTACCTCTTGGATATTTCTTGGGGTGACATGGGAATCCCCAGGCTTGAGATTTTGTCTATTCTTCAACTCATCTCATCATTCTCCAATCCCTACACTTGAAAACTTCCTTCATACAAAACTAAACACAATTCTATTAGCAACATTAGTGTAAGCATAATAATGAATCAACCCTTTTTGCTTCAGATTTCAACTCAAAACCACCACATATAAAGCATATACTACTGTAGCAACCTCTACAAAAGTTCCGTGATCAAAAGAACTCAAAAAGAA
The DNA here is from genome assembly GCA_007115705.1 of Dactylis glomerata. Lineage (NCBI taxonomy): Eukaryota > Viridiplantae > Streptophyta > Magnoliopsida > Poales > Poaceae > Dactylis > Dactylis glomerata. The sequence continues at coordinate 1,333,495 of QXEO01000149.1, read as the reverse complement.
AGCGATAAAGAGGCAAACACAAATAGTAGCAGAAATCTGTCAAAACAGAACAGCTAAAAAAGGTCGATTTTTTCGAGGGTTTTCTCTAGCTCAAATCAAAAAGTGTATAACTAATGAAAGTTTGGATATAACCTGGGTCATATGCACAAGAAATCGCAGGTCAAAAAGATATTCTGAGAATTTTCACGAATGTTTACGGTGTAGCACCAAAATCTGTTTCAGGACAGCAACATCCCCAAATCTTACCTCACTCAAATTAGAGGCTTCTCTTGGCACAACAACGAAATAAAGAGGATAAGGAGCGGGTATTACAGTAGTAATAACTTCCAAGACTCAAATAAAATAAAAAGTACTGAAAGTAAAACAATGGGTTATCTCCCAAGAGTGCTTTTCTTTAACGCCTTTGAGCTAGGCACAGAAAGTGCGAGTCAAGTAATATCAAGTGATGAAGCACTAAGCTCATAATTTGCTCTAAGAATAGAGTCAAATAGTAATTTCTTTATCTTCCTAGGGAAGTGTTCCATACCTTTCTTGAGTGGGAATTGATATTTGATGGTGCCTTCCCACATATCAATGATGGCACCTACAGTTCGAAGAAAGGGTCTTCTCAAAAATAATAGGACATGAAGCATTGCATTCAACATCCATGAAAAGAAAATCAACGGGAACAAGGTTATTGTTAACCATAATAAGAATATCATTAATCCTTCCCAAAGGTTTCTTCTTAGCAACATCAGCAATAGGAACACCATAATAACACTTTTCAAGCGGTGGTAAATCAAGCATGTCATAAATTTTTCTAGGCATGATAGAAATACTAGCACCTAGATCACATAAAGCATGGCAATCAAAACCATTAACATGCATATCAATGATGGGTTCCCAACCATCTTCTAACTTCTTGGGAATAGAAGCTTTTTGCTTCAACTTTTCATCCCTAATTTTCATAAGAGCATTGGTAATATGCTTAGTAAAAGCAACATTTATAGGACTAGCATTATGAGTTAAAGCAAGCTTTTGCAAGAACGAAATAACTTCAGATATATTGCAGCCATAAACATCAAAATCATTAAAGGAAATAGAGCTATCATCTCCTACACTCCGAAAAATTTCAGCATTCTTTTGGGAAAAAGTTTTAGCAGATTTAGGCTTTTTAACAGAAGGAGTGGGAGTTTTCTCTACACCAATCAAAGTAAGAGGATTGCTAGCATTTGGAACAACATCATTGGAGGTAGTAATGGTACATACCTTCATCTTCCTAGCCATCTCATCTTCTCTTTCCCACCTGGCATGCAATTCTGCTAACATCCTAACATTTTCATCAATTCTAACTTGGATAGCGTTAGCAGTGGCAAAAGGATCAGGCTTAGCGGACATTCTGTTAATCAAAGAAGATTGCGCATTAGACAAAGATGAAATATTGGTTTCAGCTTTGGAAACCTTAGCTTGCAACTCAGGAATAGCCTTGTTTAAATTTTCAAGTTGATGAGTAATAGTCCTCAACAGCGCTGATTGCTCCTCCATAGTCTTGGTGAAAACCCTGTTCTGCTCATATTGCACCTGCATAAAATTCTTGGTAGCCTTTTCAAGTTCTAAAATCCTTTCTTCACTAGGCATTTTAGGTCTACCAAGATAGCTATTATCACCATTAGAAGGAAATGGCCTATAGTTGTTACTAGCAAAATTGTTCCTATAAGAATTGTTATTGAAATTATTATTTCTAATGAAGTTTACATCAACATGCTCTTCTTGAGCAACCAAAGAGACCAAAGGAACATTATTAGGATCAACATGAGTCCTATCATTAGAAAGCATAACCATTATAGCATCAATCTTATCACTCAAGGAAGAGGTTTCCTCAACAGAATTTACCTTCTTACCTTGTAGAGCTCTCTCGGTGTGCCATTCAGAATAATTTACCATCATATTGTTGAGAAGCTTGGTTGCGGCGCCCAAGGTAAGGGACATAAAAGTGCCCCCAGTAGCTGAATCCAATAGGTTCCTTGAAGAAAAATTTAGACCTGTATAAAAAGTTTGAACAATCATCCAAGTAGTCAGTCCATGAGTAGGGCAATTCTTTATCATAGATTTCATTCTTTCCCAAGCCTGAGCAACATGTTCTAAACTTCATAATATTGCTACGCAAAGCTATAATCTTAGCAGGAGGATATTATCTTCCAATAAAAGCATCCTTACACTTAGCCCATCAATCAATACTATTTTTAGGCAAAGAAAGCAACCAATCCTTAGCTTTTCCTCTCAAAGAAAAAGGAAACAACTTAAGCTTAATAATATCACTCTCTACATCCTTATATTTCTGCATCTCACATAGCTCAACAAAATTATTGAGATGAGCTGCAGCATCATTAGTACTAGCACCAAAAAATTGCTCTTTCATAACAAGTTTCAATAAACAGGTTTAATCTCATAAAAATCAGCAGCAGGAGCAGGTGGCACAATAGGAGTGCAGATAAAATCACTATTATTAATGCTAGTAAAATCACACAACTTGGTGTTCTCATGAGTACCCATTCTAGCAAAGCTAAAAGCAGACAAGTATAAACAACTATAAAGGAAACTAATTTTTTTGTATTTTTGATAAAAAGATGCAAGCAAAAATAAAATAAAGCAAATATAGAAAAAAAGTAAAAGATTGTGCGTGTGAGACTCCCTTTGGAGAAGTCTTCTTTCTCCCCGACAACGGCGCTAGAAAACAGCTGGTGCCTAGTTGACGTGGGAGCTTATTCTTCTTCAATTCCCCGGCAATGGCGCCAAAAAACAGCTTGATAGCGCCGGTGGATATATATAGATCACCGACCAGTTGGGAACCCCAAGCGGAAGGTATGATGAGAACAGCAGCAGTTTTCCCTCAGTAAGAAACCAAGGTTTTATTGTCTAGTAGGAGAAAGCCAAACTTAAGAAGGTGATGCTTGCTAGCTTAGTGACACTCCAACAAGGGCGCCATTTACGATTCTTGTTAGCGCGTCTTCAACTAGTAGCAACGCGGAACCTGCACACAACATAACCAAATACTTTGCTCCCAACTTACGATGAGGTTGTCAATCTCACCGGTTTGATGTAAACAAATGTATTAGCGTATCGAGTGAAAAGCAATAGTAATATGCGAGAAAGTAAACAGTGCAAGTAATAGTAAACAGGTGATAGCAATGTAAAGGAAATTGGACCGGGGTCCACAGTTCACTAGTGGTGTCTCTCCATAAAATAAATAACAACATGCTGGGTAAACAAATTACAGTTGGGCAATTGATAGAATAAAGATAACGTTCATATGTCGCGAGGATCACTATAAGATCTACTCTGGGCATTACAACAAAATACATAGACCGCCATCCAACTGCATCTATGACTAATAATCCACCCACGGGGATATTGTCCTAGTGGCAACAGCACATCAACAACCTTAGAGGTTTCTGTCACTCTGCTAGTCCTTGTGCATGGTGAACAACCAGCCAGTTGGGAACCCCAAGAGGAAGGTGTGATGAGTATAGTAGTAGGTTTTCCCTCAGTTAAGAAACCAAGGTTTATCGTTCTTGGAGAGAAGAGACAAACGACTGAAGGTGATGCTTGCTAGTTTGCGACAGCTTCGGACAATTTATATATGGCGCCTCATCCAAGCTTTGCTTGCTAGCTGCAATGCGGAACCTGCACACAACACAACCAAGTACTTTGTTCCCAACTTGCGATGAGGTTGTCAATCTCACCGGTTTGCTTGAAACAAAAGTTATAAGCGTATCGAGTGGAAAACAGTAGAAGTATGCGAGTAAAGTAAACAGTGCGAGTAAAGTAAAGAGGTGATAGCAATATGATGGAAATAGGACCAGGGTCCACAGTTCACTAGTGGTGTCTCTCCATAAGATAAATAACACATGCTGGGTAAACAAATTACAGTTGGGCAATTGATAGAATAAAGATAAACGTGATATGTCAAGAAGATCACTATGAGATTTACTCTGGGCATTACAACAAAATACATAGACCGCCATCCAACTGCATCTATGACTAATAATCCACTCACGGGGATATCGTCCGAACACCCCATGAGTATTAAGTTGCGAACAATGGATAATTGCATTAAGCAAAGTGTGTAATGTAAACAAAGCATATTCCCTTGAGCATATGAATGTTGTTTTCTCCCTAGTAGCAATATCACATCTACACCTTAGAAGTTTCTGTCACTCCCCCAGGTTAAATAGAGGCATCAACCCACTATCGAGCATAAATAGCCCCTCTTGGAGTCACTAGCAACTACTCGGCCAAGATAGCTACTAACAACAGAGAGCATGCAAGATCATAAACAACATAGAGATAACATAAGATAAATTTCAGTACAACAACTTAATCATAACACCAATATTTATCGGATCCCAACAAACCAAACATGTAGAATTACATAACGGTGATCTCAATCATATAGGGCAGCTCATGAGATCTAAACATGAAGCACATGGTGGAGAAGACAACCATCTAGATACTGCTATGGACCCATAGTCCAAGGTAGACTACTCACTCATCGCTCCGGAGGCAAGCATGGCGATGAAGAAGACCTCCAGTGGCGATTCCCCTCTCCGGCAGGGTGCCGGGAAGAGCTTCTGGACCCTCCCGATCTTCGGGTCGATGGCGGTGGCGGATCGCAATGTGTTCTGGAAAATTGATCGGGTCCTTAGGTTTTTCCCGTCGGGGGGTATTTATAGGCGAAGGGGCAATGTCAGAGGTGGAGCCAGGCCCCCTCACACCACGGCGGCGCGGCCAGGGCCTGGGCCGTGCCAGCCTGGTGTGTGGGCCCCTGGTGGCCCCTCTCCTTCTCCTCTTCGGATGACTGCAAGCTCCCGGATAAAATAAGACTTCAGGAACTTGTTTCATCCAATTCCGAGAATATTTCCTGTGTATCACTTCTGAAACACAAAAACAACAGAAAACAGGGAACTGGCACTATGGCGACTTGTTAATAGGTTAGTTCTGGAAAATGCATAAAAGTGCCACGAAGTGTAACGAAACAGTAGGCAAATGGTGTAAAAACAAGCATGGAGCATCAAAAATTATAGATACGTTGGAGACGTATCAAGCATCCCCAAGCTTAACTCCTGCTCGTCCTCGAGTAGGTAAGTGATAAAAAAGAATAATTTTTGAGGTGACATGCACCTACATAATCTTGATCATATATGTAAGCATTTGTGAGCTGGGATCATAAGAACTTAAAACATGGGCATGAAGATATAATCTTGACAATAAGAACTTAGCAACCATGTTGTAAACATGAAAATGAACACAAACAAAAGATCATGAAAATGAAACAATAAAAGTCAAACGTGTGTTCAAATCATAAGGAAAAACATACAGATGGTTTTCAGCTTGTCCTTCAAAGAGAGCAAAACATAAATGCATAGGACACCTTCAAGTTTAAGAGGGCGACTAGATACAAATAATTTGAGAACAAGTGAAACCAACAATATGAATCAATCAATGAAAACTTTGGGACAATGCACATTACACTAAGAATGACAACTTTGCTCTCTTAATGGTGCATAAAGATAGAAGGTGGTGACTCAACATAAAAGTAAAAGAAAGGCCCTTCGCAGAGGGAAGCAGTGATTGCAAGTATTATAACCTTCAAAAATTATGGTACTTACCGGCTTTGAGCTCTCATTGCCCCCATCATAAGCATCTTGAATGGCTAAAGTTAATGCGAGAACAATTATGATGCATATGGTTGACAAATCATAAGTTGAAAACCTCGTGTCCCATGAATACGAGTACCCAAACCTCATGCTACTTTACTTAGAGTCCCAAGCAAGGCTCTTGTCATTGTAAGTATATGCATATCATTGAGAACCGCCAATGGGGTACCTCCGTGCCCGATGACATGGAACAAGCCCACATCAAAATGACAGGACAAGCAGACAATGAACACCTCGACATCTCTTTTATTTGCCATTTGTTTAGCATTTTATTGTGAGATGTGTCGTTGAATGTTCACCATGGGTATGCTGCAAATTTCCACCATGAATTATGCATGGCTTAGATTAGCGGCCCGGTGTTTCCCTAACACATATACAAACTCCATGATACCCACAAGATTCCCAATTCATTTCACACCACGGGCATCCATAAACAAAAGATCACGATATCAACTCAAATAAGAAGTGCAATGTTGAAAGCTTGCCCCATGATAGCATGGATGGGCTAGAATCCAACTTACAACTTGCAAGCATAACAACTCAACATAAAAGACCACAATGTCAAATTTTTAAGAACAGGAAAAAGTAAAGTGTGCCTTCCGGTTCGTGAGAGCTTTACTGATCGAATTTCGCATAACACTGGTACGAGTTTAATTTGAAGAGATAATAAAAGCAAGTCAAATTTACTTGGAATAGCAAATTGCTAGTAGGTATGTATGGTGGACACTTTGGAAAACTTTGGCTTTTAGGAGTTGGATGCACGAGTAGAGCTCATACTCAGTACAAGGCGAGGGCTAGCAAAAGACTGGGAGCGACCAACTAAGAGAGCAATAATGGCCATAATCATGCAAAGCGAGAAAGCGACATTAAAAGAAGCATACGATGGCATCAAGAGTCAAAAACTAAATGATCATGAAGGCTATTGGCGACTTTGTAAGAGTCTAACATGTGTGAGCATGCGCCAAGTCAACCCAAATAAAGCATCAAGGAGAAAACCAAAATAATGCTTCCATATAATAAAAACAACGCATGATTTTTTCAAAGGCTCATTAAGCAATCTCAGTTATTTGAGACAAGTCATGCTACAGCAAAACCACTAAGCATACTATCAAAAAGACATCAAGCATGACATGAAAAAGCCTAAGCCGCAGTCTACACAAGCTCCTTCTTGTACCACTATTTTGCATAAAGCTTTTTCTCTTTTCCAACACCATTTGAAATTTTTAAAAATACCTCTTTTGATGAAAACCAATAAAGATCAGAGGCAAAAATACACCTTGATGAAAACATATGACAAGGTCTGAACACAAATCAAGGCAAAAACGAAAACCAAAAGCAGTAGCAGAAAAAAGAAGAACACTCGGTGAACGATAAGAGTGAAAAACTGAGTGTTCTTTGCAAATGAAAACGAGTACATCTCCTCCAAAGGAAATTTGTTGGGGTCCAACCATTTATTGCAGCAAATAAAACAAACTAACTAAGAAAACTAAAACAACTGACGCTCCAAGAAAAACACATAGTGCATGAAGCAATAAAAATAGTGTCTTGAAAGGTGACCTGATTTTTGCCGATGAAGAAGGGGTGCCTCGGGGGCATCCCCAAGCTTTGACGCTTGTACTTCTTGGGTATTTCTTGGGGTGATGCATGGGCATCCCCAATCTTGAGATTTTGTCCATTCTTCAACTCATCTCATCATTCTCCAATTCCTACACTTGAAAACTTCCTTCATACAAAACTAAACACAATTCTATTAGCAACATTAGTGTAAGCATAACATATAATCAACCTCTTTTTGCTTCAGGTTTCAACTCAAAACCACCACATATAAAGTATATACTACTGTAGCAACTTCCCCAAAAGTTCCGTGATCAAAAGAACTCAAAAAAAGCGATAAAGCGGCAAACACAAATATTGGGAGAAATCTGTCAAAACTGAACAGCTGACAAAGGCCGAATTTTTGAGGGGTTTTCTGTTGCTCAAATCAAAAAAGTGTTCAACTAACGAAAGTTTGGATATAACCTGGGGAATATCCACAAGAAATCACAGGTCCAAAAGACATACATAGAATTTATACGAATTTTTACGGTGCAGCACCAAAAACAGTTTCAGGACAGCAACATCCCGAAATCTTTACCTCACTCGAATTAGAGGCTTCTCTTGGCACAAAAACAAAATAAACAAGATAAGGAGCGGTCATTACAGTAGTAATGACTTCCAAGAGTCAAATAAAAGAAAAAGTACTAAAAATAAAAACATTGGGTTATCTCCCAAGAGTGCTTTTCTTTAACGCCTTTGAGCTAGGCGCGGAAAATTGCGAATCATGTATTTTCAGAAGAAGCATTAAGATCAACTGCAGAGGTCTTGTCAATAAGGCATTGTATTTCATCCACATAAGTTTTAGAAGACCCTTTGTGATCACGCTTTGGTTCACTCAAATCACAAAAAAGATTTTTGGGACAGATCAAGTCAAAATTATTTTCGAAAGCTTCACATAATCCCAAAAGCTTGCTAGGTATAGGTATTTCGGCCCCTTCATCGTTTGTACTAATAACCTTTATAGGTGAACCGAGTTTATTAAAATGTTTAAGAACTTTTCTAGCTTCAATAACGACATTTTTAAATTCTAGGCGAAAGCTTCCAAAATAAAAGCTTTCTTTTCAGGATCCTCAATTTCATGAAGCTTAAGGAACATGTATTGCGTAAAAGGATTAAGACTAGCAAACCTAGTTTCCAACATGTGAATTAAATAAGCAGAAGCAACTTCAATACTAGGAGCTAGCTCAACCAAAGACTTTTCCTCAACTTCCTTATGCATACTAATGTGATTAAAGAACTCCTCAATGTTACTTTTTCCAATAATTGAACCACTACCTACTGAGAGGTCCTCCAGAACGTACTTAGGGAACATCATGATGAACTAAAAGTAAAGAAATAACAACTACCAAGAATTCTAATTTTTTTAGGTTTTTGATATAAAATGATGCAGGTAAAATAAATAAAGTAAAGCAAAATAATAACAAAGTAAAGGATGTGTGTGCAAAAAACTCCCCTCGCAGAAGTCTTCCAATCTCCCCGGCAACGGTGCCAGAAAAACAACTGGTGCCTAGTTGACGTGGGAGCTTATTACTCTTCAATCCCCGGCAACGGCGCCAGAAAAACAGCTGCTAGTCCTTGTGCGTGGTGAACAACCAGCCCGTTGGGAACCCCAAGAGGAAAGTGTGATGAGTATAGCAGTAGGTTTTCCCTCAGTTAAGAAACCAAGATTTATCATTCTTGGAGAGAAGGGACAAACGACTGAAGGTGATGCTTGCTAGTTTGTGACAGCTTCGGACAATTTATATATGCCGCCTCGTCCAAGCTTTGCTTGCTAGCTGCAACGCGGAACCTGCACACAACACAACCAAGTACTTTGTTCCTAACTTGCGATGAGGTTGTCAATCTCACAGGTTTGCTTGAAACAAAGGTTATGAGCGTATCGAGTGGAAAACAGTAGAAGTATGCGAGTAAAGTAAACAGTGCGAGTAAAGTAAAGAGGTGATAGCAATATGATGGAAATAGGACAAGGGTCCACAGTTCACTAGTGGTGTCTCTCCATAAGATAAATAACACATGCTGGGTAAACAAATTACAGTTGGGCAATTGATAGAATAAAGATAAACGTGATATGTCAAGAAGATCACTATGAGATTTACTCTGGGCATTACAACAAAATACATAGACCGCCATCCAACTGCATCTATGACTAATAATCCACTCACGGGGATATCGTCCGAACAACCCATGAGTATTAAGTTGCGAACAATGGATAATTGCATTAAGCAAAGTGTGTAATGTAAACAAAGCATATTCCCTTGAGCATATGAATGTTGTTTTCTCCCTAGTAGCAACAGCACATCTACAACCTTAGAGGTTTCGGTCACTCCCCCAGGTTAAATAGAGCATTAACCCACTATCGAGCATAAATACCCCCTCTTGGAGTCACTAGCAACTACTCGGCCAAGATAGCTACTAACAATGGAGAGCATGCAAGATCATAAACAACATAGAGATAACATAAGATAAATTTTAGTACAGCAACTTAATCATAACACCAATATTCATCGGATCCCAACAAACCAAACATGTAGAATTACATAACGGTGATCTCAATCATGTAGGGCAGCTCATGAGATCTAAACATGAAGCACATGGTGGAGAAGACAACCATCTAGCTACTGCTATGGACCCATAGTCCAAGGTAGACTACTCACTCATCGCTCCAGAGGCAAGCATGGCGATGAAGAAGACCTCCGGTGGCGATTCCCCTCTCTGGCAGGGTGCCGAGAAGAGCTTCTGGACCCTCCCGATCTTTGGGTCGACGGCGGCGGCGGATCGCGATGTGTTCTAGAAAATTGATCGGGTCCTTAGGTTTTTCCCGTCGGGGGGTCTTTATAGGCGAAGGGGCGATGTCAGAGGTGGAGCCAGGCCCCCTCACACCATGGCGGCGCGGCCAGGGCCTGGGCCGTGCCAGCCTGGTGTGTGGGCCCCTGGTGTCCCCTCTCCTTCTCCTCTTCGGATGACTGGAAGCTCCCGGATAAAATAAGACTTCTGGAACTTGTTTCGTCCAATTCCGAGAATATTTCCTGTGTATCACTTCTGAAACACAAAAACAGCAGAAAATAGGGAACTGGCACTGTGGCGACTTGTTAATAGGTTAGTTCCGGAAAATGCATAAAAGTGCCACAAAGTGTAACGAAACAGTAGGCAAATGGTGTAAAAACAAGCATGGAGCATCAAAAATTATAGATATGTTGGAGACGTATCACACTCCCCCAGATTAAATAGAGGCATGAACCCAACTATCGAGCATAAATACCCCCTCTTGGAGTCACTAGTATCTACTTGGCCAAGATAGCTACTAACAACGAAGAGCATGCAAGATCATAAACAACATAGAGATAACATAAGATATATGATTCAGCACATCAACTCAACATAAAACCAATATTCATTGGATCCCAACAAACACAACATGTAGAATTACATAACGGTGATCTCGATCATGTAAGGCAACTCACGATATCTAAACATGAAGCACATCACTACTAGGGAAAACCTCATCCGTGGCGTACAGAATTTGCCTAGCCGTGGCGTACTGCTGTACGCCACGGGTAAGATGCCACTGGTACAGGGCTACCCGTGGCGTACAGACTGTACCCCACGGCTAACTCACCCACCCGTGGCGTACAGGTCTGTACGCCACGGCTACGACACCTACCCGTGGCGTACAGGTCTGTACGCCACGGGTGTGTTTTGTATCCGTGGCGTACAAGCTTGTACGCCTCAGATGTATATCGTAGCAGTGGCGTACGGGGCTATACGCCACTGATGTGTACGCCACTGATCCTCTTTTTCTGTACGCCACGGCTGCGTTTTTTCGAATTTTTTTAATAGGGATTTACTGGTATATTGCAGATGAGATATAACAATATATATAACAGTATATATAACACAGACATATAGCAGTATATATACAAAACAATATATATAGTCATTTCCATCATATTAGAAGTATCGACCAAAGTCACATTAGTACAACTTGCCAAATATCATATTATTACATAAATACTACAAGTCTTCATGCATCGAGCTAACTAGTTAGGCATGCATACATATCACCGCCGGCGGTGCCGGTAGTCATCTAAACTACCATCACATACACAATGAGCAAGAACATAAGCAAGACAGAGGTAACGATGAAGCATGTCTTCATCCTACTCCATCCCTCTCTCCCTCGCCGATAGTTATTGTACCTAACTTCTGCCTCCTCTCTAGTCTTGAATCCTTTGTAGTTGTTGCTCTTGAACTTGTTGACTTGCTTGAAACAATCCTCCCACTTATCGTAGACCCCTGGAACCCTACCCTCGAACACGACGTACCACCTCGTCGTCATCTTTAAACCAAAAACATCACAAAAGATTTAATAGATGATAATATGCGAGACATAACATTAATTAGTCACTGAAAACAAAAAAGGCTAAAGCATACATGCAAGAATGTACACAAGCATATACAAAAGGTATATATCGAGAACAAGCTGGCTAGAGTTTGGTACACATGTTCATGAAAAGTAATAACATTATGCGACAACATTTTTCATCCATCACGATTACAACAAGTCACAAATATATCTATTGCTTCATTTTTTGCTCTTCGGTTTCGGCGGGAAGGGGCGGATGCCCTGTAGCGTGTTGAAGGGCCTGCCGTCGCCCTGCATCTCTAAGCGTGCTTCTATCTCCGTGTTGGTTGGTGGGATAGGGCCATAGTAGAACACCCCTTCTCTACTGCAGACATCTCTGTGGATTATCTGCGCGATCTTCTGCTGGATGTGGTAGATCTCAAGGCGGACATCTGCATCAGGCGCGTTCGCAAAGTCTTTGCGCCAGTCCTGAAGACTACTCGGCAACAGAAGCTGATGTTGATCCCGTACAAACTCCCGCATATGATGGATGGCATAGTAGCCGTCCCTTGAACTATTTGCCGGCTGCTTGAGGCATGGGAAGGTCGTGTTGTGCTTGAAGATCAGCTGGCCTCGCCTGACTACTTCTTTCTTGATGGGGCCAGCTTTCTCGACGAAGCCGTTGATGGCATCATCTAGAACTGCCTTGATGAATGTGTAGTCCTTCTTCTTGTCAGCACTCCCCGAGTCAAGATACATGGCATATGAGTCTTGCGGGTATAGTACGATGAGGACGCAGTATGTGCTTCTGCGGAAAACAATTCCAGGTGTGTTATGCATGCAAAAGGATTGACAGAAATCTAAGAAAGCACGTTCCAACGACAAGCGAATGACTTACTCGAAAAAGTACGGCACAAGAAATATCTTCTTCTCCTTATTCGCCACCATGAAGTCCGTAATGTAGTTTGTCACTATTTGACGGGTGCCTTCGGTCTGCAAGTATATGTCTTTCATGTAGTAGGGGTCGAGTATCGCGAGCTTCGGAGTGTTCTCTTGCATGAGCTGGTGCGACATACTCAGCGCAACTAGGCGGACCAAGGTTGGGTCAAGGCGGCGGCGGTGGAACATCTCAAAGATATCATCAAATCTCAAGAAGAACACATCACCGGGGGATCTGTCAATGAAGCCCAATCTCTTTGGCACTCTGACATAGAAAACCGGGTATGTGGGAGATGTCATTGAGAGAAGATGTGTCTCCCATGTGAGTACGCCATCATGTAGGCTCCTCATATCCCCAGTTAAGGTCTTGAGAGCTTCCGGCGGTAGGATCGGTTTGCCCGCCACGTGATACTCCCTCCATCCCTTCATCGGTATGTTGTCCTGACTCCGGATCTCCTTCACAGGCTTGCCGGCTGCGGGAGGCACAGGCTGGCTGCTGGATACACCTTTATCCTTCTTCTTAGATCTTTTCCGCGGCTTCCCAGGGTGAGAGACAACTTCTGCGCAAGCCTTATCGATCAGCCCATGGAGTGTATTCGGGGTGATAATTTTTTCCGCCGCAGTTTGAGTATCGGGGGCGATATCCTCTGGCATTTCTTGAGACAGGAAGCTCAGACGACGCTTAGAGACATTACTTTTCTCCGGGAGCTATTGATCAGGGAAGCAGCCGTGGGGAATATCTACTTCAAATGGTCCATCGAAGTCAGCGATGAAGTCATCGATAGGATCCATATTGTTCTGTGCCTCAGGCTCTATAGGATCATCCGCTGCAGGATCATCCGCTATAGGAGATGGCGCCACTGGCGGCATAGTGCCCTTTCCCTGGCTTGGCGCCGATCCGACCAGCTCTGCCAACTTCTGTGAGGTCTTTTGTGAGGTGCTGGTGCTGCGTATGATAGGGTTGCTTGGTGGCGCCGATCTGACCGGCGGTTCTGAGTTGCTGGCGGTCCCTGGGTGGTCTAGCCGAATCATTTCTTTCGGCCATAGCATCATATAACCCAAGCTTCCTCCTAGGTCCACCTCGCTCTCGTCTCCAGGTGGTTGCATAGGAGGGTCTACTTCTTCATAACCCGGCAACACCCGAACAATGGAAATCCTGTAGGCATTGGGGGGCATTGGCTGGCCGTGGAAGTTGCGCTCGAGTGGCTGAATGATATTTGCTTTCGCGACCTCATGTAATTCCTCGTTAATAATCAAGAGGAGGGTGCATCCCACTTCGTTCTCCTGCGGAGACATGTGTAGGGCGTCAGAAAACGGATGCAAGCTAATGAAAAAGTTACTTGCTGAGGATTGCGACGCTTATATACCGTTATGGCGTCGAGTTCGGCTAAAGTCGAAGGGCCACGAACGGGCGTGCAAGCGACGGAGGGGCTGCTACGAGGCACGATGTAGGACGGCGACTTATCATCCCTAGTACCAGCACTAGGGTTGGAGGCCGTCTGCGGAGACTCCACGACTCGTGCGTTCTTCTGGACCTGGTCCGAGATGTTGAGCGAGCTGCTCCCGGTAAAGCTGGCCAGCGGGCTAGGCCCGATTTTGCCTCTGTCAACCCATTCCATGTAGGCGGTAAGCAGGTGGGGCAGGAGTGCCACGACAGTCTTTGTCACCACATCATTGATCATCTCGGGCATCTTAGCCAACTGAGACTTGACATCTGTATCCTCCTGCTGCTTCCTCTTCGCTCGGTCCTCCTTGCTCTCGGGAAAATACAGACTAGGTCTGCGACCTAGTCCTTCGCCAACAATACGTCCACGGTGCGGCGGTTGCAACACCGGCCTTTCCATCACCTTGTTCACGGCCCTGTGAAAAGGGTTATCCCACAGGGCCTTCGACGACGACCCCTGGGATGACGTGCATTGAGCATCAAGTGTTTCTTCTTTCTGCAGACGGGAAAGAAGAACCATATATTAGGAAAATTACAATCAGAATTTGTTGGAAGTGAGGATAAGATAAGCTGGTAAACTCCTTACCAGATATTCTTCCTCAAGTTTCTTCACCTTATCGGTCGTGACAAGCAACCCGGATTTCGGGTCTATATGGTATCTTGACCTGATAAATTTCTTGGCCTTCTCATCGGTGAACTTGTTCCACGGGTTTGGCTTGCCCTCACGTTCTAGGGCCTCGTCCTCTTTCTTCCAAAATGGCTCCTTTCCGGCATACCCCCGGCTTCCGAGGTTGTGGTTACCCAAGTTCGTCGCCCGCATGTCCTTTCCCCACTTCTTAAGCCGCGCGACTGTAGGTTTCTTTTCGTTGGCTAGGAAAGTTTTGAATTGGTCTTCCGATATCTGCGAATAGTGTTTTTGGACCTCTTCAAAACCACCACCTTTAGTAATCATCGCCCTCAACCTAGTTTTCCAGGCGCTCAGGGCTTTGCTCATCTTTCCAAGGGCTACTGTGTTCACCAGGTTACCCGTGAGCTCCTGGCCATTGTAGGGCAACGGGAACCAGTATCGAGCGTGCAGCTTGGAAATCAGGAGGATGGCAATGGATTTCTTGAGCTTCTGACTTATGTTCTGCTCGTTGATGGTGACGGTGTCTCGGAGGATACATGCGACAGTGTTGTCGTACCCCCTCGCGGCTTCCTCGGGCAGTTTAGGCAAACCGCTCTGCGGATCCACTTCAAGTATTACTTCTTGCACGGGTTTTAGCTGGTTTGGGCGCCTATCCTTCTTTTGCTGGCTATCATCCGTGGATGCTCGGCCAGTATCCATGCTAGGCTCTTCCGCATTGCCCTCCTGGATATCCACCATTTCCTCCTCATCGTCCTCATCGGACATCTCATCAGCGGCATCAAAGTCCTCATCGGACATCTCTTGGTCACGCTCGCCGATAACAAGGGGCCTAGACACCGGCTGGTCCCCCTGCGATGCATCTAGGGCTGCATAGTACTGCGCCGCTAACTCGGCTTCATTTCCTTCTTCACTGCCTTGCCTCCTTTCAGAAGTCTCGGCTTCGTCGTTTGTCATGTCTGGACTAATCAAGTGCAACTTACTAGTTAGTAAAAAAATCAGCGGAAAAATTTGGCATGACCTTTGCTAAAAAACTACATATGGAGTGCACAAATTTTGCCGAAATGGAAGTAAATCAACATTTCAGGCAAAACTGGCAACTCAAATTTTTAGAATCCCTGTAATACAAGTAGCAACAGCATATATATAGCAGCAGCTAGCACCAGCTAGCATGAAACAACAACAAGGTATAATATAGCAGAAACACCCATACCATGAACAGCAAGCATAGCAGCAGCAACAGCAAGCATATATAGCACCAGCAGCACCCATACCATGAAACAGCAACAACAGCAAGCATAGCAGCAGCAACAACAAGCATAGCACCAGCATAGCAGCAGCAACAGCAAGCATAGCAGCAGTAGCAGCACCCATACCATGAAACAACAGCTAGCATAGCAGCAGCAAGCATAGCACCAGCAGCACTTAGAAGTATCTCAGCAACATATATAGGACAATTTCTTATATAGAACAATTTCTCAGCACTTAGAAGCATAGCACCAGCAGCACTTAGAAGTATCTCAGCAACATACTAACATGAAAAGCCATGTACTTAAAAGATTGTTCTTATTATCCATGTTCCCATTAGAATCAAACCATGGCAAATAAAGAATTTATTATCCTTCAAATAAAGGATCTATTCTCCCTAAAGAAAATATGAAGGGCATGAATCAGGTTAATGGTGAATAAATGGCAGGTTCATGTGAGAAGTTGAGAGAGATGTTAGAAAATTCAAATATACGCTTAGAGTTCATGGTCAGGTGATTTAAACAAATACTTTGCTAGTGGGTATATGCAGAAACATAATTAGGATGCAAGTGCTAATCTGATTTTAGTTCATGGCCATCAATGACTGAAGAGCCAGAGATGTTATTGGACGGGATAATGTGAAGAAATCTAAAAGAAATCTAAAGTGTATGCTGCACAACCTAGGAGGTATATAGGATTTATTTGTTTTTTTATTTGGCAATCTATGGGTGTTCTGAAATCCTCATATTTCCACCCTTCTTTCTGTTGATAGATGCAACATTGCTTCCATAATCTGTTAGTAGCTTTCATGACTGATGAAGAATATCAGTTCAGACATTCAGTTTGTATCGATCAATGTCTAGAAAAATTATCTATAATCCCATGAACAAAAGAAACAATCAAACTAGACATAAAAAAGAGAGCAAGGGTAGGTTGATCTAGGAGAAAATGCTGTGCACATCTACCTCACATAGCTGCATCAAAATTAAATGCAAATCAAAGCCTTTTATCATTCTATTCAATCCATACACAACCCACAGGCATCTCTACTACACTCAAGCTGCTGAAGGTGATAGCATATCTACACTTGATACTTTTACAATAATGTGGAAAACAGTAGCATGCAGTAGTGCGTAAAAGTTCTCAACGTTTTTCAAGCTTCTGTGTTAAAAACTCAAAAGGAAACCAAAAATAATAGTAGTACACACAGGTGTGAAGTTAATAGAAGCCACACCAGGCTGGCTCCAGGTTTACAGAACTCGATTAGGTGATAGTTTTAGCAGCAAACAAGCTCTTCTGCGTTCAACTCAACTCATAGGTAGTGAAAAAAAATACTACAGTAGTAATACTGGTGAGAAATTAACAGAAGCAACGCTAGGCTTACAGAAGCAAGAGAGTCATCGCTATCACACCACACTAGTGCGTACGCTCCAGTCTAGAGCTTAATCGAGTGCCGACATGAGAGGTGTTCATCATGCCTAGAAACTAAAACCTCCCCCTTTCACAGATGCGAGCATGTAACGAGCTGGCTAGGAGCGCAAATCTGCTAATAAGACCAAATCAACCGTGCTGGGGCTCGAGCTAGAAGAACAGAAAGAGACTCACTTGGCAGCTGGTGGAGCTCCGGCGGTGGCGGCCTTGGTGGCGGACCTTGAAAGGACGCTGCTGATGCTCCTCAGGCGGAAGAAGACCTGCTGCTCCTCGGGCGGAAGAAGACCTGCTGCTCCTCGGGCGGACCTACTGCTCCTCGGGCGGAAGAAGACCTGCTGCTCCTCGGGCGGGTGTCGATGACGAGGGGCGGCGCGGATCGAGAGGCGACGGCGAGGGGCGCGGTGAGGGACGAAATTGGGGAAAAAGAGCGCGCGCGGCGAGATCTGATTTGGGCGCGGATCAAAAAGGGGGCCGGCGGGGAAGAAGGCTAGGCAGGCCCCACCTGACAGTATCGGAGGCGTACAGTTTGCGCGTACGCCTCGGATGCGTTCTTACCCGAGGCGTACAGCTATGCTGTACGCCTCCGATACTGACAGGTGGAGCCGGCCACTTAACAGGGTGCGTGCCCCACATGTCAGCATTCGTGGCGTACACAAAGTTTGTACGCCTCGGCTATGTCTGCACCCGGGGCGTACATGAATTACGTACGCCACCGATGCTGACAGTAGGGTCCCACCATCATTAGCTTATTTCATTGTATTATGGGATTAACATATTTTCTTTTATTTTCCTTTCTTAGCTTCTTTCCTTTCATTTCCTGTTTTCATTGGGAATCGCTTCATTTCATGCAAATTGCGCGTTATTTCATGTGGGCGGTCATTATTTCATGTGGGTCTCAAAAACCGGACGGCGTCATTTTATGTGACATAGTTTGTCGGAACGAGGCCATATCAGACACGCGCGTGGCCGTCGGGATGGCGAGTATCGCCACGGAGGCCGATTTTCGTTTCGACTGACGAAAAGTGCTTTTTCCATTTTTGGAGTGCCGAAATAGGGTTTTTTTGTGAAGCGGCTACGGAAACGTGAAATCAAAAGCTGGGAAAAACACCACACATAAATATTAGACCACATGGGATACGCATATGAGCTCTCGTTTCATTGCGGCAGCCTTTGGGGGTTATTTTTGGATTTTGCGCAAGTTTCTGCCGATTTCGTTGGAACCGGAGTGGATTTGCACTTTAGCGCTAAAAAGTAAACCTCCTGATTTTTTGCAAAAATCATTTTTGGATTCGCAATACGTCATTTCTTCACTAAGTAGGTGGCGGAAAAACGAGACTCCACACTGCCTAGGCGCGAGCGGTAGTTTTCGTGCGTCATCATTTCATGTGGGTCCCAAATCGGACGTAACTAATTCAAAAAAATACGAGACCTTTGCATGGCGTCATTTTATGTGACCTAGATGTGGAAAAAAAATTCAAACCTTGAAAAAATCTTTAACAGAAAATCCCTTCACAAAAATGACCTATCACGTTCGAGGTTGCACGACTTTTAGGTTAAATGATCTAGATTCGGCTCTGAGCATGGCATAGTTTGTCGGAACGAGGCCATATCGAACACGCGCGTGGCCGTCGGGATGGCGAGTATCGCCACAGAGGCCGATTTTCGTTTCAACTGACGAAAAGTGCTTTTTCCATTTTCGGAGTGCTAAAATAGGGGTTTTTTGTGAAGCGGCTACGGAAACGTGAAATAAAAAGCTGGGAAAAACACCACACATAAATATTAGACCACATGGGATATGCATATGAGCTCTCGTTTCATTGCGGCAGCCTTTGGGGGTTATTTTTGGATTTTGCGCAAGTTTCTGCCGATTTCGTTGGAACCGGAGTGGATTTGCACTTTAGCGCTAAAAAGTAAACCTCCTGATTTTTTGCAAAAATCATTTTTGGATTCGCAATACGTCATTTCTTCACTAAGTAGGTGGCGGAAAAACGAGACTCCGAACTGCCTGGGCGCGAGCGGTAGTTTTCGTGCGTCATCATTTCATGTGGGTCCCAAATCGGACGTAACTAATTCAAAAAAAATCAAAAAAATACGAGACCTTCGCACGGCGTCATTTTATGTGACCTCGATGTGGAAAAAAAATTCAAACCTTGAAAAAAAAATCTTTAACAGAAAATCCCTTCACAAAAATGACCTATCAGAGTTTGATGACAATAATAATTAATAAGTGTGATACATCAATACTATATCTCAGAGTTTGATGACAATAATAATAAGTGTGTGATACGTCAGTACATGGATCAATACAACCAACATCATCATCATACAACATAAAAGATATAGACAACATCATATAAGGCGTACATCTCAGCGTTTGACAATCTTCTTGCCTTTTTTATTCGCCGCTGAATAATTTAGCCCCACATCATGACTTCTTATTTTGAACGGCAGACCTTGCTTGGGTAGTGTCGTCCTGCTTCTTCTAGTGGTGCGTGGTGTGTTGTCTTCATCATCATCCTCCATCGGGTCACCGTACTGATCGAAGTCTTCCTCGTTGGCGACGCCATCCATTCCAATTATGTTCCTCTTGCCTCTCCTCATGACAACACGACTAGGCTTTGCTGGGTCGGTTATGAAGAAGCATTGGGTCACATGTTTAGCCAATACCCATGGCTCATTTTGTGTGGTAACGTTTGCACCGGCGGTCACTGTTTTTGCTTCTGGTATAACCATGGTGGTGAACCCACGTTCTTCTTTTACGACACTCTTAGCCCATCTAACACGAAACATCGGGACCTTCTCTCCTGAGTAGTTAAGCTCCCATATCTCCTCTATCCTTTCGTAGTATCTTAGCTTTACGTCACCGGTGTAGGACTCCATCGTTACCCCTGAGTTCTGGTAATCACTATTTTTGTCCTTTGACTCAGTGTAGAATGTGTACCTATTGATATCGTATGCTTGATAAGTCATGAGGTTGGGCGCGGTGAAAGTGCAAACTTTGTTTCCCTCAGATTTTGTGTGTTAGATAACAACATTAGGGAGATTAAGTGTGTGCTAAGATTGTGCAGATCATCAAATGAAGAATTGCCAGGCCGGATATTCTGGCCAGGGGTGGCCGGATAATCCGCCCCCTCGGGGAGTGGCCGAAAAACGGCTAAGGACCTGGCGCGGCGTCACCCAGTATAGGGGGCCGGATATTCCGGCCAGGGGCCGGATAATCCGCCCCCCCCGGAGACGACCCCAAATTCGGCTAAGGACCAGACGCGGCGTCACCCAGTATAGGGGGGCGGATAATCCGGCCAGGGGCCGGATATTCCGGCCAGCCGGATAATCCGGCCCAACTTTGGCCGGATTATCCACCCCTCCAAGACAGCAACGGCTACATTTTGGGAGGGGGTATAAATACCCCTCCCCTTCTTCCACCTCAAGCTGCTCGAGCTGGATAGGAAGAACATCATTTTGGAGCCACCAAATTCGCAAGATCTCCTCCCTCAACCCACCAAAGCTCTTGATCTTTGGAGAATCGAAGGAGAAGGCCTTGATCTACATCCTCACCGAAGCGATTTGATTTCCCCTCTCATTTGCTAGAGGGCCCTTTGGTCTTGGGTTCCCTTGTGTCCCTTGACCTTGTTTGTGTGATTGAAATCTTGATACTTGTTGATTGAGATCTTTGTGGTGCTTGGGAGCCTCCAATTCAGTTGTGGAGTGGTGCCCCAAGTTTTGTAAAGGCCGGTTCCGCCTTGAGGAATCCCTTAGTGGAAAGTGAGCTAGGCCTTTGTGGCGGAAGCTTGCACCGGAGAATAGGGTGAGCCTTTGTGGCGTTGGTTAGGCCTTTGTGGCAACCACACCCCTCCAACGTAGACGTACTTCCCCTAAAAAGGAAGGAACTACGGGAATTACATCCGTGTCTCCGTGTGCTCCACTCTCGGTTACCTCTATCCTTTATTGCCTTTACTACTTGTATCTTGCTTAGCTTATTTGTTGTCATATAGGTAAATTCACCATAGTTGCATATCTAGAGAATTTACCTTTGTGTCAAGCCTAAATTTAAAAAGAATTAAAATTTGAGTAGCACCTATTCACCCCCCCCCCTCTAGGTGCCCATACGATCCGTTCAATTGGTATCAGAGCCTCGGCTCTTTATTCGGGCTTAACCGCCTAAGAGTATGGACACCTCTCCGAGTGAGGGCTCGGGTCAAGTTTCCATGGGTGAGTTCAAATCTTTGGAATCATCCATGGCTTCCATGACATCTCAAATAAGTGAGTTGCGTGAAATGATGGCGCAACTCATGCAAGCTAAAACCGCTAATGCCTCTCCACCTCTGGAAAAACCCGCTACACCACAAGTGGAGAATGTAGTGGTTGATGTGGAGGGTACCGATAAAAATGGCGATGCTAAGTCTTCCACCAAGGGCGACGGGAAAGGTGAATTCCCTCCTTGGTATTCACCCGACCCGCCGGTTCCTCATCCTCATATTAACAATAGAGGAGATCCACCTAAGCTTGATGCATTAAACTTTGGTCAATGGCAATATCAAATGATCTCTCATATGCGCAGTTCTTGCATCGAGCTTTGGAGGATCGTGGAGGAAGGCTTCAAGGCCGTGGATCCACACAACATGACAAGAAGAGAGACGGTCGATAGTCAACTCAATGCTACCGCTCTCCACATGATTCAAGTCGCCGTTGGGTCCAAGGACTTGCCTCACATCCAACATTTCTCCACCGCCAAAGAAGCTTGGCAAGGACTCTCTGACGTCTTTATCGGTAATGAGAGCATGAAGAAGACAAGATATGTGGCCTTCTCAAACCAAGCGGAAGGATTCTTCATGTTGGATGGTGAGGACCATCAAGAGATGTATAGAAGACTCAAGGCTATCGCTACCACCTTCAAGAACCTCGGTGCTCACCATATTGATGATGAGTGGATCAAGATGAAGTATATTCTTGCTCTTACTCCATATGAGCCCGCGGATGTGAAGAGTGTTCAAGGCAAGCACAACTTCAATGAGATGACCTCAAATCAAGTGATGCAAGAGATTCAAGCCTACAAGGTTGCCGCACAAAATGCGGAGGATGCACGTGCTCGTGCCATAGGAATGCAAAGAAGCTCCAATCTTGCATTAAAGGCTAGTGTGGTTGAGAAAGAAATTCCTTCTCAAGCAGGTATTGAAGCAAGGCTTGAAATGTGTCCCGAGGACATAAGGCATGAGTACAATGAGCACATGGCCTTCTATGGAAAAACCTTTTGGGTTGATCCTCACAAGGCCAAAGAAGACAATCAAAGAAGAAGCAAGTCAAGTGGCTATCAAAGGAATGACAACAATGGTCAAAGGGTGAGGACTTGCTACAATTGCAATGATAGATTTCACTTCATTGCCGAGTGCCCTTATGAGAAGAGAGAAGACCATGGTGGAAAGCTCATCTTCAAAAGCAAGACCAAGTCACCATCCAAGAAGCCATTTGTGAAGAAGGGTGGACCAAAGAAGAAACAACCGAAGTTTATGTTCTTGACTCAAGAAGAGTACTCCGCAAGTGAGAGTGATGAAGAAGAAACCACAACTAGTGAGATGGCCGCAATGGCAACCACCTCCACTTCCTCCACATCACTCTTTGAATCCCCCAATGAGGACTCTCTTCTCAAGAACGTCAAGTGCCTTATGGCCAAATCTTCCGAGGTATCACCCACATCTTTCTCTTCCTCTAAGACAAATGATGCTCCCATGAATGATCTTGCTAGTCTTAGAGTAAAGGAAGAAATTGTTGCTTTTGATGATTATGTGTCTAGTGTAGATGGTGTTCATAAGATTCACTTTGAACGTCTATTGAGCCAATATGGTAAAACCCTAGAAAAACTAGATGAACAAATGAGGCTTGAAAGAGAATATGCTCAAGATATTGCCTCACTAACCGAGTCTCTTGAAGAAGAGCAAGAGGAACGAGCAACTCTTGAAGAGAAGCTCGATTCCATTGAGGAAGCTAATAATGAAGTGGTTTCCAAACTCACTAAAGAGCGTGACCATGCTCGTGCTAAAGTAAAAATGCTTGAAAAGGAAAAGGTTGAATTTGGTGTTGGTCATGATATACTTGTTAAGGATTTAGAAGATCTTGACAAGGCTCACAAGGCCTTGAAAAGTGAACACTCTATTCTTACCAAGTCACATGAACAACTTCAAATTCAATTGACTAAGAATAATGTGCCTAGTTCTTCTACTTCTACTTGTGATCATGCAAATGTCATTGAAGAAAATGCTAGGTTGAAAGATGAGCTTGCCAAGTCCTCCATTCCCATAGGTGAGAAAAACTTGAATGACCTTTTGAGTAAGCAAAAGGCATTTGGTGATAAAACGGGGATTGGCTATGTCTCAAAGAAGAAGAAGAAGAACAACAAGAAGAAGAAGGCCAAGCCCGCACAAGCAAAGAAGGATCCTATTGTGGGTGGCAAAGCCACTCATGATGATCATGCGGGAATTGCTAACCCTCACTATGTTTTATTTCGTGATTATTATGGTGATGTTTATGCAAAATATGTTGGTCCAAATGATGGTTATGTTGCTTGGTCTATTTGGGTTCCAAAGACCCTTGTTGCTAACAAAAGAGGACCCATTGAAAAATGGGGACCTAAAACCAAGCAATGATCTCCTGTAGGACTATGCTTCCGGTGGATCAAAATGGGTGCTTGATAGTGGATGCACAAGTCATATGACCGGAAGCAAGAAGATTATGACGGAGATGAGACCAAATGACAATCATATAACCGTCACTTATGGAGACATGTCACAATCCGAGGTATTGGGTCTTGGCAAGGTGGTGGTCGCACCGGATATTTCCCTTGTGGACGTCATGCTTGTTGAGACCCTTGGTTATAATTTACTTTCAGTTCGTGCACTTGGTAAGATGGGCTTTGCCGTCTTCATTGATAATGATATTGTGGTACTCTTGTGGAGCAAGTCTCTAAAGGTCGCTTTCGTTGGACACATTGAAAATAACTTGTATGTGGTGGACTTTTCGGGGAAAACCACTACAAGTGCAATGTGTTTATTTGGAAAGGCCGATGTGGGTTGGCTTTGGCATCGCCGTTTATCCCATGTCAATATGAGAACTTTGCAAAGCCTTCACAAGGGTGGCCACATACTCGGACTAAAAGAGAATGTTTCTTTTGCCAAAGATCGTGTTTGCAGGGCTTGCGTTCTAGGAAAAATGCATGATTCTCCCCACCCAAGCAAGACTATCATTTCTTCCAAGAGGATCTTGGAGCTCCTTCATGTGGATCTTTTTGGTCCTCCCTCTCATGCAAGTCTTGGTGGGAAGAAATATTGTTTGGTGATTGTTGATGACTATTCAAGATATACTTGGGTTTACTTCTTCAAGCATAAGAGTGAGACTCAACAAACCGTCATCGACTTTGCCAAGGAAGTTGAACGTCAACATGGGCAAACTATTTTGGCAATAAGAAGTGACAATGGCTCGGAGTTCAAGAACTACACCTTAAATGGATTTCTTAGTGATGAGGGGATTCGTCATCAATATTCCGCTGCATATACCCCTCAACAAAATGGTGTAGCCGAATGGAAGAACCGGATTCTTATGGATATGGCTAGGTCCATGTTGGCGGAGTTTAAGTCTCCATACAACTTTTGGGCCGAAGCTATCTCTACGGCTTGTCATTCTTCGAACCGGCTCTTCCTCCGCAAAGGCCTAAACAAGACTCCATATGAAATTCTCACCGGAAGCAAGCCCAACATCTCCTACTACCGGGTTTTCGGGTGTAAGTGTTTCTTTAAAAGAAAAGGAGTTCGTTTAGGTAAATTTGATCCGAAAGCAATAGAAGGTATTTTTGTTGGTTATGGTGCCGAATCCCACACTTATAGAGTCTTCAACAAGTCCACCGGGCGTGTTGAAGAATCTTGTAGTGTGGTATTCGAAGAGAATGACGGCTCCCAAGGGGGGCGAGATGTTGTTTCTTGTGATGTAGATGACGAAATACCTCGAGAAGCCATAGGAAGAATGGGCGTGGGATTTTTCCGCCCCATTGAGGGACACCTTGTGGCCGACCGGGAAGGACTATGCTCTACTCAAGTGGAGCCTTCATCTTCACAAGCTCAACAAGCCTCTCCCAAGGAAGCAACTAATGCACCAACCGAAGAACAAGACAAGGACCTTCATGAAGAAGAAGGGGCACCACCATCCTCTCCGGTTATCTCAACCGCCCCCAATTCTTCACAAGACCAAGATCAACCTACTCATGAAGATAATAATGATCAAGGTCAAATTAATGGTCAAGACGGGGACCAAAATGATCAAGATGATCAAGTGATTCCTCCAAGCTCAAATGAGGAGATCGAAGCCCGTCGCAAGAGAAGAGTTGAAAGGGATTTGGAACTTAAAGGTCATACCCTTGAGAGAGTTATTGGAGATTTAAGAAGCAAAGTGTCAACCCGGCGTCAATTGGCACAATTTAGTTCTCATCATGCTTATATCTCCATGGTTGAACCCAAGAAAGTATTTGAAGCACTTGAAGATCCGGATTGGTTGGATGCTATGCATGAAGAACTCAACAACTTCAAGCGCAATAATGTATGGGTGTTAGTAGAGAAGCCAAAGGAGTGCCGCAATGTGATCGGCACAAAGTGGATATTCAAGAACAAGCAAGATGAGCATGGAATTGTTGTGAGGAACAAGGCAAGATTGGTTGCTCAAGGTTTCTCTCAAGTGGAAGGCATTGACTTTGGAGAAACTTATGCTCCCGTGGCTCGTCTTGAGTCCATCCGTATCCTTCTTGCATATGCCACTCATCATAATTTTAAGTTGCAACAAATGGATGTTAAGAGTGCATTTCTTAATGGTCCATTGAAAGAGGAGGTATATGTTAAGCAACCCCCGGGGTTTGAGGATCTCAACTTTCCTAACCATGTCTATAAACTCCATAAGGCACTCTATGGCCTTAAACAAGCCCCACGTGCGTGGTATGAGCACCTTAGGGAGTTGTTGGTAGACCGTGGGTTTGAAGTTGGGCAAATCGATCCTACTCTTTTTACTAAGAGGGTCAATGGGGAGCTTTTCGTATGCCAACTATATGTTAATGATATTATCTTTGGCTCTACTAACAAAGCTTTTAATGATGAATTTTCAAAGCTTATGACCGATAGGTTCGAGATGTCTATGATGGGCGAAATGAAGTTCTTTCTTGGTTTTGAAATCAAGCAATTGAAAGAAGGGACTTTTATTTATCAAGCAAAATATGTCCAAGACATGCTCAAAAGGTTCAAGATGAAGGAACTAAATGGAGCCGCCACACCAATGGCCACAAAATGTCATCTTGAGCTTGATCCCAATGGTAAAGATGTGGATCAAAAGGTATACCGTTCTATGATCGGTTCTTTGCTTTACCTTTGTGCATCTAGACCCGATATTGTGTTGAGTGTAGGTGTGTGTGCAAGGTATCAAGCCGCTCCTAAAGAAAGCCACCTTATGGCGGTTAAGAGAATCTTTCGATATTTGGTTCATACCCCAACTTATGGTCTTTGGTATCCCAAAGGCTCGGATTTCTCTCTTTGTGGCTTCACGGATTCGGATTGGGCCGGTGACAAGGATGATAGGAAATCAACCTCCGGAGCTTGCCAATTTCTTGGTAGGTCTTTGGTGTGTTGGTCCTCTAAGAAGCAAAATTGTATATCTCTCTCCACCGCCGAAGCCGAATACATTGCCGCCGCAAGTGGATGCACTCAATTGTTATGGATGAGGCAAACTTTGAAGGAATACGGTGTCAATTGTGACAAAGTGCCTCTTTTATGTGACAATGAAAGTGCTATCAAGATCGCCTATAATCCGGTGCAACATTCAAGAACCAAGCATATTGAGATCCGGAATCATTTTATTAGAGATCATGTTGCCCGTGGTGATATTGAGCTTGCTTATGTTGGCACCAAGGATCAACTTGCCGATATATTCACGAAGCCTCTTGATGAAGCAAGATTTGGATATTTGAGGAATGAGCTAAATATCATCGATTCAAGGAGTGTGGCTTGAACATCTTGCAAATACACCTATATCTCAATGCATGTTTGGTTTAGGTGTGGGCATGGAAATAGGGAGAGTGCGGTCCTAATTAATTGGGCTATCCCTCCCCCCATAATGCCGATAGTAATCATATCATTCTCTTAATATCATTTTATGATTTTTGAGCTTCAATGACGAGTAGTGGTTATGGACTCAAGATACATCTTCGCGGTCCAATGCCATAACACTCAAACATGGTGGCTTCGGCCACCGACCTCTTCTCTTTGAAGAGTTGATTCATTGCATATCTTATTTGAGGTTTTGGTATTCTCTCTCGATATTATTAATTTTCTTATATGGGAAGGCACTTGCATTGGATTTTTAGTCGATTTGCTCTTGCAATGTTAAGTGCCGAGAACCACTCCGTGTTTGCTCTCTCACCTAAGCCATCCTCTCTCAAGACATCTATCTATGCACACGAGTTCAAATTTTTCATCAAAACAACATCTGTTTTTGAAAATTTCGAGTTGGCCAGTTTTCTGGTTCCAGGCCGGAATATCCGCCCCCCTGGGCGGAATATCCGGGGGGGCCAGATTATCCGCCCCCTCCTGGCCGGATAATCCGGCCATAGTGGCACCTGGGTATATAAGGGGCGGGTCAGGCTGCCCTAGGGCAGTTCCTCACCCACCCCTTCCAGGTGTTCCCTGCCGCCGCCGCCTCTTTCCAGCCGCCGCCGCCGGAGCTCCGGCCACCCCCTTGGCCGGATTTCTTAGGAGGTTGCTCTCCTCTCCCTCTAGAAGGCTTTCACCAAGCCGTTTTCGCAATGGATGCGGGTAAAGTTCTTTCTCTTGGATGTGTTTTGTTTACCCTAGCATGTTCTTGGTGATTTAGTCTTCTAGGTGTTGTTTTCCTCTCCTATGAACTATGTTGTATGATTGTCTTCCCCAATCTATCGAATTGAAAGTTGCAGCAACTGTTAGAAAATTTCTCGGGGGGCCGGATTATCCGCCCCCTGGGCGGAATATCCGGGTGACCGGATTATCCGCCCCCTGGCCGGATAATCCGGCCTGGGAGTGCATTTTTTTTATATTTTGCTGCTTTCACTTTGATACTTTGGTGAAGTTTGTTGTTCATACTACATAATTCTTTGATCTTTTCCGTAACTCGTGTGCATACGCTTATCCCCATGCTCTCCGTGCATCTCTCTTTCACAGGTGGTCCGAGTATGCCGAAGCGCAAGCGGCGCTTGATTCCGAATGAGGATGGTCTCCTAGTTGATGAGGTCGTTATTCGCCAGCGTCAGAGGGCAGCTGCTAGAAAGGCTGAGAAGGAGAAAGCTGCCAAGGTTGCCAAAGCTCAAGCCCGTCGTCGCAAAGGCAAAGAGCCACGTCCTAACTACAAGAGCATGCCCGAGGCCGAGTACATTCTTGTTAGGCGCAACAATTGGTATGCCACAGCAAGAGATGAAGAGATTGATGACCGGGGTTTCTGGAATGAGGAGCAGTGGGGGATTTTTCGTGATGTTTATGAGCCATTCAAGAACCCTTGTCGTCCGATGCATCCTATTGATTTTGATCACCTTCGCAGCAAGTCTTATTTTGATGAAGCACTCTCTGTGGTTGAGAAGATGGGTTTGATGGGGCTGGCCAACATTCAGTGCGACTACAACCCCGGTCTTATCAAGCAATTCTATGCTACTCTGGTGATTTTGCCCAATGCTCAGAAATCTATGAAGTGGATGACCGGCGAACATGAGTGTACATCGAACTTCACTACGTTTGCCTCTCTCTTGGGGTATGCGTATGATGGAGACACTCCAGTGGGTCGCCGTATTCACAACCCGGGGAACAAGCCTGACAAAGACAAGCTCTATGACCTCTATGACTCCACAGGTGTTGTGGGCTTCATCAATGGCCTACATCCGCTTTATGATCAGCTGGTCCGCATTTTTAGGGAGAACATTGCTCCTAGTGGTGGTAACAATGATGCCATTCGCACCTCTCTGGTTGATCTGCTTGCTTTTGCTCATGAGTGTGCCACATCGACTGACCCTGCTGAGGACTTTACCCTTGATGTGATGGACTTCATCTTCTATGAGATCAAGGATGCTATTATTCAGAGGAACACTGTGCCATATGCTCCTTTCATCATGCTTCTCATTAAGCATGTCCTTGGAGACTATGATATTCATGATGACTGTGTGGAGCACAAGGTCAAGAAGATGTATATCAAGAGAAAGGCGAAATCTGCTCCTTCAGCTGCATATCCTGACACTTTCATGGCTGATGCGAGGACTAGTGCTACTGCTCGTGATCAGAGGGCTGCTGCATCTGTTGTGTCTAGGGAGGTGAGGAAGCTCAGTTGGTTTGAGCGGAATGTTCTATGCATGAAGGTAGAGATCCACCGCGAGAACTACCAGGCCTATGTCGAGAGGAAGAGCATCCAGGACACTCAGCAGCTTATCCTTCACCGTCTCAGTGGTGCTCAGACCGCAGATCCCACTCCTACTGCTCCTGTGGCCTATAATGCTTGGAACACCGATCGCTACAACTGGGTGGATATGCAGAAGCATCTCTTTGATGCTCCAGATGCTCCCGCAGGAGGTGCTCGTGCAGAGGCTGAGGAGGACTTTGAGGCTGAGGAGGACTTTGATGATGAGGATGAAGATGCTGGAGATGACGAGGGTGATGGCGGAGATTATGATGATGTGGACTCCGGCGACTTCGATGGTGGGGAGGAGTGATTCCTCGGGACGAGTAGCATCGCTCTTCTCCCTTTTTGGTTTCTTGATGCCAAAGGGGGAGAAGTAGTTCTATTAGGAGTGTTTCGGGATTTGCATGGGTGGAAACACAAGCTTGCGCGCTTATCATTCTTTGGCGCTTGTGTTTCTTCTTATTTCGTTCGTCTTAAGTTGAACTTTGTGTGTGGTTGAACTTCGTGTCGTGCTACCGTGTGGTGTATGAGACTATGTTATATGTTCTTAATGTGCCATGTGGATCTTTATGCATTGTTCACTTATTGTTTATGAGCTCATGATTATTGGTGAAATGGCTATGGAATTATTGTCCGGTATATCGTATTATCATATTCGGAATTCCATAATGTTTGTGTTATCTATGCAAAGGTATGTCTCCTCTAAACTTATTGGTGAAGATGCACACATCTAGGGGGAGCCTTTTATCGTGCTCAAATATTTGTTGATTGAAATATTCAATCTTTCTTGCAAATCCTATTGTTGTCATCTAACACCAAAAAGGGGGAGATTGAAAGTGCAAACTTTGTTTCCCTCAGATTTTGTGTGTTAGATAACAACATTAGGGAGATTAAGTGTGTGCTAAGATTGTGCAGATCATCAAATGAAGAATTGCCAGGCTGGATATTCCGGCCAGGGGTGGCCGGATAATCCGCCCCCTCGGGGAGTGGCCGAAAAACGGCTAAGGACCTGGCGCGGCGTCACCCAGTATAGAGGGCCGGATATTCCGGCCAGGGGCCGGATAATCCGCCCCCCCCCCCCGGAGACGACCCCAAATTCGGCTAAGGACCAGACGCGGCGTCACCCAGTATAGGGGGGCGGATAATCCGGCCAGGGGCCAGATATTCTGGCCAGCCGGATAATCCGGCCCAACTTTGGCCGGATTATCCGCCCCTCCAAGACAGCAACGGCTACATTTTGGGAGGGGGTATAAATACCCCTCCCCTTCTTCCACCTCAAGCTGCTCGAGCTGGATAGGAAGAACATCATTTTGGAGCCACCAAATTCGCAAGATCTCCTCCCTCAACCCACCAAAGCTCTTGATCTTTGGAGAATCGAAGGAGAAGGCCTTGATCTACATCCTCACCGAAGCGATTTGATTTCCCCTCTCATTTGCTAGAGGGCCCTTTGGTCTTGGGTTCCCTTGTGTCCCTTGACCTTGTTTGTGTGATTGAAATCTTGATACTTGTTGATTGAGATCTTTGTGGTGCTTGGGAGCCTCCAATTCAGTTGTGGAGTGGTGCCCCAAGTTTTGTAAAGGCCGGTTCCGCCTTGAGGAATCCCTTAGTGGAAAGTGAGCTAGGCCTTTGTGGCGGAAGCTTGCACCGGAGAATAGGGTGAGCCTTTGTGGCGTTGGTTAGGCCTTTGTGGCAACCACACCCCTCCAACGTAGACGTACTTCCCCTAAAAAGGAAGGAACTACAGGAATTACATCCGTGTCTCCGTGTGCTCCACTCTCGGTTACCTCTATCCTTTATTGCCTTTACTACTTGTATCTTGCTTAGCTTATTTGTTGTCATATAGGTAAATTCACCATAGTTGCATATCTAGAGAATTTACCTTTGTGTCAAGCCTAAATTGAAAAAGAATTAAAATTTGAGTAGCACCTATTCACCCCCCCCCCCTCTAGGTGCCCATACGATCCGTTCACGCGGGGCCATGCGACAAGGCGAATAAGAGTTTGTTTTCGTCAGAGTTCATCGGTGGGGGCTTAGCCGTAAGCTGCTCTTTGAACCATTGCGCGAAAGAAGAGTTGTGCTCTCTGAGTATTTCTCCTTCCGTTCTCTGGCTCAAGTAATTCGCCGCAATTATGGTTTTGTGCTTTGCAAGCCAAAGATCGACCATTTGAATGTGTTGTAGCACTACCAAGTTGGCCATGTCAAAGTCTACGCGACTGCCAGAGTAGCCCACATGCAGTTCACTCCGGCCAGTTTTGTGACCAACTCCATTGAGCCTGTCAAGGTGCTTGTTTCCGGGCAAACCAACAGGATTTTTGACTTCTAGATAATTTGTGCAGAAAGAGATGCATTCTTCGGTAAGAAAGCCTTGGGCGATGCTTCCATCCGGACGGGCTCTGTTACGGACATATCCTTTGATTACCCCATTCATCCTTTCGAACGCCATCATGTTGTGAAGGAATGGCGGCCCGAGGTGGACGATATCATCCACGATATGGACCAACAGATAAACCATCACATCAAAGAATGCGGGTGGGAAGTACATCTCAAGCTCGCATAGAATCACAATGATCTCCTCCTGCAGCTGTGCGAGTCTCCTCCGGCTGATCGACTTGTGAGAGATGGCGTCGAAAAAGTTGCAGAGGTCAGTCAGCGTATCCCGGACGTGCTTGTCCATTATACCTCAGATTGCTACCGGAAGTATCTGCGTCATCATCACGTGACAGTCGTGCGACTTCATCCCGCTGAAGTTTTGTTTATTCGGGTCTAAGTATCTGCTTATCAGCCCTGAGTTACCAAAAGGCACCTTGACTCCTAGAAGGCATTTGAACAACTGTGTGACCTCAGCCGAACTTAGAGTGAAGCAGGAGGGAGGACAGTAGTAGTCCTTTTTTACCATCATCCTTTGTTGACCTTCCGTCGATGTCTCCTGAGTAGCCTCGTTATTCTTAACCCTTTTCCGCTTGTGGACTTCTTCCGTCTCTTGAGGAGGTTTACTTACTTGAAGATCATGTCTGATATTCAGATCTATCAGGTCCTGTCTTGCTTTTGGCCCACTCTTTGGTCTTGTCCGGCATGTTGAACAGAGTGGCAAGCAAACTCTCACACACATTTTTCGTGATATGCATGACATCAAGGCAATGAGGCGTACCGAGGATATGCCAGTATGGCAAGTCCCAAAACACGGACTTCCTTTTCCATACCCCAAGTAGCGGTGTTGGCTCCTTTTTCTTCTTTCCTGACGTAGGGCACTCTACCCAGTCGTTTAGCAACGTCTGGATTTCTTTTCCGCTCCTCCTACGTGGAGGTCCTCGGAGCTCGTCTTCACCATTGAACAGCTCTCCACGCCTTCTCCACGGGTCTTTCTTGTTGGCTAGCCACCTTCGATGCCCCACGTAGACGGTTTTGGAAGACCCGGGAAATTTCTTAAGTTGTAACCACGTGGTATCATCCATGCACTTCACGCATGCATTGTGTCCGTGACACACCTGGCATGCGATATACCCGTAGCCGAGATAGTCCTGCACCGTCGTGAGCAGCACGGCTCTCATAGGGAAATAGTCTCCCGCGGCGGCGCCCATGTATTGACCCCTGCAGTATTCCATAACATGTCTAGCTCATCTTTTAGTAGCTGGAGATACAGATTCAGGTCATTCCCTGGCTGTTTAGGCCCTTGAATTAGGATGCTCATGTGTATGTACTTCCTCTTCATGCACAACCATGGTGGGAGGTTGTATATCCATACAAACACAGGCCATGTGCTATGCGTGCTGCTCTGGCTCCCAAACGGGTTGAGTCCATCCGTGCTCGCACCCAACCTGACGTTCCTTGGCTCGGTCCCGAAACTACGATATTCAGCATCTAATGCTTTCCACTGGGTTGCATCCGAAGGGTGTGTCAACACCACGTCTTCATCTAGCTTCTTCTTACGATCATTCATAACTGCCACCTTTCTTTCAGCATGCCAGCGCATCAACCTCGCTTCCTTGGGGTCCGCAAAGTACCACTGCAAGCGAGGAATGAGCGGAAAGTACCACACGACTTTTTGAGGAGCTTTTTCGCCATTTTTCTTGTATCGTGCGTAGTGTTGCACACTAGGCATGTGGTCTTGTTCGAGTCCTCTTCTTTCCGATAAATGTAGCAATCGTTGATGCAGGCGTGATATTTCTCGTGCGGTAAATCCAGAGGACACACGACTTTCTTGGCTTCGTCTAGACTACTAGGACACGTGTTCCCATCCGGAAGGCGACTGTGCCAGTATTTAAGGCTCGCATTGACACTTGCGTCGGTCCATTTGTATTTTGCCTTCATCTGAAGGACATCAAGCGCAACTTTTAAGCGGGTATCCTCCATGGTACAACCTGGGTACAATGGTGTAGTAGAGTCTATCTCTAGTTGCACCAGCTTAGCTTTCTCTCTAGCAGCACCTCTAGCGGCACCTGTCTTCCTAGCAAGCAGTTCTTGAAGATGAGGGTCATGCATGGCTGAAGTCAGCGGCGTCCGCGTGTCCTCGTCATCTACATGTTCTTCCTGATCATGATCTTCATTGGCATCATCATGTTCTTCATCAATATCGTCTTCTTGTCCCTCGTTGTTGTTGTTGTTGTTGTTGTTGTTGTTGTTGTTGTTGTTGTTGTCGTCGTCGTCGTCGTCGTCGTCGTCGTCATCGTCGTCGTCGTCGTCGTCGTTGTTGTTGTTGTTGTTGTTGTTGTTGTCGTCTTCATGAACCTCATCCTCATTCCCATCTTCATCCATCCATTGAGTGTGGCCATCCATAAAACCACTCATCAGCAGGTGCTCCAGCACTTTGCCCGAAAAGGGGTTGAACAAGGTCCTTAGTTTGCATTTCCGGCACGGACACCGTATCTCTTTAAGGTTGTTTTGGATCATGTTGTCCGTCGCGTGGGTCAAATATCTAATCACGGTGCTTTCCTTCATCATGACCATTTTCACCTGCACGGCATATATGCAAAAGAATAAGAAGCATATGGTGGGTTGTCATTCAAAATTTCGGCATGACCTTCCTACAAATAAGACCGATGCCGAGAGCCAATTTTTTGTCGAAATGGAAATGAATCAACATTTCGCCAAAAAATCAGCAACTCATTTTTAAGTCATCCTCTACTTTATGCATCTTCCAAGCAAATTATAGTCACCTATTAGATAGGTAACCGGATATATGCCGATGTCAACCGGGTGGCTTGCCGATGAGCGGAGACTTCTAATTAGTACACCTAGATCTAGATCTAGATCTAGATCTAGATGAGGTCTATGGAGAGATCCACGTATACAACCATATATGGGGACAAGGAGGGAGTGATTTTATAGATAAAATGATAAAATAGTGATCTAATTGGTTAAAAAGAGTGATATATATGTGAGAAATAGGGTGGAGAGGAAGGAGAGTTCGAGCTAGGAGGGGGAATGAATGTTGTGGCTGTTTTGGTAGGTGGGAGAGGCTGGCTGTGTTAAAGGATTAGTGCCAGGTTATCAGTGGCGTACAGGAAGGTGCACGCCTCTGATACGTCAAGCACCCGTGGCGTACAGCACTAGTGTACGCCACGGATAGGTTTGGTGGGACCGGGTTGCGACAGGGCCGACAACAACCTGAGGCGTACAAGGAGTTGTACGCCACTGCTATGGCCTGTATCCGAGGCGTACAGGGTGTATGTACACCACGGATAGGTTTGGTGGGCCCAGTTTGTGCCAGGACCAGTAGCATCAGAGGCGTACATCTCAACTGTACGCCACGGATAGTGCCATATCCGTGGCGTACAGAATGGCTGTACGCCTCTGATGTGGTGCCCCGATAGCCCGAACCCACCCTCCAAATTCTCTATGGCGTGCACCATTTCTGTACGCCACGGCTATGGCCGTAGCCGTGGCGTACACTTTTTCTGTACGCCTCCGCTATGTAGCCGTGGCGTACGGAATTTTTTGTACGCCTCTGATAACCATCCCTCCTATGACCTATTTCCTAGTAGTGCATGGTGGAGAAGACAACCATCTAGCTACTGCTATGGACCCATAGTCCAAGGTAGACTACTCACTCATTGTGCCGGAGGCAAGCATGGCGATGAAGAAGACCTCCGGTGGCGATTCCCCTCTCCGGCAGGGTGCCGAGAAGAGCTTCTGGACCCTTCCGATCTCGAGTCGACGATGGCGGCGGATCACGATGTGTTTCTAAAAAATTGATCGGGTCTTTAGGTTTTTCCCATCGGGGGGTCTTTATAGGCAAAGGGGCAGCGTCAGAGGTGGACCAGGGTGGTCTCACCCATAAGGGGCGCGGGCCAGGGGCTGGCCGCGCCGCCCTATGGTGAGGCCAGCCTCTGGCTCAGCTCCGTCTCCTCTCCAGTGTTCTGGAAGCTTCGTTTAATATCTGGACGTTCAGCTTTTGTTTCATCCAATTCCGAGAATATTTCCTGTGTAACTTTTCTGAAACACAAAAAATAGCAGAAAATAGGGAACTGACACTGTGGCATCTTGTTAATAGGTTAGTTCTGGAAAATGCATAAAAACGCCACGAAGTGTAAAGAAACATTAAGCAAATGGTGTAAAAACAAGCATGGAGCATCAAAAATTATGGATACGTTTGAGACGTATCAACCCCAAGAGGAAGGTATGATGAGCACATCAACAAGTTTTCCCTCAGTTGTGAAACCAATGTTTATCGAACCAGTAGGAGAAAGCCAAACTTCAGAAGGTTGATGCACGCTACCTTCGTGATAGCTCCGGACAATTTATATGGCGCCTCATCCAGGGCTTTGCTTTGCACCAGCAACAATGTGGAACCTGCACACAACACAACCAAGTATTTTGCCCCAACTTACGATGAGGTTGTAAATCTTACCGGTTTGCTGTAAACAAAGGATTAAGCGTATCGAGTGGTAAAAGGGTAATAGTATGCAAGAAAGTAAATAGTGCGAGTAAAGTAAATGGTAATAGCAATGTAAAGGAAATTGGACCGGGGTCCACAGTTCACTAGTGGTGTCTCTCCATAAGATAAATAACAACATGCTGGGTAAAAAATTACAGTTGGGCAATTGATAGAACAAAGATAACGTACATATGTCATGAGGATCACTATGAGATTCACTCTGGGCATTACGACAAAATATATAGACCGTAATCCAACTGCATCTTTGACTAATAATCCACCCTCCGGATGTCATCCGAGCAACCATCGAGTATTAAGTTGCGAACAATAGATTATCGCCTTAAGCAAAGTGCTTAATGTAAACAATGCAAATGTCCTTGAACACAAGAATGTTGTTTTCTCCCTAGTGGCAATAGCACATCTACAACCTTAGAGGTTTCTGTCACTCCCCCAGATTACTAGAGGCATGAGCCCAACTATCAAGCATAAATACTCCCTCTTGGAGTCACTAGCATCTACTCGGCCAAGATATCTACTAGCAATGGAGAGCATGTAAGATCATAAACAACATAAAGATAATAATTCAGCACATCAACTCGACATAGTACCAATACTCATCGGATCCCAACAAACACAACATGTAGAATTACACAAAGATGATCTTGATCATGTAGGGCAGCTCACAAGATCTAAACATGAAGCACATGGTGGAGGAGATGACCATCTAGCTACTTCTATGGACCTGAGTCCAAGGTAGACTACTCACACATCAATCCGGAGGCGCCCATGGTGGTGGAGAAGGCCTCCGGCAGGGTGCCGGGAAGAGCTTCTGGAGCCTCCCGATCTCGCGTCGACGATGGTGGTGGCTTGCAGTATGTTTCGAGGAAAATTGATCGGGCCTTTAGGTTTTTTCTCATCGAGGGGAAATATAGGTGGAAGGGCGGCGTCAGGAGGTGGACCAGGCGGTCTCACCCCCTGGTGGCATGGCCAGGGCCTGGGCCGCGCCACCCTAGGGTGTGGCCGGCCTGTGGCCCCCCTCCGTCTCATCTTCGATCTTTGTGAAGCTTTGGTAAAAATAGGAGGTTCGGCTTTTGTTCCGTCCAATTCCGAGAATATTTCCTGTGTAGCTTTTCTGAAACACAAAAACAGCAGAAAACAGGGAACTGACACTGTGGCATCTCGTTAGTAGGTTAGTTCCGGAAAATACATAAAAACGCCAAGAAGTGTAACAAAACACAAAGCAAATGGTGTATAAACAAGAATGGAACATCAAAAATTATAGATACATTTGAGACATATCAGCGCGCAATCTCGTGTCCTTGATTCTTCCTGCGCCGACGCCTTCGACTGTTGAGCCTTCATCGAGTGCGCCTACTCCTATAGACCCCTCTCCTGCTAAGGTGGACTAGACTCCTTACTTGTCTTTTTAGATGATGCTATCCGTTGTTCTGTTTGCTACAGTAAAAACTTTGTTCTGTTGTCCAGTCAGTAGTTTCTTCCTTGTAAATACTTTGTATGGTAAAATGTGGATCCTGCTCGTCATGCATTTCAATTTGCCTTCTTTTTCCTTTTCTAGCCTCAATTTGATATCAAAATATCTGAGATTAAACGCGGCTTAATGCCGATAGATACAGCCAGTTCATAGGCTCATGGGGTTCCTTCTGAACCGGAGTATCCTGATCACTATGTTGAACACCTTTGAAGGATTTCAGATCTAGAGGGTCAGGTGTCAACTCTGAAGCATCAAACTATGACTGCCAGGACCAAGCCAAGAAATCGTCGGCACTTGCAAAAAAGATGTCTTCTTTAGAGGATCAACTGTCTGACTTGATGGCCAGAGTTGTTCAACTTGAGGAGTGCGATCTTTACATGACTGAGATTATCGAAGTACCGAGCGAGCAACTGCAGTGTAAGTTGCTTAAATCCCCCCAAGTATTTTTGTTGCAATTTTTGTTTGAACTGGACTTCCTCTTGCTCCCCATGTATTTGCTTGGATCCTATTGCTGAAGATCGTCGAGTAAATGAACGAGCTATGGCTCTTGAGAGGGTTTCATCATATACTAATACTTTTTGGGTTGACGCTCGTCGACGGAACGCCGTGGTCCTGTTGCAGGATCGCACCTAGCATATTGGAGAGGTTGTTGATGGCTGTCAAAAGTCCTTGACGATGATGTTTTCGACGATGCTCCCCAAGAACCCTCTTCCAGAGAATTTCGGCCAACTGCTCGAAGTTTTTAAGACGAGTCAGCGTATTCATCAGCTTATAGAGCTTAACCTGGTTGCTGGTGCCAACTTTGCTCTTGGCTGGGTGCGGAAGTGGCACTTGAAGCTTAACTTCAATACTATTTCCCGGGGTTTGCCTCCTCCCCAGAGATCCAGAGCTATTCCAATGCGGGTCCACTTGGATGCTACGCTTGAGCCTGCTAGAAGGATGATTACCAAGCTGCTGGAAGCTGATGCTGGCTTCTTCTGAGAGTACCATTATTTGAACCCGCTCCTGGTTGATTCGTCAGATCAACTACCTTTGTAGGAAGGATACTGTTTATTCATTGTAGTTTATTTGCTTGCCTTCAATTTTTTTGTGAGCATGAGAGATTATTTACTCTGATGTCTTAGCGATTATATCAGAATTTTCGACTCAAGACGCTATGTTGTGTAGGTTGTTGTAATTTGTGCGTTTGCCGCAGTTTTGCGTTTGCCGCGGTTTTGCGTTCTCTCGAGATGGAGCCCCCTAGTAGAGTCGACTTGTAAACTCAAAACATGAGGAACTTGTCTTTTACTTATTATGCTGAATGTAAAGATACATGGGGTGGCCCAAGAAATCTGACCAGTGGCCTATGTTCTAGGTTCAGAGGGTCTTGCCCTTATAACTCGTGGCTGAATAGCCTTATTTAACTAACTCTAATTTCTATTTGCTTAATAAAATGTCGCCTAGGCAGTACGAGTCCCTGACTCATTTTTTGTATATTTGTTTAGGTCCTCAGTGTGGACCTGAAGTTTCTTCGCTTCTGGCTCGATGTTGGTGACTTTGTCTTCTGCCGGTTGCCTTGTAGTCGATGTTGTCTCCTTTTCTATTTTTCCTTTAGGTTGCCCATATTCGGCTGTCATGCCAAATGTTTGCACCATTTTATAGAACTCTTTGTCGCATATATCTGAGAGCTCGAAGCTTCCTTTAAGTGTGATGATTCTATTGGGTCCTCACATCTTGAGTACCAGTAGGTTTAGTGAGGAACTGCCATGAAACGCAAAAACGTGGGTCTCCCGAGGATCGCATGGTAGTGAGAGGGCAAGTCCATGACTTCAAAATCTAGTTTTTCCCATCTGTAGTTCTGGCGGTTACCGAAGAAAACGTCGAGTGCTATTTGACCCAATGTGTAGTTTGCGCTTCCACGTACGATTCCATGGAAAGAACAATCTGTTGGCTTGAGGAATTCTAGTGATATGTGCACTGCCCGGAGGGTTTTTGCGTAGATCAGATTTATTCCACTCCCTGCATCCAGAAACACTATGTCCACGTCGTATCCTCCTATTTAAGCTTTGAGTAGCAAAGGCGCATTGCCTGGCCGAGACACTATTACCGGGTGATCTTCTCTGCTGAACTCTATCGGCTGCTCGGACGAGTGTAAATATTCTATAGACACTGGAGGCAATGTTATTGCTGAATTAACTTGTCGAGATATGCTTTTTTGCTC
Source organism: Dactylis glomerata (assembly GCA_007115705.1). Taxonomy (NCBI): domain Eukaryota; kingdom Viridiplantae; phylum Streptophyta; class Magnoliopsida; order Poales; family Poaceae; genus Dactylis; species Dactylis glomerata. The sequence continues at coordinate 1,293,176 of QXEO01000149.1, read as the reverse complement.
TTTGTTTGACTTTGGTACTGGTTGTATCATTGCAGCAATGTGTCCTTTAGATGGGATGTATCCTCTATCATTTTTGTTTCCCTGACTTAGTTGACCTTGTCCTTGTGCGGATCCATTTGTTGTTTGGTGATTTGCTGGAGGTGCACTGCTCCTGTTTTCGTCGTATCATTGCCTCCTTGCTTCGGCTTGTTCATATCCTACTTCTTCTTGCAGTTTAATGAATGTCCTACAATCTTTCATTACGTGTCGTAATACTCTCTTGATGTCGACGTATGCGTAGTGCATGTGGCATGGCCCATTGAGCATATCATCTGGTGACTGGTTATATTCTCTTGAACCTCTTGGCTGAAACTGCCTATTGCTGCCCGAGTCTTCTCTGTTGTTGTTTTGATATCCTGTGTTTCTGCGATCGTCTCCTTGATAATTGTTTTCTTTGTATCCTGCGGCTACTTCACTGTGGGAGCCGTAGTTGTCATATTTGCAGGATCTTCGCCTCTAGTTGCTATACCTGTTCCCCCTGTCATCTTTGGGTGACCGTGTTCTCTTGTTGTGACATGCGTATTCCCCATCCGTGAAGCTGTTTGCTATGTCCATGAGTTCTGCTACTTGTTTTGGCTTGATCCGTCCCATCTATTCGACTAGATCTGCTCGTCGTAGTCCAATTGTGAAGGCATCGATTGCTCTTTCGTTAGAAACATCGACTCCAGAGTTCTTGATAATGCTCCAGCGTTGTATGTATGACCGAATTGATTCATTGTGCTTCTGCGTGTAGGCTTTGACTTCTTCTGTTGATGCTGGTCGTTTGTAAGTTGAATTGAAGTTGCTTGTGAACTGTCTTGCGAGTTCGTCCCAGCTTCCAATTGTTTCCTTGCCTAGCTTGCCTAACCATGACCGTGTTGCGCCAGTGAGGTGTAACTGTAGGCTCTGTATGGCTGTCTCTTTTGAACCCCCTAGTATTCTTACCGCTTGCAGGTAGTCTGAGAGCCATGATCGTGGCTACTGGGATCTGTCATATTTCTTTTGATCATCGGGTAGTTTAAATCCTTTGGGCACGGGGGTTCTGCGAACTCGGCGAGTAAAGCATGATGCTCCCATCTCCTTTTCGACATCTTTGTAGTCGTATGCTTGTTTTGGAGATTTGGATCTTTGGGTTCCTTCATGCCGTGGGCTATTGTAATGTTTTGGTGATGGTGACCTAGATCGTCGACTCCCGCTTCTATGCCGAGGACTATTATGACATCATGGTGATCTGGGTTTATGGGTACCCTCGTTGCGACGCGGCTCTTCTCTAGCTGTCAGTTTTCTTCCCACTAGTCTCGATCTTTGAAGTGCTGCCCCATGTATATGTGCTCTTGGGTCTCCAGGTGTTGGTTGTGTGGTGTATAGGTATGCTTGCGCTGCTACGAGTGCTGCTTCGGGTGTTTTTGTCATGTGATGCATGTAAAATGCATACATGATATTTGCACTTTACCACTTGATATTCCATCTTATTTGCATCATATATTGGTTATATTTATGCTTTTTGATGATTATTGGGAATAATTCACATGTTCCCTAATTTTATCTGATTAACCCGGGAAAACCAGAAAACCTCTTTTTCTATGTTTTTAACTTTCAGGGACCCAAACAGAGTCCAAATTACCGGAAACTTTGGGGGAACCAGTTTTTCCATGGAACAAGACTTCGGAGAGAAGAAAGTGCAACAGAGGAGGTCCGAGGGAGAAACGGGCATGGCCCACGTGGCCAGATGCTTGGGCCACATGGGGCCTGCTCGTTCTCACCTCGTTGCTTGATACGTCTCCGACGTATCCATAATTTTTGATGCTCCATGCTTGTTTTTACACCATTTGCCTTGTGTTTCGTTACACTTCGTGGCGTTTTTATGCGATTTCCGGAACTAACCTATTAACAAGATGCCACAGTGCCAGTTTCCTGTTTTCTGCTATTTTTGTGTTTCAGAGTGATACACAGGAAATATTCTCGGAATTGGACGAAACAAGTTCCTGAAGTCTTATTTTACCCGGAAGCTTCCAGACATCCGAAGAGGTGTCAGAGGGGGGCCACCAGGGCCCCAGACACATGCCCGGCGCGGCCAGGGGTCTGGCCGCGCGGGGCCCGCGTGTGGAGGCCCTGGCCCTCCTCTGACATCGCCCCTTCGCCTATAAGAAGCCTCGGGACGGAAAACCCTAGGCGATTCGGCAATTTTCCAGAAAGAGTTCCGCAGCTCCGCCGCCATCGCCGACAAATTTCGGGGGACAGAAGTCTCTGTTCCGGCACCCTGCCGGGACGGGGAAGTGCCCCCGGAGCCATCTCCATCGACCTCACCGCCATCTCCATCAACCTTGCTGTCTCCTATGATGAGGAGGGAGTAGTTCATCCCCGGGGCTGAGGGCTCTACCGGTAGCTATGTGGTTCACCTCTCTCTCCCATGATGTGATCTTTATGTGATCGTGAGCTTTGTATCATGTTGAACAAGTACATGTTATTATTCAGATATTTGTGTACTCTAGTGATATTATTAAAGTAATCTATTCCTCCTGCCATGGTGTAACGGTGACAGTGCGTGCATCATGGTGGTTCTTGGTTTAGGCTATGATTGTGATCTCTTGTGGATTATGAGAGTAATTATTACTATGATAGTATTGAGTGATCTATTCCTCCTTTCATGGTGTAATGTTGACAGTGTGTGCACTGTGTTAGTACTTGGTTTAAGTTGCAATGATTTCTATCTTGAGTTGTGATCTGATTTGGGTATATCTATGAGTGGTGTTTGTCAAGTACTTGATGAACTTTAAGGGGTGCTTTCGTAGCCACTACGCGATGATTAGTGATATTCAATAGGAGAGTAATTCAGAGTACCTTAGCAAAGAGAAGTTACTTGTTCATTCATGTTATATTGTTGGGAGTGTGTCCACTAGTGAAAGTATGATCCCTAGGCCTTGTTTCCAAGCTTTGCATACCGTTTACTTGCTATTTTGTTACTTGTTTGCTCGCAGCGATATTTATTTCATACCACAGTTACTACTTATAATCATCACTACCGCTTGTATTTCACTATCTCTTCGCCGAACTAGTGCACCTATACATCTGACAAGTGTATTGGGTGTGTTGGGGACACAAGAGACTTTCTGTATCGTAATTGCAGGGTTGCTTGAGAGGGATAGCTTTGACCTCTAACCTCCCTGAGTTCGATAAACCTTGGGTGATCCACTTAAGGGAAACTTGCTGCTGTTCTACAAACCTATGCACTTGGAGGCCCAACAAGTGTCTACAAGAATAGAAGTGCGTAGACATCAAGCTCTTTTCTGGCGTCGTTGCCGGGGAGGTAAGGTAAAAGGTACTCGCATCCTCCTGTGTGAGTGCTCGGAGTTATTTCCTTTAGATTCTGCAATTACATCTTTTTGCTTCTTGTTTTTATTTTCACTAGTTAGGCTTAATGGAAAACAATGAGTTCTTTAGTCTTTTTCCTGAGTTTAGATTTGAAGTGTTTGAAGAGAAAATTGAAAATCCTTTGGAGCTTATTTTGCATAGCAATGTTATTAGTACGAATGCTTTGAATACTGTTAATGCTAATGCTATAGAAAAGTCTAAGCTTGGGGAAGTTGGTTTTGTTAAGCATGATATTTTTAGTTCCCCAGCTTTAGTGGAGAAAGTTTGCTATGATGATATGTTTGATGAATATGCTTTGCGACATAGTAGTTCTCTAGCTTGTGATGATACTAAACCTCTAGTTTATGATGGTTATGATGATGAGTATAATATTTTCAGTTCACCTACTTTTGAAGAGAAAATTAGTTATGATTACAATATGCCTCCTATTTATGATGATTATGGTGATGAGAATAATTATTCTGTTGAATCTGCTCCTACTACTATTGTTCCTGTGGTGAGTATTAATTCTTTTATGCATGTGGCTCATGATAGGGATGCTTTATGTGATAGTTATATTGTTAGTTCTATTCATGATGCTACTGAAAGTTATTATGAGAGAGGGAAACATGGTTTGATGGATCTCAACAATATTAAGTTTCCCCTCTTTATGTTGCAAATCTTGAAGTGGCACTTGTTTTATCTATCCATGCTTGCTACTATGTGCCTCGTTGATTTATTTTCTTACAAGATTCCTATGCATAGGAAGTGGTTCAGATATAAATGTCTTTCACATTTGCTTTTTGATGCTCTCTATTGCTTTAAGTTCCTATATGGCGCCTTTGCCTCAAGCTCTTATATGGCGCCCACATGAGCATCTTTGCAAATTACTGCGCCTAGCTCAAAGGCGTTAAAGAAAAGCACTCTTGGGAGATAACCCATTGTTTTATTTTCAGTACTTTTTCTTTTATTTGAGTCTTGGAAGTCATTACTACTGTAATGACCGCTCCTTATCTTGTTTATTTCGTTTTTGTGCCAAGAGAAGCCTCTAATTTGAGTGAGGTAAAGATTTGGGGATGTTGCTGTCCTGAAACTGTTTTCGGTGCTGCACCGTAAAAATTCGTGAAAATTCTATGTTTATCTTTTGGACCTGCGATTTCTTGTGCATATGCCCCAGGTTATATCCAAACTTTTGTTAGTTGAACACTTTTTGATTTGAGCAACAGAAAATCTCTCAAAAATTCGACCTTTGTCAGCTGTTCAGTTTTGACAGATTTCTGCCAATATTTGTGTTTGCCGCTTTATCGCTTTCTTTTGAGTTCTTTTTATGATAGAACTTTTGGGGAAGTTGCTACAGTAGTATATGCTATATATGTGGTGGTTTTGTGTTGAAATCTGAACTGAAAAGAGGTTGATTATATGTTATGCTTACACTAATATTGCTAATAGAATTGTGTTTAGTTTTGTATGAAGGAAGTTTTCAAGTGTAGGGATTGGAGAATGATGAGATGAGTTGAAGAATGGACAAAAGCTCAAGCTTGGGGATGCCCATGCATCACCCCAAGAAATATCCAAGAAGTACAAGCATCAAAGCTTGGGGATGCCCCCGAGGCACCCCTTCTTCATCGGCAAAAATCAGGTCACCTTTCAAAACACTATATTTTTATTGCTTCATGCACTATGTGTTTTTCTTGGAGCGTCAGTTGTTTTAGTTTTATAAGTTGGTTTAGTTAGTTTGTTTGCTGCAATAAATGGTTAGATCACATCATGTTTCTTTTGGAGGGGATGAACTCGTTTTCATTTGCCAAGAACACTCAGTTTTTCACTCTTATCGTTCAATGAGTGTTCTCTTTTTCTGCTACTGCGTTTGGTTTTCGATTTTCGCCTTGATTTGCGTTCAGATCTTGTTATAACTTTTCATCAAGGTGTATTTTTGCCTCTGATCTTTATTTTTTTTCATCAAAAGAGGTGTTTATAAAAATTTCAAATGGTGTTGGAAAAGAGAAAAAGCTTTGTGCAAAATAGTGGTACAAGAAGGAGCTTGTGTAGACTGCGGCTTAGGCTTTTTCATGTCATGCTTGATGTCTTTTTGATAGTATGCTTAGTGGTTTTGCTGTAGCATGACTTGTCTCAAATAACTGAGATTGCTTAATGAGCCTTTGAAAAAATCATGCGTTGTTTTTATTGTATGGAAGCATTATTTTGGTTTTCTCCTTGATGCTTTATTTGGGTTGACTTGGCACATGCTTACACCATGTTGACTACAAAATAAGTCGCCAATAGCCTCTATGATCATTTAGTTTTTGACTTTTGATGCCATCTTATGCTTCTTTTAATGTCGCTTTGTCGCTTTGCATGATTATGGCCATTATTGCTCTCTTAGTTGGTCGCTCCCAGTCTTTTGCTAGCCCTCGCCTTGTACTGAGTATGAGCTCTACTCGTGCATCCAACTCCTAAAAGCCAAAGTTTTCCAAAGTGTCCACCATACATACCTACTAGCAATTTGCTATTCCAAGTAAATTTGACTTGCTTTTATTTTCTCTTCAAATTAAACTCTTACCAGTGTTATGCGAAATTCGGTTAGTAAAGCTCTCACGAACCGGAAGGCACACTTTACTTTTTCCTATTCTTAAAAATTTGACATTGTGGTCTCTTATGTTGAGTTGTTATGCTTGCAAGTTGTAAGTTGGATTCTAGCCCATCCATGCTGTCATGGGGCAAGCTTTCAACATTGCACTTCTTATTTGAGTTGATATCGTGATCTTTTGTTTATGGATGCCCGCGGTGTGAAATGAATTGGGAATCTTGTGGGGATCATGGAGTTTGTATATGTGTTAGGGAAACGCCGGGCCGCCAATCTAAGCCATGCATAATTCATGGTGGAAATTTGCAGCATACCCATGGTGAACATTCAACGACGCATCTCACAATAAAAAGCTAAACAATATAGCAAATAAAAGAGATGTCGAGGTGTTCATTGTCTGCTTGTCCTGTCATTTTGGTGTGGGCTTGTTCCATGTCATCGGGCACGGAGGTACCCCATTGGCGGTTCTCAATGATATGCATATACTTACAATGACAAGAGCCTTGCTTGGGACTCTAAGTAAAGTAGCATGAGGTTTGGGTACTCGTATTCACGGGGCACGAGGTTTTCAACTTATGATTTGTCAAGCATATGCATCATAATTGTTCTCGCATTAACTTTAACCATTCAAGATGCTTATGATGGGGGCAATGAGAGCTCAAAGCCGGTAAGTACCATAATTTTTGAAGGTTATAAAACTTGCAATCACTGCTTCCCTCTGCGAAGGGCCTTTCTTTTTACTTTTATGTTGAGTCACCACCTTCTATCTTTATGCACCATTAAGAGAGCATAGTTGTCATTCTGAGTGTAATGTGCATTGTCCCAAAGTTTTCATTGATTGATTCATATTGTTGGTTTCACTTGTTCTTAAATTACTTGTATCTAGTCGCCCTCTTAAACTTGAAGGTGTCCTATACATTTATGTTTTGCTCTCTTTGAAGGACAAGCTGAAAACCATTTGTATGTTTTTCCTTATGATTCGAACACACGTTTGACTTTCATTGTTTTATTATTCATGATCTTTTGTTTGTGTTCATTTGCATGTTTACAACATGGTTGCTAAGTTTCTATTGTCAAGATTATATCTTTCATGCCCATGTTTTAAGTTCTTACGATCCCAGCTCACAAATGCTTACATATATGATCAAGATTGTGTAGGTGCATGTCACCTCAAAAATTATTCTTTTGTTATCACTTACCTACTCGAGGACGAGCAGGAGTTAAGCTTGGGGATGCTGATACGTCTCCGACGTATCCATAATTTTTGATGCTCCATGCTTGTTTTTACACCATTTGCCTTGTGTTTCGTTACACTTCGTGGCGTTTTTATGCGATTTCCGGAACTAACCTATTAACAAGATGCCATAGTACCAGTTCCCTGTTTTCTGCTGTTTTTGTGTTTCAGAGTGACACACAGGAAATATTCTCGGAATTGGACGAAACAAGTTCCTGAAGTCTTATTTTACCCGGAAGCTTCCAGACATCCGAAGAGGTGTCAGAGGGGGGCCACCAGGGCCCCAGACACATGCCCGGTGCGGCCAGGGGTCTGGCCGTGCGGGGCCCGCGTGTGGAGGCCCTGGCCCTCCTCTGACATCGCCCCTTCGCCTATAAGAAGCCTCGGGACGGAAAACCCTAGGCGATTCGGCAATTTTCCAGAAAGAGTTCCGCAGCTCCGCCGCCATCGCCGACAAATTTCGGGGGACAGAAGTCTCTGTTCCGGCACCCTGCCGGGACGGGGAAGTGCCCCCGGAGCCATCTCCATCGACCTCACCGCCATCTCCATCAACCTTGCTGTCTCCTATGATGAGGAGGGAGTAGTTCATCCCCGGGGCTGAGGGCTCTACTGGTAGCTATGTGGTTCACCTCTCTCTCCCATGATGTGATCTTTATGTGATCGTGAGCTTTGTATCATGTTGAACAAGTACATGTTATTATTCAGATATTTGTGTACTCTAGTGATATTATTAAAGTAATCTATTCCTCCTGCCATGGTGTAACGGTGACAGTGCGTGCATCATGGTGGTTCTTGGTTTAGGCTATGATTGTGATCTCTTGTGGATTATGAGAGTAATTATTACTATGATAGTATTGAGTGATCTATTCCTCCTTTCATGGTGTAATGTTGACAGTGTGTGCACCGTGTTAGTACTTGGTTTAAGTTGCAATGATTTCTATCTTGAGTTGTGATCTGATTTGGGTATCTCTATGAGTGGTGTTTGTCAAGTACTTGATGAACTTTAAGGGGTGCTTTCGTAGCCACTACGCGATGATTAGTGATATTCAATAGGAGAGTAATTCAGAGTACCTTAGCAAAGAGAAGTTACTTGTTCATTCATGTTATATTGTTGGGAGTGTGTCCACTAGTGAAAGTATGATCCCTAGGCCTTGTTTCCAAGCTTTGCATACCGTTTACTTGCTATTTTGTTACTTGTTTGCTCGCAGCGATATTTATTTCATACCACAGTTACTACTTATAATCATCACTACCGCTTGTATTTCACTATCTCTTCGCCGAACTAGTGCACCTATACATCTGACAAGTGTATTGGGTGTGTTGGAGACACAAGAGACTTTCTGTATCGTAATTGCAGGGTTGCTTGAGAGGGATAGCTTTGACCTCTAACCTCCCTGAGTTCGATAAACCTTGGGTGATCCACTTAAGGGAAACTTGCTGCTGTTCTACAAACCTCTGCACTTGGAGGCCCAACAAGTGTCTACAAGAATAGAAGTGCGTAGACATCATTGCTCCGATACCGTCGATCTTCATCTCGTTGGATGCGCCTTGACCTAAAACCATCTATAAAAAAGGTCCCTCTACGGGTCGCGAAAAGGAGCGCTGCCAAAACACAGAAACATGAAACAGAAGCCTGGGAGATCGAAGATTGGAGGGGGAAACTCTGGCGGGGCACTGTCGGTGTGATTCTCCATCCCCTCCAACGACTCTTCCTTCATCACCATGATGAAGGGGGAGTAGTCCACCTCTGGACTACGGGTTTGTGGCAGTAGCTATATGTATCTCTCTCTTATGCTTCATCGTATTAGCGCCATATGAGCTGCATAACATGATTATGGCCATCTTTGTATCACTTTTGTGGTGGATCTTTCCATGAGTAATATATGAGATTGCAATTGTTCTTTAATTTCAGTGTATAAGTAGATACATATTATGTACCCCGTTCTTGTTTACTTGTTATGATCGAGCATGTTTATGAGAGCGTGTGTGGGGGAACATGTGCATTCGTTGGAGTAACGAGGGGTGATTTTTCCAGGGAGGACAGTCCTTTGGAGTCACTTGGGTGTTTACCTTACTTTGTTGCCTTACTAGGGATAAAGAAAAACTACTGGGTATCTCTAGCGTGACCTTGCTGAGTATCCGCGACTAGATCTAGCATATTCTTATTTTAACTTCATGTCATTATGCTTAATGCTATGCTCTGAGTTTTATATTAATATCGAGGTGACTAGATTAAATTCCCATCTTGGTGGAGTATGAGAGAGATGAATAACCAAAACATCTCTATGTTAGGACGTGATGCCCATATGAATTCATCTGAATGTGAACTTTGTTGCAATCTTTTATGTTAATTGTATGATCTTTTGTCCGCCATATCTTTTATGAGAGAGTGCATTAGTGAACCCATGAACCCCGGTCCCCTTTTTATCATAAGAAACACCTTTCTGTTCACTTTATCGATGTTTTCATTTTCATTCATAATTAATTTCGAAAATACAAAAACATTTCCTTTATTGCATTTCACAGACCAAAACACTACAACAATATCTTTTACTATTTATCATTGCATTGCATATTACTTTAGTTTGCATATTCCCGCGCGCCATAAGCATATTTTCTGGTGTCGTTGCATTTGCATATTTACTTTCAGTTTTGTATTCTTACACACACCTTGTGTCTGACAACCACTTGGTGAGGTTGAGGACATATAGCAAATTTATTTACTTTGCAGGTTGTTTAAAGAAGGACAGGAAGAGTCCTTGTACACACAGTTCCCCGAGAGTTCGATATAAACCCTCGGGTCACATTTGTGGGGAAAATTGCGCTTCCCTGTGCTCAGCATTCTACTCTTGGAGTCTCAACCTAGGGGAAGCATCAGCATGATGTTGCCTCGTTCGTCGAATGATAAGAAAGATGAATCAAGGTTTCTCGAGAGGTTCCTCCTGTCTGCGTGCTCAAGATTTTCGACCCGAGAACCGTGCCTATTATGCCTACCGATGTTTGTGTGTGATGTATTGTTGCGTGCTTCGTGGAAAGCTTTACTTGCTGCACTCACTGATTCTCGCCTTTTCCTTATTTCACTTTTTCTCTTTCTAGTTGCTTCGATTGCCAATGTAGGGCATAATGATATCCTAAGAGTACCTCTCTCCTTGCATCTATTGGGATGGCTACACCGTTGCTGACCGCTGCTTTAATTGTCTTCCACTCATTGACTGTTAGTCGTACCTTTGCTCTGGTTGCCATAGAATCCGTGGTGTTTCCCTCTGCCATATGATTTGCGCCTCTGGTTACGTTTGCTGGGTTGATTATTGGATTATCGTTATCATCAAATTTCTCTGAGTTGTCACCGATGATGGCGAAGACTTGATACTGATGATTGATGTTGCTTCTAGAACTCGAGAAGAGTGTCTGGTCATCATCATGGAGTTCCAATCTTGTTTTCCACGTGTCTGTGGATTTTTCAGAGGTGCTATCGCAACAGATCATGAAGTCCTCTCCTCACTGATGGTCGTTGTCGAAGTAATAGTCGGATCCCTTATCTGAGTGACCCGATGATTCCCCTAAGTCGAGGTTTTCCATGATTTCGTTGAGTTCTTCAACTGTGCTTTCTCTGTTTTCCGTCGGCTTGAAGCTGACCGGTGAGTTTACCTCGCTGGAAGAGCCAACCGAGGTTTCTGATCTTGCCGCGGACGCGATTTGTCCTGCCGACGGACCCGAATTTGGTGGATCCAAAAGGCGAACTGATCCTAGAGACCCAACGTGAAATTTGAGACTCCCGATCGTCAGATCTATCTCCTGGTCCAAGTTTGCAAAGACCGAAGCTAAGTTTGGTGGATGAGGTTGAAAATCTACGGCTCCAAATGTGATATGGTTTCCGTCGATCTTCGAGTTACTGTTGGATGGAAGCGAAAAAGCCGTTGAATTCATGATTCAATGCCCAAGGTCTCCACGGTTGGCACCAATTAACAAGGGTTAACTCGGAAAATATCCTAGATGAAGGACTTAGGATCGGGGGAAGAGGGCGTGAGATAAACTCAAAGGTAAAGATTCAGATAAATAAGGCAAAACTTGGTGCATGTTGAGAATAAGCTAGTAAACAATTGGCTCAATCTCAATCTGTCCCTGGCCGGCCTCTCCTGGCCCCTATATATAGGTGGCCAGGTTTCGAAGAACCGGTCGGGTTCAATACAAATTACAATGCGGATTACAATATGACCTCGTATTTTGACCATGACTATACTTGGGCCTAGTTTCCATGGGCTATTACCTGAACGGGCCCTAGGGATACTAAGATGGCAGGCCTTGGTAGTTATACCCTTGTCAATGTGCGTCTACATGGAGGACACCGTCATCGCCGCCGCCGCCATGGTTGAAGCTTTCGAAAAGCTGCGCTCCTCCATGACTAGGTTAACAGTACGGGACCAGGCATGTATAGCCCTCTAAAAACAGATATGCTCATCGCCGGCGAGCTCGGATGATCGCAGGCGTGTCCAGATAAAGATGTGAAAGACAAGGTAGAGTGGACTAGAGGAAAAAACAGTGGAACATGGTGATGAGTTTGATGAGGAACAAACAAACAAGTGACATGGTAGAAAAAATCATGGTCAGGCAGGTGTGTTTTGAACGGTTTTGGGAGTTTGAGTGTGTATTTTGAACTATATCGAAGTATGGGGTTGTAATAAGTCCAAATTACACCCATAAACTTTTCATCAAGTTCAGCTTACAACCCTATACTTTGATATGGTTCAAATTACAACCCCGAACTCTGAAAGCCGTCTAAAACACACCCATCTCACGAATTTACCGGTTAGATCATGATTATATCCTACCATGTCACCAAGATACCCAGTCAGCCTAGTTTTCTTAACCCTCTACGTTTGTTCTCTCTCAGGCGCTCCTGAGAAAGACAGAGGAAAGGCACCCCGCTGCCGACCTTTCTTCTACCACCTACCTCCACCTCCGCCTCTGCTTCATCTGCCCTTCCTCGAGCCCTCCAACACCGCATCAGACTACCCTCACCTTTCGGCACAAAGTTATGGTTAGTGGTCAGAACGCGTTGGGACTAGGAGAGTGGGAGGTGGATAGTGTACGTCTACACGGAGGACCTCCTCGACGCTGCTGCCGCCATGGCTGAAGCGTTCGAAAGGATGCGCTCCTCCATGACTCAGTTAACATTACGGGACCAGGCTGTAGCCCTGTAGGTGTGTTGTTGTTGTTGTATTGCTTGGACACTCGTAGGGTATATAAAAAGATACACGAGGATAGATAGAGACTTGAGGTATAAATTATAGAGTTCTAGTCTACCTAATTCGTATACGTATTCTAACCGGTGGAACAGATACACTCATCGCCGGTCAGCTCGGACGATCACGAGCATGTGCAGATAAAGATGAGAAAGACAAGGTAGAGCTGACTCGAGGAAAAAAACAGTGGAACATGGTGATGAGTTTGATGAGGAACAAGCAAATCAGTGACATGGTAGAAAAAACCATGGCCAGGCAAGTCAACTAGCAGATCATTTCAAAAAGTTCACCAAAAAAACCCTCCTCCCACCAAGCTGTAAAACAAGATAACTCATAATCATACGGCTGGTACTCCCATAGCACGCAGTGTGGGAAAATTCGATACATGCACATGTGAAACGGACATGGATATGTGTCTGAAAATTTTCAGATTATCTTGATCTTTTTTTGAAACACCAGATTATCTTGATCTTTAAAACTGGTTTCTTTAGCCGGGAGCAAATGTTTGCAAGCGAAACTAAAAATTATCGAAACTACAATATGTGAGCAAAAAGATACTTCCAAAATTTCAGCAAAAAATAACCCTCCTCCCACCAAGTTGTAAAACAAGAGAAGTCATATTGTCAAAAAAAAAAAAGAAGATAACTAATCATAAGGCTGGTACTCCATAGCACGCAGTGTGGGAAACGGCACTGTCGGAAGTTCCACCACCGCACTACGCTTCCGCTCCTGCAATCACAACGGGTCACCGGCCAATTCCTTGAGCCATGACTCACGAGTCACGACGTCTTCTTCCTCCAAGCGCGCGCTACCACCATCCATGCCCTCCCACTCCCCAGAGTCCAGAGCCAAATCGTTCGTGAGAATCTCCACCGCCCTCCTTCCGCGGCAATGCGTCGACCTCCACTGCGGCACTCCTCCGCTCGTCGGAGGCCCGGGGGCGCGCCGCTCAACCGGTTCGCTGGCCCGGCGATGCAAGGTTTTTGGCTGTTCCACCTGCGTCGGCTCGCCGGCGCAAATTATTTAAGTCGTATAAAGGTGTTGTCCGGTACGTGTTCGACCAAATGGTTCAACTACTGTTTCCTCCTTTTTTCCGATTCTACAGCCCAGAAAATGAATGATCCTCGTTAATTACCATGTCGTAGCAGTTCCTCCCGAGCCTGCCGATCGCCATTGACGCCAACGAGGCCTCTGCAAAACATGGGTGCTGCTACATTTTGTAAGTCCTCACTCATTTGATTTATTACTTTGCTCAGCGCGATTAAGCACGTCTTTGCGTACCCTGCCACCTATATGCCTGGAAGTTTATTGACTGCACGTATGGATTTTAGTGCTTAAATGGCAATATTGTTAGTACTACATACCAGTTTTATGAATACTGTCGGTATACTCCCTAACTCCCCATGGCGTGTTGGTTTATGTCGCCATTTTTTCTGAGTGAGAATGCTAGAGACTCATTTGCGTTCTCACAGCCAGAGGTCAGCATTTTTTACAAACCTTCAAAAATAGATCACATTGGATTGAGGTGCGGGACAAAGAGTGCAAACTGGTCAACTTTGGTCTGCGCCGAATGCTAATTGTCCACTATTGCTAAAGAAAGAATTAAATGTAGTTATGGTCTAGAATTAAAGGCTGCGTATAGACCTCAAGTGGTCGGACCCTTCTCTGGACCCCGCGCAAAGCGGGAGTTTCATGCACGGGGCTGCCCTTTATCTAGACTTTTGCTGACCACTTGAGGAATAATTTAGGACTACTATAGCACTAAGTTTTTGTAGCAGCTTAGTGTTGGTGTAAATAATGCATTTTGTACATACTAGTAAGTTCGTTGTTTGTTTGTTCCAGACTTACAGTTCAGATCACGGATGCATATATAGATAGTTTTGTCAATCACATCGTAACTCATGGAAAATTATTTTGCCTTGGAAATGAATGCCATTATCCTTACCGGGTGCTTTTTCTATTTTATCAGATGTATTGTTTTCACTTTTTTTATCGAATGGTCTGCCTTCTGCAACTTAGCACGAGGGCCTGTCTGACATTAGTTGCCCATCCGGTCCTAGTGGGGTTAGTGAACTTAGTAGAGAAATATTCATGCAAATCATCATCTTTTTACATGTGCAAGCAACTTTTGCTGCCATCTAGTTGCAGTTTACTCTGGTATGGTTGTTCCATCGCCAATATTTTGGCTCCTTTATAGTCCCCTTCTTATGTGGATAAAGCCCAGCTGCTAAAGTGACTGAGAATTTCTCCAACACTGCGGCCTGGAGAGCAGAAACCTTGAAAGTATCTTTTCGAGAGGCCGTCCTTTGTAGGTAAAATTGATTCTTTTCAGATTGTATTTCAAGCATCTAACGTATGTCCGCCACCAGGCATCCTGCTGCTATACTTGACACATCAGTGACAGTGCTGTCTTCCGGCTCGGCATCTGAATCTGACTTGGTATGTCATCGTCCGTGTAGCATGTCGGCTTCTTTTCCTTTAGAGGTTTGGACCCAGAGGAAACACCTCCAGGTACTTGTAATGACAAGCAAGCTAGAGTCCAACCGGATGGCGTGGTCTGTGGGCAAGCAGCCTGGAGGCTCAGGTGCGTGAGGCTATCAAGGCCACGCAGGACACTTGTGCATATGCTGCTGTAGTAGACCATTGATGGACGCAAGGAAAGGTGAAGGCATGCCAGCTTGGTGCACTGGCTGATGAGTGATGGGCCTTGTAACTGGAGCAAGATCTTCTGGTGTTTTGCTGGAAATCTTTTCGCAGATTTAAATCTTCACCGTTGTGATTCCTGTGTAGCTTATGATCGTAAAGAACGAGGTTGGTGGGCACCTTTTGTTGTGCCTCTCGATCCTGCTGGCGTTGTGGCAGCAGATCATGGCGTAGCTTCTCAGGCGGGGGGCTTGTCACTGCTATCTCCTCGATGCTCTGGCACTCCTCTATCTTTTTTTTTGCGGGTAAAAACCGACCTTTATTAAGAATTAGGGATTACAAGAAGCTCCCGATCAAACTCCTGAAAAACAAAATCAGGACCTGACCCGTGCCAAACATCCGTAATATGATCTGTCCTTGCAAAATTTGCGAGACAGTGACTAACCCTAACCTCCAAACGGTCTACTTTTACAAACTTGCATAATCTATCACAATTAGCTAAAAGCCTAATGTCTGAGATGATATTGAAGTACGGCGAACGATCTGCTATCTTTTCCATCGAAGCTGAAACGACTCGAACACAATTAGACTCAATTATGATCGGTAAATGGCTGTTCTCAAGGGCTATTTCCAATCCATCTCTGCAAGCAAGAAGTTTTGCTTCAACAGCTTCAACACATCTTGGTAGAAACCGACACGCTGAAAAAATTATATTCCCTTGATCATCTCTGAGAATCATGCCACAACCTGTTGTACCTTCCGACATGCCGATATGAGCTGCTGCAACTCGCCATTAGGGTCCATAAGCCTTGCGAGGCAGTGTCCAGCAATTTTCCATGTCCACACTTCCCGGCAGATCAACAAGCCTCCAGTTGGTCGGCCACACCTGCTTGGTGTCAGCACCGCTACTGAAGACAGGAACACTGAAGAAAGCACGCACCTGAAACCTCGAAGCCCAAGGCCTAAGAGACTGGCCCAGCCCAACCGTCGCCACGTCGGGCCTGAGTGGACACGGTGACTGCGGTACCTTCCGAACAAGATAAGAAGCAGAGGAGTAGAGAAGAAGATCATCCTCGGGATCACGGCGAAAATTGGCGGCGACGACTACCCTTGTAATAGGATAGTTCGAATTTCCTTTGCTTGTTGAGCATGTACGTAGGATCTGTGATGAACTCGATACTCTGAAAGAACTCCCCACCAATACCCTAACATCTGGTGGTATCAGAGACCAGCCGATCCTCAATTGCTCCACCACCCCCACCATTCGAGATACTCGTCGCTACACGGCGGATCGCCGCCGTCTCTTCGACACCATGGACCCGGCGCTGAAGGACTACCTCAACTCGCTCAAGGGCGACATGGCACAACTCCAGCGCTCTGTCAACACCCGCCTCGACGCCGTCATGCACAAGTACGACTCGCTGGTCCAGCAGATCGTCAACCAGTCAGATCGGCTGACCGATCTGTGCGGCTGGAAGCCAGATCTGGAAGCACGTTTCGCCGATCTGCAAGCTACGGCCACGGATCTCAAGCGCGCAGCCGTCATTAGCGGCTGCCGCGAGTGGATTGGAGGTGCCGGGCGTCCCCACCGCGCCCACCTTCTTCAACAAACGCGTGATCGACAGGCAATTCGGCCACGGCGACAGCGCTTCTCCCGGAGGTCCTGCGGCGGTGGCCACCGTGTCGCCGTCTCTGCCTCTGGTCACGGGTACAATCTCCCTGCAACATCCTTTACCAGCCACAGCTGATCCCCTTGTCCTATTGATACGTCTCTAACGTATCTATATTTTTTGATGCTCCATGCTTGTTTTACACCATTTGCTTAGTGTTTCGTTACACTTCGTGGCATTTTTATGCATTTTCCGAAACTAACCTATTAACGAGATGCCACAGTGCCAGTTCCCTGTTTTCTGCTGTTTTTGTGTTCAGAAAAGTTACACAGTAAATATTCTCGAAATTGGACGAAACAAAAGCCGAACGTCCAGAAATTTACCGAAGCTTCTAGAGAACCGAAGAAGAGACGGAGGGGGGCCACAGGGCAGCCACACCACAGGGCGGCACGGCCTGGCCCTGGCCCGCGCCCCTGGTGGTGAGGCCACCCTGGCCCACCTCTGGCGCCGCCCCTTCGCCTATAAAGACCCCCCGAAGGGAAAAACCTAAAGACCCGATCACTTTTCCAGAAACATATCGCGATCCGCCGCCGTCGTCGACCCGAGATCGGGAGAGTCCAGAAGCTCTTCCCGGCACCCTGCCGGAGAGGGGAATCGCCACCGGAGGTTTTCTTCATCGCCACGCTTGCCTTCGGCGCGATGAGTGAGTAGTCTACCTTGGACTATGGGTCCATATCAGTAGCTAGTTGGTTGTCTTCTCCACCATGTGCTTCATGTTTAGATCTCGTGAGCTGCTTTACATGATCGAGATCACCGTTATGTAATTCTACTTGTTGTGTTTGTTAGGATCTGATGAATATTGGTGTTATGATTGAGTTGATGTTCTGAATATTATCTTATGTTATCTCTATGTTGTTTATGATCTTGGATGCTCTCCGTTGTTAGTAGCTATCTTGGCCGAGTAGTTGCTAGTGACTCCAAGAGGGGGTATTTATGCTCGATAGTGGGTTCATGTCTCTATTTAATTTGGGGGAGTGATAGAAACCTCTAAGGTTGTAGATGTGTTGTTGCCACTAGAGAGAAAATAACATTCATATGCTCAAGGGAATATGCTTTATTTACATTACACACTTTGCTTAATGCAGTTATCTGTTGTTCGCAACTTAATACTTGTGGAGTTCTCAAATTGATTCGCCACAAGTGGATTATAAGTCATAGATGCAGTTGGATGGCGGTCTATGTATCTTGTTGTAATGCCCAGAGTAAATCTCATAGTGATCCTCTCGACATATGCACGTTGTCTTTATTCTATCAATTGCTCAACTGTAATTTGTTTACCCAGCATGTGTTATTTTATCTTATGGAGAGACACCACTAGTGAACTATGGACCCCGGTCCTATTTCCTTTACATTGCTATCGCCTGTTTACTTTACTTGCACTGTTTACTTTACTTGCATATTACTATCACTTTCCACTCGATACGCTCATGCCTTTGTTTCAAGCAAACCATTGAGATTGACAACCTCATCGTAAGTTGGGAGCAAAGTATTTGGTTGTGTTGTGTGCAGGTTTCACGTTGCTACTTGTTGAAGACGCGCTAACACGTTATCGTTAACGGCGCCCTTGTTGGAGTGTCACTAAGCTAGCAAGCATCACCTTCTTGAGTTTGGCTTTTTCCTGGATTCGACATACCTTGGTTTCTTACTGAGAGAAAATTTGTTGATGTACTCATCATAACTTCCTCTTGGGGTTCCCAACTGGACGGTGAAAAACTATCAACACTGTGCCGCATCACCTATCTAGTCACATCATCGTAGGATTAGGTCCTAATGCACCTGCGTTTTCGTTCCCTCCCTTCTCGGGTGATAACCTGAATCTCTGGGTTACACTCGCAGAACAGTATTTTCAGATGTTTTCTACTCACGAATCATATTGGGTCCCCATGTCGATTCTCCATTTTTCCGGTGCTGCGGGTATCTGGCTGCAGTCTGGATCTCGTTCACATCACTGTTATGCACGCGTTTCAAACGCGATCGACACCAATTACTCATTAGGCAGTTCTACTCTATTAAGCAAACCTCTTCTGTTGATTATATTGAACGCTTCGATATTCTGATGAATCACTCGGTGTCATATTCGGATACTACTCATCCATAATATTTTCTTACTCGTTTTGTCGAGGGACTCTGGGCGGACATCCAAGCCGTGGTCATGGTGCAGCGACCCACTAACTTGGATACAACTTGTTCTCTCGCACTCCTTCAAGAAGAAGTCGCGGAAGGAGAATGTATCTCACCTCCATGACAACTCGATCACAAGTACATCACCTTTCCAAGACGAGCATCAACAGTAAATGCTCCTTCAGCTGCACCTACACTGACTACCAGTCAAGCTGTGGATAACAGAGGCATGGTAGCAGCAACACAGACCGGCACAAGCAGGTTGAATGCTCTGCATAATTATCGCAAGGCCAAGGGTTTGTCTTTCAAATATGGGGAACGATGGGGCCAGAACACACCTGTCGACAGACGGTCCAGCTCCACGTTGTGGAAGAACTGCTGGAGCTATTTTCACAGGAGGAACTCACTGGCAGTGAAGCACCAGATTCCTGTTCAGAAGAGACAGAGGCAGCTTGCTCCATATCTATTCACGCTTTGACAGGGCAACAAGAGAAATGTCCGGAGTAATTCAGTTACATGCTTACATTGGCAAGCACGAGGTGCTTATTCTTGTAGATTCTGGCAGCTCAACATCATTCATCAACCAACAACTAGCAGCTCAACTTCAGGGCAGTCAGTTACTTGTCAAGCCTTGCAGAGTGAATGTGGCAGATGGTACTCAGCACAAGTGCACTTCCTTCTTGCCCAGATGTGAGTGGTCTTCACAAGGACACCAATTCTACACTGGTCTGAAAATTCTGCCATTAGGGGCCTTTGATGTGATATTAGGCATGGACTGGCTCGAACAACACAATCCTAATATTGACTGGTCCACAAAACTCTGTCTATCACCACGGCAACAGGTCTGATACAACTGCAAGGACACCGCGTTGTCCAACCTCAATGCTCCACCATATCATCATCTGAACTTTCTTCAGTCTGTCGCCAGGGCGCACTTGATTCATGTGTATGCTTTGGACGATACAGGGCACATTGAGGAAGTGATGCCGACAGAGGTTCAAGCACTGCTCGACCAATTTATAGAGTATTTGCAGAACCAACGGCTCTTCCTCCTAGAAGGCACTGTGATCATAAGATTCCCCTCATTGTGGGCGCCCAACTTGTGAATCAGATGGCATATAGGCACAAACCAGAACTGAAAACAGAAATAGAAAGACAGGTAGCAGAGCTGCTTGCTGCTGTCATTATTCAAAGGAGCACCAGTCAGTTTTCATCACCTGCCATCCTGGTCAAGAAAAAAGATGGCTCCTGGCGCCTTTGCGTCGACTATAGAGCACTGAATTATATGCCATGGTTAGTAAATTTCCAGTGCCTGTCATTGACGAATTACTCGACGAGGTGGCAGGAGCGCAGTGGTTCTCCAAGATGGATCTGAGAGCCGGCTACCACCAGATCAGGCTAGCACCAGGGGAAGAGCCAAAAAACTACTTTCCAAACACATACAGGTCAGTGGGAGTACACTGTGATGCCTTTCGGCTTGGCAGGCGCCCCTGCCACCTTTCTAGGAGCAATGCAGGCAACTCTGCAACCTTGATACGTCTCCAACGTATCTATCATTTTTGATGCTCCATGCTTGTTTTTAAACCATTTGCCTACTGTTTCGTTACACTCGTGGCACTTTTATGCATTTTCCAGAACTAGCCTACTAACAAGTTGCCACAGTGCCAGTTCCCTGTTTTTTGCTGTTTTTGTGTTTCAGAAGTGATACACAGGAAACACTACAAGAAATGTGTTGACTACTGACGCTCAAAATTCGTCACTAGATCGTCATAATGGTTGATCTATGACGATTTTATGACGAAAAAATGATCGTCAAAAACGGGGCGTCGTTGATGATCGAACATGACGAATTCACTGAGATCGTCATAACCGTCTATGACGATATTGGACCATCATAACGCTTATGACGATTCAGTATCGTCATGGACAATTTGAGGAGGCCACATCAGCAATCCGACATGGCATACGCGTGGCAGGAGGCCACATCAGCAATCCGACGTGGCATACACGTGGCAGACATGTAAATTGAAATCAGCCCAATCCATTTTAGTGATCTATATGGGCCAAGCCCAATAAGTCTAGCCTTTTTTCCCTGGGCCTTGGCCTTGTTTTGGTCAATATCTCTATTGGGCCATATAGCTTTTTTACATCATTTTTCTATTTTCTACAGTTAAATTTTTACTAGGCTGGTCCCACCTGTCAATTCTCGCACTGGTCCCACTTGTCAGTTCGTATTATCACTGGTCAGGTCTTATTTTCCCACAATTTGACAACAATTAAATACCGGATAAGAGCAATGAACAGATAATTTTTTTTCACAAGCATAACAAAATTTCCATAGAACACATATATATACAATATATACAAGGCTGGATCTAGCAACCTTTTAGCCAATAAACTTCAGCGTGCAGCTCATCAGCCTGCTAACTACAGTATATTCTAATCAAAACTACAAATAACACTCTACAGCACATCTTGACGTCCTCACGCTTTCACTTCTTCGGTTGTAGCTCTTGTAACTAAAGGATATCTGCAAAAAGTTTCGACAAAACAATTACAAACAGAAGCAAATAAGTTCAGAAATAACATGTAAGTGACTAACTGTTCAGAGTTGAGATAATGGTACATATAAGTGCATGCAACATAACAGTTTAGTGCAAGAATACAAGATGAATTCCATGGTATCATGAACTCTATGGTATCAACAAGATCAATCTTTACTTAGACAGCGTTGATTGATCAGAGTGTTGCTAAAAGGATAAGTACAATACTGAATAATGAGATAGGTCTCTACGGATTGACATGTTTTGATCATCTTCAATCAGCAACAAATATATGGAACATCATAATGAGTTAATGACTGTACTGAAATCACTCAAATAGTATTAGCGAGGCACAAACCTCAACAAGGGAAAGCAAACACCGGAAACAGGCAGCATACTTGAACAACCAATTTTCACAGGACACTATGAACAGCAATTCCTCCACCAACACACATACACACTATGCAAACATATCCAATTTTCACAGGACACTAGATATGAACAAGACTAGCAATGTTGCATGACAAGTTTAACTGTTCAGCAGGGAAAAGTAAAAAAGCATGCCTAATTATGACATGAAATCATCCAGTTCCTAGTCAAATCTAGATCGCCTCACCATGATCTGGAGCAAGGAGAGCCTAATGACGGGTCTGGCCATCCTTCGAGATACTAGCCTCAAAACCACAAGTGGTGGAGCCAATGATAAGCACAGCACAATCAGCCTGGGAGGTACCAGTGATCATGTTATGGGCTATAACAATCTCCATTATCTGAAGGTACACTCATCATAGATACTAACAATAGGAAGGCAATGTCTTACATTGAGGTGGGCATTCACCGTGAACTCACCAGTCAGCAGCCTCGCGACCCAAACCTGCGACCCAGGCAGCAACTACTGACCATGAACTCCTGCCCCACTACAAATGCCCTAGGAGCTTCCAGCAGCCTGTCACAGTTTGCAAAAGTACCAAAACATTGGCATTTGTATCACAGAAAAATAAGAAGCACCTCAGATAGATTAAAATGCATCAAATTAATTTCATGTAGTAAGTAGAACAGAGAACAGGGAAGCTAACAAGCAGGCATGACAGAGCAACAGGAAGAACTACATCGAAAGATAGATTACACACTTCATAAATCCACATATACTCTAGCCTATCCCGGATCTGGATATTGAAATCATCTTCCATACATATTTATACAAGATCTGTTAAGATACAAGTGTTTATGGACAAGTTGCATGTTTTAGTTCTAAAACCATGTAACTCGTGCAGCAGAGGACAATCAACATACTTTTCAGAGTCCAAAGTCCAAGTACCAAGTGTAAGTACACAGATATTTTATTATAGTTACAGGCTTAGAACTGAGGGGGCTAGCAGGCAGAGGGTACTCACGTTGTAGAGGTAGAGGGAGACGGTCACTCGACGAAGGGCTATAGGAGGGTGGGCGCAACCTTCTTATGAGTTCGGCGGTACCTGCAGAGAGAGATACTGAGAGAGAGAATTTTGTAGGCCTAGGCCAGACTTTCATATGCTGGAATACAAAATGCCCATTATTACATGATGCTACATGAGCATTATTTAACATGGAATATCCAGGTGTTCAAGCTTTAGCATCTAGGGAACATGGCATCTTTAAACAGGCAGCATGTAAGAAATAACAAACAAGGAAAAAACTACTAGAGCATCATGTATTTAAGCAGACATGGAACGTATCAGTTTTTTCTAGCACAATTAATTTGAACTAAAACTTCTAAAGAACTGACAGTTCCAAAAACAAATTAAACAGCTTTCATCTGGACCTGAAAAGGTCATGTAACCATAGAGGATAAAATAAATGGGAACTGTGTACAAAACATTTGTTACATCTTAAGTAGAATGTACAGCCACTGTAGTAATCCTGCCCTATAATGCTCAATACTACTTAACTCTTAACTCTTGCCTGAGTTTCTCTCTGTACTACTTCCACTCAACGAAAACTTCCAGGTCCAAAGGTAACTCTGAATGCTCACTGAAAAAAGAACTCTGAATGCTCAATACAATTATGCAGTGAAGAGGGATTGATGATTTAAGCTTTTTTAATTCAGCAACTCCAGAACATATTATATGTGCTTGACTATTGATGCCAACTCTGTATATTTCCCAAAAGATGCTTGCTGGGATAATAATTTTGATGCCAACTATTGAACCAGTAGATACTGTAACTATTGATGCCAACTATTGAACCAGTAGATACTGTGCTATGTGCTGTAACAGATAATAAAGGACAGGCAGTTGCAAGCAAGAACACCAAGAATGATGAAAAGATATAGTGCTCAAACAGCTCATAGCAAAGTAAACATTCTACACGCCTAGTGTTAAAACCATGTCGCTTTTGCTCGTTAGTGTCCGAACATCTAGTGCCAGAAACAAGTACGCGTCCAGGCCAGCTTGCCTAGCTCCAGCATTTGTGCACCTGGAAGTCACAAGAGAACCCTTACTTGAAGCTTAGATAGCAAAAGCCAAAATAGAAACAGCACACTAAGCCAAATTATCTATAAATGATTCTATATTATTTTAGAGAACAAAAATTTGCATAGTCTATTTTAGGCAAAACTACAGCAAAGTATTGAACAACAGACATGCAAACAGCAAACTGAACATGAGAACTACAGCAGATATGAGAACAACAGACATGAGAACAGCAAACTGAAAATGTGCAAACGACAGGGCAGAGTCCATAGTTTTTTGCATGTGACAATATGAGAGCAACAGTACACAGCGGCTAACTTGCTTACTAGCATGTGGTCAATAACATGCAGCACACATCACTACTACTGGAGTAAAATAGTTGCATCTCTTGAGGCCTATCCTGTTCCTCTCTAACTTCTTCAGCAATCACTGTGGTTTTTCAGCGAGGAGATTTATCGATAAGGGGCAATTACTAGCATCAGGGATTACCAAACAGATGGCAGTCTGCAGCCAAATATACACATCTCTCTCAACAGATCCCCAACGAAATGAAACCCTCACTGAGCGAACAGTACTACGGAATGGAAAGAAGTGGCAGCAGGTGGCTCACCATCTGGATCCAGACGCGGAGGTACCGCGGGTCGTCGCGGTAGCGGGGCTCGTCCTGGAACTCCTGGGCGCACTTCTGGAGGAACCTCGGTAGCTTCTCCCGCAGCGTCGCCGGCGGCAGCGCGCCCTCCAGCCTCTGGATCCCCCTGCAGAAAGACCGACCTTAGTTCGATCAGGGAAGAGGAAAGGAGGGGCGGCCGCCGCTCGGGGTAGGCACGGCGATTGGGAGCGGGGCCGTACCTGAGCCATGGGCGCAGGGGGTCGGAGCCGGAGTAGCAGCGGATGTCGCCGACCACCGAAGAGAGGAGCTCCTTCTCCTTGTCGATGCGGCCGTGCTGGTGGTCGAAGAGGGCGCGAGAGCACAGAGGAGCCCTCCCTTGGCTTATTCTCGCACGTGCAGAGGATCGGAACAGCGCCAGAGGGGGCGGATCCGGGCAGAGGGGAACGAGGACGCGGGGTCGAGGTGGTGGGGATGCGGGGCAGAGGGGAACGAGAACAGCGTCTGGATCTCGGCGGCGCTAGGGAGAAGAGAGGGGGGGCGAGAAGGGAGGGGGAGGGGGGGAATGGTTAGGGTTTGGCTAGGGTTTGGCGCGATCCGTCTGCTGTGTGTTTGTTCTGAGAAACGAGGGGCGTCCGATGCTGCGGTTCAATGGTTTAGATCGTTTGATAGGACGATCCGTGAGAGGTCTCTCCTGGATATTTGATTGGCCGAAAAGAGGGTAGCATAAAAATGTGGTTTCTTTAAATCATCTACATATCAAAAATATGCTGCAAATATAGTATAGTTTGCTAAGATGACCCTATATTGTGCTCATGTGTGCATCTTGGTATGACAAACAAAGTTGCTAGGAAAAATAACAAACTTTGAATATTGCCAACATTTTGAAAAAGTGTTCACAAAAAAGAGCTACCTTGTATGAAGTTTCATGGCTTTCCAGCCAGATGAGCTAGTTATGGCCATAACCATGGCATAGTTTATTCAAATGATCCAATATTGTGCACATGTGTGCATATTGGTATGGCAAACAAAGTTGCTTTGGGGAGTATTAATTTTTTTTGCACAAAAAATTCATTTTTCATTTTCTTAATGCTAAAAATGGGTTATTTTGTGAAGCATCTACCAAAAATAAGTTTCAAAAATAGACCACCATAAATGTAAATCATATTATACCATATTTTATGCAGAATTAACCATTTGTTTGCATGGAAAAAGTTTTTTGGATACCCCTCAAGAAATTGATAAAATTTTGCCGATTTAGTTGGAAGCGGGTCAAATTTGAACTACAGGTGCTTCATAGTTTGCTCAAATTTTTTTCAAAAAATCATTTTTAGGTACAACATTATCTATTTTATCAGAGATCCATCAAGAGTTTCGCAAGATTCTATCCCGACATAGGAGCGGTCACGCCCGCCGTTTTGGTCGCATTTTTAAATGTGCATAACAAATTCAAGAAAAATCAAAAAAATACAAAACCTTCGCATTGTGTCATGTTATGTGACATAGTTTCTAGGAAAAATAACAAACTTGGAATATTGGAAACATTTTGAAAAAGTGTTCACAAAAAAGAGCTACCTCATATGAAGTTTCCTGGCTTTCAAGCTAGATGAGCTAGTTATGACCATAACCATGGCATAGTTTGTTCAAATGACCCCATTTTGCGCACATGTGTGCATCTTGGTATGGCAAACAAAGTTGCTTTAGGGAGTATTAATTTTCTTTGCACAAAAAATTCATTTTTCATTTTCTTAATGCTAAAAATGGGTTATTTTGTGAAGCATCTACCAAAAATAAGTTTCAAAAATAGACCACCATAAATGTAAATCATATTATACCATATTTTATGCAGAATTAACCATTTGTTTGCATGGAAAATGTTTTTTGGATACCCCTCAAGAAATTGATAAAATTTTGCCGATTCAGCTGGAAGCGGGTCAAATTTGAACTACAGGTGCTTCATAGTTTGCTCAAATTTTTTTCAAAAAATCATTTTTAGGTACAACATTATCTATTTTATCAGAGATCCATCAAGAGTTTCGCAAGATTCTATCCCGACATAGGAGCGGTCACGCCCGCCGTTTTGGTCGCATTTTTAAATGTGCATAACAAATTCAAGAAAAATCAAAAAAATACAAAACCTTCGCATTGTGTCATGTTATGTGACATAGTTTCTAGGAAAAATAACAAACTTGGAATATTGGAAACATTTTGAAAAAGTGTTCACAAAAAAGAGCTACCTCGTATGAAGTTTCCTGGCTTTCAAGCTAGATGAGCTAGTTATGACCATAACCATGGCATAGTTTGTTCAAATGACCCCATTTTGCGCACATGTGTGCATCTTGGTATGGCAAACAAAGTTGCTTTAGGGAGTATTAATTTTCTTTGCACAAAAAATTCATTTTTCATTTTCTTAATACAAAAATGGGTTATTTTGTGAAGCATCTACCAAAAATAAGTTTTAAAAATGGACCACCACAAATTTAAATCATATTATACCATATTCTATGCACAATTGAAAAGTTTTTTGAATGGAAAAAGTTTTATAGCCACCCATCAAGAAATTGACAAATATCTGCCGATTCAGCTGGAAGCGGTCCAAATTTGAACTACAGGTACTTCATAGTTTGCTCATAAAATTTTGAAAAAATACTTTTAAGATACAAAAGTAGCTATTTTATCATTGATCTAGTAAGAGTTTAGCAAGATTCAACACCTAGCTAAGAAGGGTCATCTTGGATGTTTTGGTCGCATTTTAGTGATTCAGTTGGAAGCGGGTCACATTTGAACTACAGGTGGTCTATAGTTTGCTCATGTTTTTTTACAAAAATCATTTTTAGGTACACAAATATCTATTTCATTAGAGATCCATAAAGATATTTGCAAGATTCAACACTTTGTTAAGAAGGATCATGTCCGCCATTTTGACCGCATTTTAAATACACCATAATAGCATTTTAGTGATTAAATTTTGTTTTCTAATTTTGTTTTGTGGAGAAAAAGATTTGATGTTATTATATATGTAATAAATAGAATTTACAAAGTTTGTTTGAATTTATTTGCCCTTGTCTTGAAATCTTCTTTAAATATTTTAGGTTAAAATCTAAAAAGAAATGGAAAAGAGAAAGAAGGAAAAAAAAAGTCACCTAGAGCCTTTACGTGTAGCAGCCCAGGCCCAAGATATCAAAATCTTGCATTTAAAAGGTAGTAACATGGGCTTCTAACACAACCGATGGCTTAGCTTGGTGGCAAGAAGGGCTCTGCCAGGTTAGGAGGTTGTGAGTTCGATCCCTGGCTTCTGCGCGGAAGCAAATATTTTGCCACTATGCCAAGTCAGCTAAGTGGGACCTGCATGTCAGGTCGGACCAACACGTGGGACCCGCGTGTCGGGTCAGACCGACGTGTGGGATCCGGTGGGACCCGCGTGTCAGTCCGGACCGACGCGTGGGACCCGCGTGTCAGTCCGGACCGACGCGTGGGACCCGCGTGTCAGTCCGGACCGACGCGTAGGACCCGCGTGTCAGTCCGGACCGACGCGTGGGACCCGCGTGTCAGTCCGGACCGACGCGTGGGACCCGTGTGTCCGTCCAGATCGACGCGTGGGACTCGCATGTCAGGTCAGACCTACGGGTGGGACCCGCGTGTCAGGATGGACCTACGGGTGGGACCCACGTGGATACTACACATAAGCAAAATTGACATGTGGATACTACACATAAGCAAAATTGACACGTGGCAGTTCAACTATTTCAAATATATTCTAAATCCATGGCTATGACGATCTATTTTCGTCGTAAGCGGCTCTGGATAAGGTCTAAAACTGCACGGAATAGGTTATGACGATTTTGTGCCCAGTGGGTTATGACGTTTCTGGTTCAAATCGTCGTAATTTTTAGGGCTGGCGGCCTCTCCAAACAGCCCATGACGATCTAGTACAGAATCGTCACTACTTTATGACACTTTTCTCTAGGGTCATGATGAAAACGTCACTAGTCAACACATTTCTTGTAGTGAAATATTCTCGGAATTGGACGAAACAAGTTCCTGAAGTCTTATTTTGTCCGGGAGCTTCCAGAGATCCGAAGGAGAGTAGGAGAGGAGCCACAGGGGCCCCACACGCCAGGCCGGCGCGGCCAGGGCCTGGCCCGCGCCACCATGGTGTGAGGCCACCTGGCTCCACCTCTGACATCGCCCCTTCGCCTATAAAGACCCCCCGGCGGGAAAAACCTAAGTACTCGATCACTTTTCCAGAACACATCGCGATCCGCCGCCGCCGTCGACCCGAAGATCGGGAGGGTCCCGAAGATCTTCCCGGCAACCTGCCGGAGAGGGGAATCACCACCGGAGGTCTTCTTCATCGCCATGCTTGCCTCCGGAGCGATGAGTGAGTAGTCTACCTTGGACTATGGGTCCATAGCAGTAGCTAGATGGTTGTGTCTTCTCCAGCATGTGCTTCATGTTTAGATCTCATGAGCTGTCCTACATGATTGAGATCACCGTTATGTAATTCTACATGTTTGGTTTGTTGGGATCTGATGAATATTGGTGTTATGATTGAGTTGCTATACTGAATTATATCTTTTGTTATCTCTATGATGTTTATGATTTTGCATGCTCTCCGTTGTTAGTAGCTATCTTGGCCGAGTAGTTGCTAGTGACTCCAAGAGGGGGTATTTATGCTCGATAGTGGGTTCATGCCTCTATTTAACCTGAGGGAGTGACAGAAACCTCTAAGGTTGTAGATGTGCTATTGCTATTAGGGAGAAAACAACATTCATATTCTCAAGGGCATATGCTTTGTTTACATTACACACTTTGCTTAATGCAATTATCTGTTGTTCGCAACTTAATACTTGTGGAGTTCTCAGATTGATTCGCCACAAGTGGATTATTAGTCATAGATGTAGTTGAATGGCGGTCTATGTATTTTGTTGTAATGCCCAGAGTAAATCTCATAGTGATCTTCTTGACATATCACGTTTATCTTTATTCTATCAATTGCCCAACTGTAATTTGTTTACCCAGCATGTGTTATTTATCTTATGGAGAGACACCACTAGTGAACTGTGGACCCCGGTCCTATTTCCATCATATTGCTATCACCTGTTTACTTTACTCGCACTGTTTACTTTACTCGTATACTTCTACTGATTTCCACTCGATACGCTCATAACCTTTATTTCAAGCAAACCGGTGAGATTGACAACCTCATCGCAAGTTGGGAGCAAAGTACTTGGTTGTGTTGTGTGCAGATTCCGCGTTGCTATTGGCCGAAGACGAGTCAACAAGTGTCGTAAACGGTGCCCTTGTTGGAGTGTTATTAAGCCAGGCCGCATCACCTTCAGTCGTATTGTCTGCTCTTCTCCTGATCGACATACCTTGGTTTCTTAACTGAGGGAAAATCTGCTGCTATATTCATCACACCTTCCTCTTGGGGTTCCCAACGGGCTGGTCATTCACCACGCATCAAGCAACAATTTTCTGGTGCCTTTGCCGGGGATTGAAGAAGAAGAAGCTCCCACATCAGCTACACATTCCCATGTCAACTTGGCACCATAAAACAGCCAACAAATTTTCTGGCGCCGTTGCCGGGGAAAAGTGAAAAGACTTCTGCGAGGACTGAATTTTTCTTCGAGGAACCTACTTGATTCAGCTGTTGGAGGCACTTTTATGTCCCTTACCTTGGGTGCCGCAACAAAGCTACTTGACAACATGATGGTAAATTATTCCGAATGGCACATCGAGAGAGCTCCAAAAGGTAAGAAGGTAAATTCTGTTGAGGAAGCCTCTTCCTTGAATGATAAGATTGATACCATTATGGCTATGCTTGCTAATGATAGGACTCATGTTGATCCTAATAATGTTCCTTTAGCCTCTTTGGTTGCTCAAGAAGAGCATGTTGATGTGAATTTCATTAGAAATAATAATTTTAACAACAATGCTTATAGGCACAATTTTGCTAGTAACAATTATAGGCCGTATCCTTCTACCAATGGTAATGGTAACTCTTATGGTAATTCCTCCAACAACACTAGGGCCACGCCCTCCGAGCTTGAGGTAATGCTCAAGGATTTCATCGGAAAGCAAACTGCTTTTAACAAGTCTGTTGAGGAAAAGTTAGGCAAAATTGATATTCTTACTTCTAAAGTTGATAGCCTTGCTCATGATGTTGAAATTCTGAAATTAAAAGTGTTGCCTAATGATGTGAAAGAGAACAATGTTTTTGCTACCGCTAATGCTATTCAAGTTGGAATTGATGAAAATATTAGATTGTTAGCGGAACTGCATGCTAGGTGGGAAAGAGAAGATGAGATGGCTAGAGAGATGAAGGTATGTACCATTACTACCTCTAATGATGTTGCTCCTAATGCTAGCAATCCTCTTACTTTGATTGGGGTAGACAAAACTCCCACTCCTTGTGTTAAAAAGCCTAAAACTGCCAAAAAAAATTCTCAAAAAAGTGCTGAAATTTTTCGAAGTGTGGGAGATGATAGCTCTATTTCTTTTAATGATTTTGATTTTGATGGCTGCAATATATCTGAAGTTATTTTGTTCTTGCAAAAGCTTGCTTTGACTCCCAATGCTAGTTGAACGGATCGTATGGGCACCTAGAGGGGGGGGTGAATAGGTGCTACTCAAATTTTAGTTCTTTTTCAATTTAGGCTTGACACAAAGGTAAATTCTCTAGATATGCAACTAAGGTGAATTTACCTATATGTCAACTAGCAAGCTACACAAGATACAATATATAAAGGCAATAAAGGATAGAGGTAACCGAGAGTGGAGCACGCGGAGACACGGATGTAATTCCCGTAGTTCCTTCCTTTTTAGGGGAAGTACGTCTACGTTGGAGGGGTGTGGTTGCCACAAAGGCCTAACCAACGCCACAAAGGCTCACCCTATTCTCCGGTGCAAGCTTCCGCCACAAAGGCCTAGCTCACTTTCCACTAAGGGATTCCTCAAGGCGGAATCGGCCTTTACAATCTTGGGGCACACATCCACAACCGAATTGGAGGCTCCCAAGCACAACACAATGCTGTCAAACAACAAGTAGCAATATATCAAATACACAAACAAGGTCTTGGGACACAATGGAACCCAAGACACAAGGGCCCTCAAGCAAATGAGAGGGGAAATCAAATCGCTTCGGTGAGGATGTAGAGGATGGTCTTCTCCTTCGATTCTCCAAAGATCAAGAGCTTTGGTGGGTTGAGGGAGGAGATCTAGTTGATTTGGTGAGCTCAACAATGGTGTTCTTCTTCTATTTCACAAGCTGCCCGTTGGAGAAGAAGAGGAGGGTATTTATACCCCCCCAAAATATCTGACCGTTGCCAGCCAGGAAGTCCGGCTATAGCCGGAGTTAAGTCCGGCTAAAGCCGGCCACACCGGCTAAAGCCGGTCTCACACCGGCTATAGCCGGCCTGAAATATCCGGCCCAGCCGGAAATAGCCGGACAAAAAGCCGGTTGAGTCCAGAGGCGCAGGACCCCTCTCGAAAACGAGCAGTCCGGCTATAGCCGGTCTGGGGACCGGCTAAAGCCGGCCTACCTGGCCCAACCTTATATGAACCTTCTCCAGGAGCTGATTTTCACCATTTCCTCAATAATTTCCTTTGGGCAATATTAAATATCAAGTATAATATATAAAACCCAATATCTTGTGCAAGACTATTATAAAATCCTGCAAAGCATAATCACACATTAATAGATAATGTATTGTTAACAAACGCCAAAATCAATTAGGCGGGAAATGTTCTTTCAATCTCCCCCTTTTTGGTGTTTGATGACAATACACAATTTTGCATGTTTCAAACGATATAAAATATAGACGGAGCTCCCCCTTGCTATGTGCCTTATTTTAACTTTGTATTTGAATACAAAGACACATCAACAATAAGAACTCCCCCTAGATTTTATAATGTGATCCATATGTGCACAAGATATAAGATAATACAATCGCACATAATCAACAAACATATAATATGACAAGATAAAGCAAGTAGGATTAATAACGATAAACATAAGTTCTACTACACATAACAAGCACATAGTTCAACACATAGTAGTAGATAGATAAGTTCAACCATGGGACACAAGCAAGCAAGCACGATAAAGAGCTTGTGACCCAACCAAATCCAAATGGAAAACCAAATCCAAATGGAAACACATGCAAATGGGACTTTCTCCCCCTTTGGCATCAAGACGCCAAAAAGGGAGACCACAAGATGAGATCACTCATCAACATCATCAAAGTCCTCATCATCTTCTTGGTCATCGTCTTCCTCCTCTTCATCATCATCAACGTCTTCTTCCTCATCTTCATCATCAACGGCTTCCTTGCCCTTGGAGGTGACTTCGGCTAACTCCTTCCAATCAAAGGTTGATCCTTCATTCCACTTGCCAAAAGAAAAGGTGTCCTCGGATATATCTTGCTCTTGGGACTCCTCTTCATGGCTAGCACCTTTGCCCTTCTCCACAGCCCTCAAACGTGCATCCAAATCCTTTTGCTTCTTGTGGATGTGCTTGCGGTCCACAAAGTCCTTGTATTGAGTGTGACGCACATCATTGTTCATGCAAAACAAAGCCCTTTGCCACCACTTGAGCTTCTTCATCTCTTGAGCCATTCCACCACTTGGTGGATCCGCATTCTTCCTCCTAGAGCCGGTAGCATAGATGTTGCCACCCAACACATCACTCGAAGAGGGATAAGCACTTGAGGTGCTAGACACCAAATGAGCGGTCTTCTTGTAGAGCTTGTTGGGCTTATGCACTTCCAACTCTTCATCAAGCAAATCTTCTTCAATCTCAAAGTCTCCTTCAATGCCTCTGTCAATGATGAGCCTCATGATGAATGGAGCATAAGGAGGGATCTTCCTATCAAGCATAGCAATCTTCATCTCCATGAAGATGAAGTACATCACATCAAGCTCCATCCCTTCACAATCTCTTCCGGCCTCAAAGATAAGCCGGGCATGGTGGAGCAAATGCACAAGACCACCTCTGATAGAATCATTGTTGCCCCCACTTGGAGCAATGTTGGCACGGAACATCCGGAGCAAAATATCATAGAGGGGAAGGAGATTTGCAGTCTCTCCCGCTTTGCCCCCTGGACCATACAAGCACTGGATCTTCCCTTTGTTGTACTCAGTGGTGTCAAGATGCAAGCGGGCACCTCTAGGTCGATGAATGCCATCAAACCTATAGCCCAAAAGCTTCCCAAAACGAGACATGGTCGAGTACTTCCTCACTTCACCTGTCATCCAAGTGAAACCAACCTCATCCTGAGTATCAAACTCTAATGTGGCAAAGAACTGCTGAATCAGATGAGGGTTGTAGTCTTGCTTGAAGACCATCAGCTTGTGAAACCCTAGCTTCTCGGTGACCCACAGAGCATCGGCAAAGTACTCATCCCTGGACAAAGATGCAATGTTGGTGACCTTCATGGGACACACCTTTGTGCTCATGGTCGCATAAATCTGCTCAAAAATCCGCTGATGCTCTGACCGGTAGAAGGACGCACTGTCAATGTCCCTAGGCATGGTGTAGAATTTCTGCTCACGGAACTCCCGGTACTCTTGCTTGGACAGCTTCTTGAGATCACTAACATTGGCAAACAGAGATTTCTTCTTGCGTTCTTCCAATCTCTTCCTCTTCAGAGCAGCTGCCACACGAGCATCTTGATGCTCTTGACGGCGGGCAAGCGAGGGATCAACATACCGTGACCTCTTGGGTCGAGAACCACCTGCACACAGCACATATGTAGAAAGCATATAGGATAAGCAGGCATGCTAGAGGATCAAAGAGCAAAAGCATAAAAGGAAAAAGCATGACAGTAGTAGGTGATCTACACCGGCTATTTCCGGCTTCAGGCCGGCTTTAGCCGGTCAGGCCGGCAATAGCCGGTTTGACACCGGCTTTAGCCGGTCCAGATGAACAAAATCGAGATTACAGCAGTAGGTCACCAAAACTTGTCAAGCACTTTCAATTTATGCAATGCAGAAGGAAAACACGAAGCTAAACATTCCCAGATGAACCAAGGTACCACAAGATCTACTAACCCTAACCCTAGAGAGAACTAGGGAGAGAGAGAAAGGAAGTGGGGGAGGATACCCTGGTCCATGGGGAGGGCGCCGGAGAGATGGGCCGGCCGATGAAGGAGCTCCGGCGGCCGGAGTGGAGGCGATGGACGGCGGCGGCGGCGGCTTCCAAGGGAGGGGCTCGAGCGAGTGGAGGATAGGTGTGGGGGTAACTGAGGAAACCCTCACCCCCATGGCCTAATGAGTTGGGCCCGAAAACCCCCAGGGCGGCTAAAGCCGGGGTGCCCGGCTAAAGCCGGACACCGGCTATTTCCGGTACCAGACCGGCTAAAGCCGGTCTAGATGACCCAAAACAGATGATTTTGATTTCTGGAAGTTCTGGGCATGCACAAGAGGATGATTTGGCTTTAGATAAGTGGGCTTAGGACAGAAAACAAGCATGGAGTGGTTCTCGGCACTTGGCATTGCAAAACACAAGAAAACTTTGAAAATCCAATGCAAGTGCCTTCCCATTTCACGGATAGAGATAATGACGAGAAAGCTCAATGAGACTCAAATAAGATTTGCAAGGAATCAACTCTTCGAAAGGAAGAGGTCGGTGGCCGAGGCCACCATGTATGAGTGTTATGGCATTGGACCGCGAAGATATATCTTGGGTCCATAACCAATACTCGTCATTGAAACTCATATATCACAAATGATAGATAGAGAACAATTTTATCACTATTGGCATTATGGGGGGAGGGATAGCCCAATTAATTAGGACCGCACTCCCCCTATCTCCATGCCCACACCTAAACCAAACAAGCATTGAAAATAGGTGTATTTGCAAGATGCTCAAGCCACACTCCTTGAATCAATGATATTTAGCTCATTCCTCAAATATCCAAATCTTGCTTCATCAAGGGGCTTCGTGAATATGTCGGCAAGTTGATCCTTGGTGCTTACATATGCAAGCTCAATATCACCACGGGCAACATGATCTCTAATAAAATGATTCCGGATCTCAATATGCTTGGTTCTTGAATGTTGCACCGGATTATAGGCTATCTTGATAGCACTCTCATTGTCACATAAAAGAGGCACTTTGTCACAATTGACACCATATTCCTTTAAAGTTTGCCTCATCCATCATAATTGAGTGCATCCACTTGCGGCGGCAATATATTCGGCTTCGGCGGTGGAGAGAGATATACAATTTTGCTTCTTAGAAGACCAACACACCAAAGACCTACCAAGAAATTGGCAAGCTCCGGAGGTTGATTTCCTATCATCCTTGTCACCGGCCCAATCCGAATCCGTGAAGCCACAAAGAGAGAAATCCGAGCCTTTGGGATACCAAAGCCCATAAGTTGGGGTATGAACCAAATATCGAAAGATTCTCTTAACCGCCATAAGGTGGCTTTCTTTAGGAGCGGCTTGATACCTTGCACACACACCTACACTCAACACAATATCGGGTCTAGATGCGCAAAGGTAAAGCAAATAACCGATCATAGAACGGTATACCTTTTGATCCACATCTTTACCATTGGGATCAAGCTCAAGATGACATTTTGTGGC
This sequence comes from Dactylis glomerata, assembly GCA_007115705.1. Taxonomy (NCBI): domain Eukaryota; kingdom Viridiplantae; phylum Streptophyta; class Magnoliopsida; order Poales; family Poaceae; genus Dactylis; species Dactylis glomerata. The sequence continues at coordinate 1,257,117 of QXEO01000149.1, read as the reverse complement.
CATTGGTGTGGCGGCCCCATTTAGTTCCTTCATCTTGAACCTCTTGAGCATGTCTTGGACATATTTAGCTTGATAAATAAAAGTCCCTTCTTTCAATTGCTTGATTTCAAAACCAAGAAAGAACTTCATTTCGCCCATCATAGACATCTCGAACCTATCGGTCATAAGCTTTGAAAATTCATCATTAAAAGCTTTGTTAGTAGAGCCAAAGATAATATCATCAACATATAGTTGGCATACGAAAAGCTCCCCATTGACCCTCTTAGTAAAAAGAGTAGGATCGATTTGCCCAACTTCAAACCCACGGTCTACCAACAACTCCCTAAGGTGCTCATACCACGCACGTGGGGCTTGTTTAAGGCCATAGAGTGCCTTATGGAGTTTGTAGACATGGTTAGGAAAGTTGAGATCCTCAAACCCCGGGGGTTGCTTAACATACACTTCCTCTTTCAATGGACCATTAAGAAAAGCACTCTTAACATCCATTTGTTGCAACTTAAAATTATGATGAGTGGCATATGCAAGAAGGATACGGATGGACTCAAGGCGAGCCACGGGAGCAAAAGTTTCTCCAAAGTCAATGCCTTCAACTTGAGAGAAACCTTGAGCAACCAATCTTGCCTTGTTCCCCACAACAATTCCATGCTCATCTTGCTTGTTCTTGAATATCCACTTTGTGCCAATCACATTGCGGCACTCCTTTGGCTTTTCTACTAACACCCATACATTATTGCGCTTGAAGTTGTTGAGTTCATCATGCATAGCATCCAACCAATCCGGATCTTCAAGTGCTTCAAATACTTTCTTGGGTTCAATCATGGAGATATAAGCATGATGAGAGCTAAATTGTGCCAATTGACGCCGGGTTGACACTTTGCTTCTTAAATCTCCAATAACCCTCTCAAGGGTATGACCTTTAAGTTCTAAGTCTCTTTCAACTCTTTTCTTGCGACGGGCTTCGATCTCCTCATTAGACCTTGGAGGAGTCACTTGATCATCTTGATCATTTTGGTCCCCGTCTTGACCATTAAATTGACCTTGATCATCAATATCTTCATGAGTAGGTTGATCTTGGTCAGGTGAAGAATTGGGGGCAGATGAAATAACCGGAGAGGATGGTGGTGCCCCTTCTTCTTCATGAAGGTCCTTGTCTTGTTCTTTGGTTGGTGCATTAGTTGCTTCCTTGGGAGAGGCTTGTTGAGCTTGTGAAGATGAAGGCTCCACTTGAGTAGAGCATAGTCCTTCCCGGTCGGCCACAAGGTGTCCCTCAATGGGGCGGAAAAATCCCACGCCCATTCTTCCTATGGCTTCTCGAGGTATTTCATCATCTACATCACAAGAAACAACATCTCGCCCCCCTTGGGAGCCGTCATTCTCTTCGAATACCACACTACAAGATTCTTCAACACATCCGGTGGACTTGTTGAAGACTCTATAAGTGTGGGATTCGGCACCATAACCAACAAAAATACCTTCTATTGCTTTTGGATCAAATTTACCTAAACGAACTCCTTTTCTTTTAAAGAAACACTTACACCCGAAAACCCGGTAGTAGGAGATGTTGGGCTTGCTTCCGGTGAGTATTTCATATGGAGTCTTGTTTAGGCCTTTGCGGAGGAAGAGCCGGTTTGAAGAATGACAAGCCGTAGAGATAGCTTCGGCCCAAAAGTTGTATGGAGACTTAAACTCCGCCAACATGGACCTAGCCATATCCATAAGAGTCCGGTTCTTCCTTTCGGCTACACCATTTTGTTGAGGGGTATATGCAGCGGAATATTGATGACGAATCCCCTCATCACTAAGAAATCCATTTAAGGTGTAGTTCTTGAACTCCGAGCCATTGTCACTTCTAATTGCCAAAATAGTTTGCCCATGTTGACGTTCAACTTCTTTGGCAAAGTCGATGACGGTTTGTTGAGTCTCACTCTTATGTTTGAAGAAGTAAACCCAAGTATATCTTGAAAAGTCATCAACAATCACCAAACAATATTTCTTCCCACCAAGACTTGCATGAGAGGGAGGACCAAAAAGATCCACATGAAGGAGCTCCAAGATCCTCTTGGAAGAAATGATAGTCTTGCTTGGGTGGGGAGAATCATGCATTTTTCCTAGAACGCAAGCCCTGCAAACACGATCTTTGGCAAAAGAAACATTCTCTTTTAGTCCGAGTATGTGGCCACCCTTGTGAAGGCTTTGCAAAGTTCTCATATTGACATGGGATAAACGGTGATGCCAAAGCCAACCCACATCGGCCTTTCCAAATAAACACATTGCACTTGTAGTGGTTTTCCCCGAAAAGTTCACCACATACAAGTTATTTTCAATGTGTCCAACGAAAGCGACCTTTAGAGACTTGCTCCACAAGAGTACCACAATTTCATTATCAATGAAGACGGCAAAGCCCATCTTACCAAGTGCACGAACTGAAAGTAAATTATAACCTAGGGTCTCAACAAGCATGACGTCCACAAGGGAAATATCCGGTGCGACCACCACCTTGCCAAGACCCAATACCTCGGATTGTGACATATCTCCATAAGTGACGGTTATATGATTGTCATTTGGTCTCATCTCCGTCATAATCTTCTTGCTTCCGGTCATATGACTTGTGCATCCACTATCAAGCACCCATTTTGATCCACCGGAAGCATAGTCCTACAAGAGATCATTGCTTGGTTTTAGGTCCCCATTTTTCAATGGGTCCTCTTTTGTTAGCAACAAGGGTCTTTGGAACCCAAATAGACCAAGCAACATAACCATCATTTGGACCAACATATTTTGCATAAACATCACCATAATAATCACGAAATAAAACATAGTGAGGGTTAGCAATTCCCGCATGATCATCATGAGTGGCTTTGCCACCCACAATAGGATCCTTCTTTGCTTGTGCGGGCTTGGCCTTCTTCTTCTTGATGTTCTTCTTCTTCTTCTTTGAGACATAGCCAATCCCCGTTTTATCACCAAATGCCTTTTGCTTACTCAAAAGGTCATTCAAGTTTTTCTCACCTATGGGAATGGAGGACTTGGCAAGCTCATCTTTCAACCTAGCATTTTCTTCAATGACATTTGCATGATCACAAGTAGAAGTAGAAGAACTAGGCACATTATTCTTAGTCAATTGAATTTGAAGTTGTTCATGTGACTTGGTAAGAATAGAGTGTTCACTTTTCAAGGCCTTCTGAGCCTTGTCAAGATCTTCTAAATCCTTAACAAGTATATCATGACCAACACCAAATTCAACCTTTTCCTTTTTAAGCATTTTTACTTTAGCACGAGCATGGTCACGCTCTTTAGTGAGTTTGGAAACAACTTCATTATTAGCTTCCTCAATAGAATCGAGCTTCTCTTCAAGAGTTGCTCGTTCCACTTGCTCTTCTTCAAGAGACTCGGTTAGTGAGGCAATATCTTGAGCATATTCTCTTTCAAGCCTCATTTGTTCATCTAGTTTTTCAAGAGTTTTACCATATTGGCTCAATAGACGTTCAAAGTGAAGCTTGTGAACACCATCTACACTAGACACATAATCATCAAAAGCAATAATTTCTTCCTTTACTCTAAGACTAGCAAGATCATTCAAGGGAGCATCATTTGTCTTAGAGGAAGAGAAGGAAGTGGGTGATACCTCGGAAGACTTGGCCATAAGGCACTTGACGTTCTTGAGAAGAGAGTCCTCATTGGGGGATTCAAAGAGTGATGTGGAGGAAGTGGAGGTGGTTGCTATTGCGGCCATCTCACTAGTTGTGGTTTCTTCTTCATCACTCTCACTTGCGGAGTACTCTTCTTGAGTCAAGAACACAAACTTCGGTTGTTTCTTCTTTGGTCCACCCTTCTTCACAAATGGCTTTTTGGATGGTGACTTGGTCTTGCTTTTGAAGATGAGCTTCCCACCATGGTCTTCTCTCTTCTCATAAGGACACTCGGCAACAAAATGAAATCTATCATTGCAATTGTAGCATGTCCTCACCCTTTGACCATTGTTGTCATTCCTTTGATAGCCACTTGACTTGCTTCTTCTTTGATTGTCTTCTTTGGCCTTATGTGGATCAACCCAAAAGGTTTTTCCATAAAAGGCCATGTGCTCATTGTACTCATGCCTTATGTCCTCGGGACACATTTCAAGCCTTGCTTCAATACTTGCTTGAGAAGGAATCTCTTTCTCAACCACACTAGCCTTTAATGCAAGATTGGAGCTTCTTTGCATTCCTATGGCACGAGCACGTGCATCCTCCGCATTTTGTGCGGCAACCTTGTAGGCTTGAATCTCTTGCATCACTTGATTTGAGGTCATCTCATTGAAGTTGTGCTTGCCTTGAACACTCTTCACATCCGCGGGCTCATATGGAGTAAGAGCAAGAATATACTTCATCTTGATCCACTCATCATCAATATGGTGAGCACCGAGGTTCTTGAAGGTGGTAGCGATAGCCTTGAGTCTTCTATACATCTCTTGATGGTCCTCACCATCCAACATGAAGAATCCTTCCGCTTGATTTGAGAAGGCCACATATCTTGTCTTCTTCATGCTCTCATTACCGACAAAGACGTCGGAGAGTCCTTGCCAAGCTTCTTTGGCGGTGGAGAAATGTTGGATGTGAGGCAAGTCCTTGGACCCAACGGCGACTTGAATCATGTGGAGAGCGGTAGCATTGAGTTGACTATCGACCGTCTCTCTTCTTGTCATGTTGTGTGGATCCACGGCCTTGAAACCTTCCTCCACGATCCTCCAAAGCTCGATGCAAGAACTGCGCATATGAGAGATCATTTGATATTGCCATTGACCAAAGTTTAATGCATCAAGCTTAGGTGGATCTCCTCTATTGTTAATATGAGGATGAGGAACCGGCGGGTCGGGTGAATACCAAGGAGGGAATTCACCTTTCCCGTCGCCCTTGGTGGAAGACTTAGCATCGCCATTTTTATCGGTACCCTCCACATCAACCACTACATTCTCCACTGGTGGAGTAGCGGGTTTTTCCGGAGGTGGAGAGGCATTAGCGGTTTTAGCTTGCATGAGTTGTGCCATCATTTCACGCAACTCACTTATTTGAGATGTCATGGAAGCCATGGATGATTCCAAAGATTTGAACTCACCCATGGAAACTTGACCCGAGCCCTCACTCGGAGAGGTGTCCATACTCTTAGGCGGTTAAGCCCGAATAAAGAGCCGAGGCTCTGATACCAATTGAACGGATCGTATGGGCACCTAGAGGGGGGGGTGAATAGGTGCTACTCAAATTTTAGTTCTTTTTCAATTTAGGCTTGACACAAAGGTAAATTCTCTAGATATGCAACTAAGGTGAATTTACCTATATGTCAACTAGCAAGCTACACAAGATACAATATATAAAGGCAATAAAGGATAGAGGTAACCGAGAGTGGAGCACGCGGAGACACGGATGTAATTCCCGTAGTTCCTTCCTTTTTAGGGGAAGTACGTCTACGTTGGAGGGGTGTGGTTGCCACAAAGGCCTAACCAACGCCACAAAGGCTCACCCTATTCTCCGGTGCAAGCTTCCGCCACAAAGGCCTAGCTCACTTTCCACTAAGGGATTCCTCAAGGCGGAATCGGCCTTTACAATCTTGGGGCACGCATCCACAACCGAATTGGAGGCTCCCAAGCACAACACAATGCTGTCAAACAACAAGTAGCAATATATCAAATACACAAACAAGGTCTTGGGACACAATGGAACCCAAGACACAAGGGCCATCAAGCAAATGAGAGGGGAAATCAAATCGCTTCGGTGAGGATGTAGAGGATGGTCTTCTCCTTCGATTCTCCAAAGATCAAGAGCTTTGGTGGGTTGAGGGAGGAGATCTAGTTGATTTGGTGAGCTCAACAATGGTGTTCTTCTTCTATTTCACAAGCTGCCCGTTGGAGAAGAAGAGGGGGGTATTTATACCCCCCCAAAATATCTGACCGTTGCCAGCCAGGAAGTCCGGCTATAGCCGGAGTTAAGTCCGGCTAAAGCCGGCCACACCGGCTAAAGCCGGTCTCACACCGGCTATAGCCGGCCTGAAATATCCGGCCCAGCCGGAAATAGCCGGACAAAAAGCCGGTTGAGTCCAGAGGTGCAGGACCCCTCTCGAAAACGAGCAGTCCGGCTATAGCCGGTCTGGGGACCGGCTAAAGCCGGCCTACCTGGCCCAACCTTATATGAACCTTCTCCAGGAGCTGATTTTCACCATTTCCTCAATAATTTCCTTTGGGCAATATTAAATATCAAGTATAATATATAAAACCCAATATCTTGTGCAAGACTATTATAAAATCCTGCAAAGCATAATCACACATTAATAGATAATGTATTGTTAACAAACGCCAAAATCAATTAGGCGGGAAATGTTCTTTCACTAGTTCCTTAAATATTGCTTTTACTAAGCATATTACCAATGCTCTCATAAAAATTAGGGATAAAAAGTTGAAGCAAAAAGCTTATGTTCCCAAGAAGTTAGAAGATGCTTGAGAACCCATCATTGATATGCATGTTAATGGTTTTGATTGCCATGCTTTATGTGATCTAGGTGCTAGTATTTCTATCATGCCTATAAAGATTTATGACATGCTTGATTTACCACCGCTTGAAAAATGTTATTATGATGTTCCTGTTGCTGATGTTGCTAAGAAGAAACCTTTGGGAAGAATTAATGATGTTCTTATTGTGGTTAAAAATAACCTTGTTCCCGTTGATTTTCTTGTTATGGATGTTGAATGCCATGCTTCATGTCCTATTATTTTGGGAAGACCCTTTCTTCGAACTGTAGGTGCTATCATTGATATGAGAGAAGGCACCATCAAATATCAATTTCCACTCAAGAAAGGTATGGAACACTTCCCTAGGAAAAGGAAGAAATTACTTTTTGACTCTATTCTTAGAGCAAATTATGAGCTTGATGCTTCATCACTTGATGTTACTTGATTCGCAATTTTCTGCGCCTAGCTCAAAGGCGTTAAAGAACAACACTCTTGGGAGATAACCCAATGTTTTATTTTCAGTAATTTTTTTATTTGAGTCTTGGAAGTTATTACTACTGTAATGACCTCTCCTTATCCTTTTTATTTTGTTGTTGTGCCAAGAGAAGCCTCTAATTTGAGTGAGGTAAGATTTGGGGATGTTGCTGTCCTGAAACTGTTTTCGGTGCTGCACCGTAAACATTCGTATAAATTCTCTGTATATCTTTTGGACCTGCGATTTCTTGTCAATATGCCCTAGGTTATATCCAAACTTTCGTTAGTTGAACACTTTTTGATTTGAGCAACAGAAAACCCCTAAAAAATTCGGCCTTTGTCAGCTGTTCTATTTTGACAGATTTCTGCCAATATTTGTGTTTGCCCCATTATCGCTTTCTTTTGAGTTCTTTTGATCACGGAACTTTTGGGGAAGTTGCTACATTAGTATGTGCTATATATGTGGTGGTTTTGGGTTGAAACCTGAAGCAAAAAGAGGTTGATTATATGTTATGCTACTAGAATTGTGTTTAGTTTTGTATGAAGGAAGTTTTCAAGTGTAGGGATTGGAGAATGATGAGATGAGTTGAAGAATGGACAAAAGCTCAAGCTTGGGGATGCCCATGCATCACCCCAAGAAATATCCAAGAAGTACAAGCGTCAAAGCTTGGGGATGCCCCCGAGGCACCCCTTCTTCATCGGCAAAAATCAGGTCACCTTTCAAAACACTATATTTTTATTGCTTCATGCACTATGTGTTTTTCTTGGAGCGTCAGTTGTTTTAGTTTTCTTAGTTAGTTTAGTTTTGTTTGATGCAATAAATGGTTGGACCCCAACAAATTTCCTTTGGAGGAGATGTACTCGTTTTCAGTTGCCAAGAACACTCCGTTTTTCATTCTTACAATTTCATCGGGTGTTCTTCTTTTTCTGCTACTGCTTTTGGTTTTCGTTTTCGCCTTGATTTGCGTTCAGACCTTGTCATATCTTTTCATCAAGGTGTATTTTTGCCTCTGATCTTTATTGTTTTTCATCAAAAGAGGTGTCTTTAAAATTTTCAAATGGTGTTGGAAAAGAGAAAAAGCTTTATGCAAAAAAGTGGTACAAGAAGGAGCTTGTGTAGACAGCGGCTTAGGCTTTTTCATGTCATGCTTGATGTCTTTTTGATAGTATGCTTAGTGGTTTTGCTGTAGCATGAATTGTCTCAAATAACTGAGATTGTTTAATGAGCCTTTGAAAAAATCATGCGTTGTTTTAATTATTTGGAAGCATTATTTTGGTTTTCTCCTTGATGCTTTATTTGGGTTGACTTGGCGCATGCTCACACATGTTAGACTCTTACAAAGTCGCCAATAGCCTCTATGATCATTTAGTTTTTGCCTTTTGATGCCATCTTATGCTTCTTTTAATGTCGCTTTATCGCTCTGCATGATTATGGCCATTATTGCTCTCTTAGTTAGTCGCTCCCAGTCTTTTGCTAGCCCTCGCTTTGTACTGAGTATAAGCTCTACTCGTGCATCCAACTCCTAAAAGCCAAAGTTTTCCAAAGTGTCCACCATACATACCTACTAGCAATTTGCTATTCCAAGTAAATTTGACTTGCTTTTATTTTCTCTTCAAATTAAACTCTTACCAGTGTTATGCGAAATTCGGCCAGTAAAGCTCTCACGAACCGGAAGGCACACTTTACTTTTTCCTGTTCTTAAAAATTTGACATTGTGGTCTCTTATTTTGAGTTGTTATGCTTGCAAGTTGTAAGTTGGAGACTAGCCCAGCCATGCTGTCATGGGGCAAGCTTTCAACATTGCACTTCTTATTTGAGTTGATATCGTGATCTTTTGTTTATGGATGCCCGCGGTGTGAAATGAATTGGGAATATTGTGGGGATCATGGAGTTTGTATATGTGTTAGAGAAACGCCGGGCCGCTAATCTAAGCCATGCATAATTCATAGTGGAAATTTGCAGCATACCCATGGTGAACATTCGACGACGCATCTCACAATAAAAAGCTAAACAAATGGCAAATAAAAGAGATGTCGAGGTGTTCATTGTCTGCTTGTCCTGTCATTTTGATGTGGGCTTGTTCCATGTCATCGGGCACGGAGGTACCCCATTGGCGGTTCTCAATGATATGCATATATTTACAATGACAAGAGCCTTGCTTGGGACTCTAAGTAAAGTAGCATGAGGTTTGGGTACTCGTATTCACGGGACACGAGGTTTTCAACTTATGATTTGTCAAGCATATGCATCATAATTGTTCTCGCATTAACTTTAATCATTCAAGATGCTTATGATGGGGGCAATGAGAGCTCAAAGCCGGTAAGTACCATAATTTTTGAAGGTTATAAAACTTGCAATCACTGCTTCCCTCTGCGAAGGGCCTTTCTTCTACTTTTATGTTGAGTCACCACCTTCTATCTTTATGCACCATTAAGAGAGCATAGTTGTCATTCTTAGTATAATGTGCATTGCCCCAAATTTTTCATTGATTGATTCATATTGTTGGTTTCACTTGTTCTCGAATTATTTGTATCTAGTCGCCCTCTTAAACTTGAAGGTGTCCTATGCATTTATGTTTTGCTCTCTTTGAAGGACAAGCTGAAAACCATTTGTATGTTTTTCCTTATGATTTGAACATATGTTTGGCTTTTATTGTTTCATTTTCATCATCTTTTGTTTGTGTTCATTTGCATGTTTACAACATGGTTGCTAAGTTCTTATTGTCAAGATTATATCTTTCATGCCCATGTTTTAAGTTCTTATGATCCCAGCTCACAAATGCTTACATACATGATCAAGATTGTGTAGGTGCATGTCACCTCAAAAATTATTCTTTTGTTATCACTTACCTACTCGAGGACGAGCAGGAGTTAAGCTTGGGGATGCTTGATACGTCTCCAACGTATCTATAATTTTTGATGCTCCATGCTTGTTTTTACACCATTTGCCTACTATTTCGTTACACTTCGTGGCACTTTTATGCATTTTCCGGAACTAACCTACTAACAAGTTGCCATAGTGCCAGTTCCCTGTTTTCTGCTATTTTTGTGTTTCAGAAGTGATACACAGGAAATATTCTCGGAATTGGATGAAACAAGTTCCTGTAGTCTTATTTTGTTTGGGAGCTTCCAGAGATCCGAAGGAGAGTAGGAGGGGAGCCACAGGGGCCCCACACGCTAGGCCGGCGCGGCCAGGGCCTGGCCCGCGCCGCCCTGGTGTGAGGTCACCTGGCTCCACCTCTGACATCGCCCCTTCGCCTATAAAGACCCCCCGACGGGAAAAACCTAAGTACCCGATCTCTTTTCTAGAACACATCGCAATCCGCTGCGGCCGTCGACCCGAAGATCGGGAGGGTCCAGAAGCTCTTCCCGGCACCCTGCCGGAGAGGGGAATCGCCACCGGAGGTCTTCTTCATCGCCATGCTTGCCTCCGGAGCGATGAGTGAGTAGTCTACCTTGGACTATGGGTCCATAGCAGTAGCTAGATTGTTGTCTTCTCCACCATGTGCTTCATGTTTAGATCTCATGAGCTGCCCTAAATGATTGAGATCACCGTTATGTAATTCTACATGTTTGGTTTGTTGGGATCCGATGAATATTGGTGTTATGATTGAGTTGCTATACTAAATTATATCTTTTGTTATCTCTATGATGTTTATGATCTTGCATGCTCTCCGTTGTTAGTAGCTATCTTGGCCGAGTAGTTGCTAGTGACTCCAAGAGGGGGTATTTATGCTCGATAGTGGGTTCATGCCTCTATTTAACCTGGGGGAGTGACAGAAACCTCTAAGGTTGTAGATGTGCTGTTGCTACTAGGGATAAAACAACATTCATATGCTCAAGGGCATATCCTTTGTTTACATTACACACTTTGCTTAATGCAATTATCTGTTGTTCGCAACTTAATACTTGTGGAGTTCTCGGATTGATTCGCCACAAGTGGATTATTAGTCATAGATGCAGTTGGATGGCGGGCTATATATTTTGTTGTAATGCCCAGAGTAAATCTCATAGTGATCTTCTTGACATATCACGTTTATCTTTATTCTATCAATTGCCCAACTGTAATTTGTTTACCCAGCATGTGTTATTTATCTTATGGAGAGACACCACTAGTGAACTGTGGACCCTGATACGTCTCAAACGTATCTATAATTTTTGATGCTCCATGCTTGTTTTTACACCATTTGCCTATTGTTTCGTTACACTTCGTGGCACTTTTATGCATTTTCCGAAACTAACCTATTAACGAGTTGCCACAGTGCCAGTTCCCTGTTTTCTGTTGTTTTTGTGTTTCAGAAGTAATACACAGGAAATATTCTCGGAATTGGACGAAACAAGTTCCTGAAGTCTTATATTACCCGGAAGCTTCCAGAGATCCGAAGGAGAGTAGGAGGGGGGCCACCAGTGCCCCACACGCAGGGGTGGCGCGGCCAGGCCCCTGGCCGCGCGGGCCCCGCGTGAGGGAGCCTGGCTCCACCTCTGACATCGCCCCTTCGCCTATAAAGACCCCCCGACGGAAAAAACCTAAGTACCCGATCAGTTTTCCAGAACACATCGCGATCCGCCGCCGCCGTCGACCCGAAGATCGGGAGAGTCCAGAAGCTCTTCCCGGCACCCTGTCGGAGAGGGGAATCGCCACCGGAGGTCTTCTTCATCGCCATGCTTGCCTCCGGAGCGATGAGTGCGTAGTCCACCTTTGACTATGGGTCCATAGCAGTAGCTAGATGGTTGTCTTCTCCACCATGTGCTTCATGTTTAGATCTCATGAGCTGCCCTACATGATTGAGATCACCGTTATGTAATTCTACATGTTTGGTTTGTTGGGATCCGATAAATATTGGTGTTTATGATTAAGTTGCTGTACTGAATATTATCTTTTGTCATCTCTATGTTGTTTATGATCATGCATGCCCTCCGTTGTTAGTAGCTATCTTGGCCGAGTAGTTGCTAGTGACTCCAAGAGGGGGTATTTATGCTCGATAGTGGGTTCATGCCTCTATTTCACCTGGGGGAGTGACAGAAACCTCTAAGGTGGTAGATGTGCTGTTGCTACTAGGGAGAAAACAACATTCATATGCTCAAGGGCATATGCTTTGTTTACATTACACACTTTGCTTAATGCAATTATCTGTTGTTCGCAACTTAATACTACTGGGGTGTTCAGATTGATATCCCCGGGAGTGGATTATTAGTCATAGATGCAGTTGGATGGCGGTCTATGTATTTTGTTGTAATGCCCAGAGTAAATCTCATAGTGATCTTCTTGACATATCACGTTTATCTTTATTCTATCAATTGCCCAACTGTAATTCGTTTACCCAGCATGTGTTATTTTATCTATGGAGAGACACCACTAGTGAACTGTGGACCCCGGTCCTATTTCCATCATATTGCTATCACCTGTTTACTTTACTCGCACTGTTTACTTTACTCGCATACTATATTGTTTTCCACTCGATACGCTCATAACCTTTGTTTCAAGCAAACCGGTGAGATTGACAACCTCATCGCAAGTTGGGAACAAAGTACTTGGTTGTGTGTGTGTAGGTTCCGCATCACCTTCAGTCGTTTGTCCCTCCCCTCCTGACCGATATTAAACCTTGGTTTCTTAACTGAGGGAAAACTCGCTGCTATACTCATCATACCTTCCTCTTGGGGTTCCCAACGGGCTGGTCATTCACCACGCACAAGGACTTACTGCTCCACGTTAGCAGCCTCTTTTCTGGCACCGTTGCCGGGGAGGAAGAGAAGACTTCTGCGAGGGGAGTTTTCCGCACACACATCCTTTACTTTGTTATTGTTTTGCTTTACTTTATTTTATCTGCATTGCTTTTTATAAAAAACCCAAATAAATTAGAATCCTTGGTAGTTGTTTTTACTTGTTTACTTTCGTTTTGCTGAAATGGCCAATCCTGAAAACACCAAGTTGTGTGACTTTACTAGCACGAACAATACTGATTTTATCTGCACTCCTATTGCACCACCTGCTACTGCTGCAAACTTTTATGAGATTAAGCCTGCTTTATTGAACCTTGTTATGAAAGAGCAATTTTCTGGTGCTAGTACTGAAGATGCTGCAGCTCATCTCAACAATTTTGTTGAGCTATGTGAGATGCAGAAATATAAGGATGTTGATAGTGATATTATTAAGCTCAAGTTGTTTCCTTTTTCTTTGAGAGGAAATGCTAAAGATTGGTTGCTGTCTTTGACTAAGAATAGTATTGATTCATGGGCTAACTGTAAGGATGCTTTTATTGGTAGATATTATCCTCCTGCTAAGATTATATCCTTACGTAGCAATATTATGAAGTTTGCTCAGTTTGATAATGAACATGTTGCTCAAGCTTGGGAAAGAATGAAATCTATGATAAAGAATTGCCCCACTCATGGACTGACAACTTGGATGATTATCCAAACTTTTTATGCAGGACTGAATTTTTCTTCGAGGAACCTACTTGATTCAGCTGCCGGAGGCACTTTTATGTCCCTTACCTTGGGCGCCGCAACAAAGTTACTCGACAACATGATGGTAAATTATTCTGAATGGCACACCGAGAGAGCTCTACAAGGTAAGAAGGTAAATTCTGTTGAGGAAACCTCTTCCTTGAATGATAAGATTGATACCATTATGGCTATGCTTGCTAATGATAGGACTCATGTTGATCCTAATAATGTTCCTTTGGCCTCTTTGGTTGCTCAAGAAGAGCATGTTGATGTGAATTTCATTAGAAACAATAATTTTAACAACAATGCTTATAGGAACAATTTTGCTAGTAACAATTATAGGCCGTATCCTTCTACCAATGGTAATGGTTATGGTAACTCTTATGGTAATTCCTACAACAACACTAGGGCCGCGCCCTCCGAGCTTGAGGTAATGCTCAAGGACTTCATCGGTAAGCAAACTGCTTTTAACAAGTCTATTGAGGAAAAGTTAGGCAAAATTGATATTCTTGCTTCTAAAGTTGATAGCCTTTCTCATGATGTTGAAATTCTAAAATTAAAAGTGTTGCCTAATGATGTGAAAGAGAACAATGTTTTTGCTACCGCTAATGCTATTCAAGTTGGAATTGATGAAAATATTAGATTGTTAGCGGAATTGCATGCCAGGTGGGAAAGAGAAGATGAGATGGCTAGAGAGATGAAGGTATGTACTATTACTACCTCTAATGATGTTGCTCCTACTGGTAGCAATCCTCCTACTTTCAATGGTATAGAGAAAACTCCCACTCCTTGTGTTAAAAAGCCTAAAACTGCCAAAACTTTTTCCCAAAAGAGTGCTGAAATTTTTTGGAGTGTGGGAGATGATAGCTCTATTTCTTTTAATGATTTTGATGTTGATGGCTGCAATATATCTGAAGTAATTTTGTTCTTGCAAAAGCTTGCTTTGACTCCCAATGCTAGTTCTTTAAATATTGCTTTTACTAAGCATATTACCAATGCTCTCATAAAGATTAGGGATGAAAAGTTGAAGCAAAAAGCTTTCGTTCCCAAGAAGTTAGAAGATGGTTGGGAACCCATCATTGATATGCATGTTAATGGTTATGATTGCCATGCTTTATGTGATCTAGGTGCTAGTATTTCTATCATGCCTAGAAAGATTTATGACATGCTTGATTTACCACCGCTTGAAAAGTGTTATTTTGATGTTCCTATTGCCGATGTTGCTAAGAAGAAACCTTTGGGAAGGATTAATGATGTTCTTATTAAGGTTAACAATAACCTTGTTCCCGTTGATTTCCTTGTTATGGACATTGAATGCCATGCTTCATGTCCTATTATTTTGGGAAGACCTTTTCTTCGAACTGTAGGTGCCATCATTGATATGAGGGAAGGCACTATCCAGTATCATTTCCCACTAAAGAAAGGATTAATGATGTTCTTCTTTTTCTGCTAATGCTTTTGGTTTTCGCTTTCGCCTTGATTTGCGTTCAGATCTTGTCATATATTTTCATCAAGGTGTATTTTTGCCTCTGATCTTTATTGGTTTTCATCAAAAGAGGTGTTTATAAAAATTTCAAATGGTGTTGGAAAAGAGAAAAAGCTTTATGCAAAACAGTGATACAAGAAGGAGCTTGTGTAGACTGCGGCTTAGGCTTTTTCATGTCATGCTTGATGTCTTTTTGATAGTATGCTTAGTGGTTTTGCTGTAGCATGACTTGTCTCAAATAACTGAGATTGCTTAATGAGCCTTTGAAAAAATCATGCGTTGTTTTTATTGTATGGAAGCATTATTTTGGTTTTCTCCTTTATGCTTTATTTGGGTTGACTTGGCGCATGCTCACACATGTTAGACTCTTACAAAGTCGCCAATAGCCTTCATGATCATTTAGTTTTTGACTTTTGATGCCATCTTATGCTTCTTTTAATGTCGCTTTGTCGCTTTGCATGATTATGGCCATTATTGCTCTCTTAGTTGGTCGCTCCCAGTCTTTTGCTAGCCCTCGCCTTGTACAGAGTATGAGCTCTACTCGTGCATCCAACTCCTAAAAGCCAAAGTTTTCCAAAGTGTCCACCATACATACCTACTAGCAATTTGCTATTCCAAGTAAATTTGACTTGCTTTTATTTTCTCTTCAAATTAAACTCTTACCAGTGTTATGCGAAATTCGGCCAGTAAAGCTCTCACGAACCGGAAGGCACACTTTACTTTTTCCTGTTCTTAAAAATTTGACATTGTGGTCTCTTATGTTGAGTTGTTATGCTTGCAAGTTGTAAGTTGGATTCTAGCCCATCCATGATGTCATGGGGCAAGCTTTCAACATTGCACATCTTATTTGAGTTGATATCGTGATCTTTTGTTTATGGATGCCCGCGGTGTGAAATGAATTGGGAATCTTGTGGGGATCATGGAGTTTGTATATGTGTTAGGGAAACGCCGGGCCGCCAATATAAGCCATGCATAATTTATGGTGGAAATTTGCAGCATACCCATGGTGAACATTCGACGACGCATCTCACAATAAAAAGCTAAACAAAAGGCAAATAAAAGAGATGTCGAGGTGTTCATTGTCTGCTTGTCCTGTCATTTTGGTGTGGGCTTGTTCCATGTCATCCGGCACGGAGGTACCCCATTGGCGGTTCTCAATGATATGCATATACTTACAATGACAAGAGCCTTGCTTGGGACTCTAAGTAAAGTAGCATGAGGTTTGGGTACTCGTATTCACGGGGCACGAGGTTTTCAACTTATGATTTGTCAAGCATATGCATCATAATTGTTCTCGCATTAACTTTAACCATTCAAGATGCTTATGATGGGGGCAATGAGAGCTCAAAGCTGGTAAGTACCATAATTTTTGAAGGTTATAAAACTTGCAATCACTGCTTCCCTCTGCGAAGGGCCTTTCTTTTACTTTTATGTTGAGTCACCACCTTCTTTCTTTATGCACCATTAAGAGAGCATAGTTGTCATTCTTAGTGTGATATGCATTGTCCCAAAGTTCATTGATTGATTCATGATGATTGGTTTCTTTATCTAGTCGCCCTCTTAAACTTGAAGGTGTCCTATGCATTTATGTTTTGCTCTCTTTGAAGGACAAGCTGAAAACCATTTGTATGTTTTCCTTATGATTTGAACACACGTTTGACTTTCATTGTTTCATTATCATGATCTTTTGTTTGTGTTCATTTGCATGTTTACAACATGGTTGCAAAGTTTCTTATTGTCATGATTATATCTTCATGCCCATGTTTTAAGTTCTTATGATCCCAGCTCACAAATGCTTACATATATGATCAAGATTGTGTAGGTGCATGTCACCTCAAAAATTATTCTTTTGTTATCACTTACCTACTCGAGGACGAGCAGGAGTTAAGCTTGGGGATGCTTGATACGTCTCAAACGTATCTATAATTTTTGATGCTCCATGCTTGTTTTTACACCATTTGCCTATTGTTTCGTTACACTTCGTGGCACTTTTATGCATTTTCTGGAACTAACCTATTAACGAGTTGCCACAGTGCCAGTTCCCTGTTTTCTGCTGTTTTGTGTTTCAGAAGAGATACACAGGAAATATTCTCGGAATTGGACGAAACAAGTTCCTGAAGTCTTATTTTACCCGGAAGCTTCCAGAGATCCGAAGGAGAGTAGGAGGGGGGCCACCAGGGCCCCACACGCAGGGGTGGCGCGGCCAGGCCCCTGGCCGCGCGGGCCCCGCGTGACGGAGCCTGGCTCCACCTCTGACATCGCCCCTTCGCCTATAAAGACCCCCCGACGGAAAAAACCTAAGTACCCGATCAGTTTTCCAGAACACATCGCGATCCGCCGCCGCCGTCGACCCGATGATCCGGAGGGTCCAGAAGCTCTTCCCGGCACCCTGCCGGAGAGGGGAATCGCCACCGGAGGTCTTCTTCATCGCCATGCTTGCCTCCAGAGCGATGAGTGAGTAGTCTACCTTGGACTATGGGTCCATAGCAGTAGCTAGATGGTTGTCTTCTCCACCATGTGCTTCCTGTTTAGATCTCATGAGCTGCCCTACATGATTGAGATCACCGTTATGTAATTCTACATGTTTGGTTTGTTGGGATCCGATGAATATTGGTGTTTTTGATTAAGTTGCTATACTGAATATTATCTTTTGTTATCTCTATGTTGTTTACGATCTTGCATGCTCTCCATTGTTAGTAGCTATCTTGGCCGAGTAGTTGCTAGTGACTCCAAGAGGGGGTATTTATGCTCGATAGTGGGTTCATGCCTCTATTTCACCTGGGGGAGTGACAGAAACCTCTAAGGTGGTAGATGTGTTGTTGCTACTAGGGAGAAAACAACATTCATATGCTCAAGGGCATATGCTTTGTTTACATTACACACTTTGCTTAATGCAATTATCTGTTGTTCGCAACTTAATACTACTGGGGTGTTCGGATTGATATCCCCGGGAGTGGATTATTAGTCATAGATGCAGTTGGATGGCGGTCTACGTATTTTCTTGTAATGCCCAGAGTAAATTTCATAGTGATCTTCTTGACATATCACGTTTATCTTTATTCTATCAATTGCCCAACTGTAATTCGTTTACCCAGCATATGTTATTTTATCTATGGAGAGACACCACTAGTGAACTGTGGACCCCGGTCCTATTTCCATCATATTGCTATCACCTGTTTACTTTACTCGCACTGTTTACTTTACTCGCATACTATATTGTTTTCCACTCGATACGCTCATAACCTTTGT
This sequence comes from Dactylis glomerata, assembly GCA_007115705.1. Taxonomy (NCBI): domain Eukaryota; kingdom Viridiplantae; phylum Streptophyta; class Magnoliopsida; order Poales; family Poaceae; genus Dactylis; species Dactylis glomerata. Next base: position 1,238,983 of record QXEO01000149.1, on the reverse strand, counting down.
TTCAAGCAAACCGGTGAGATTGACAACCTCATCGCAAGTTGGGAACAAAGTACTTGGTTGTGTGTGTGCAGGTTTCGCATCACCTTCAGTCGTTTGTCCCTCCTCTCCTGACCGATATTAAACCTTGGTTTCTTAACTGAGGGAAAACTCGCTGCTATACTGATCATACCTTCCTCTTGGGGTTCCCAACAGGCTGGTCATTCACCACGCACAAGGACTTACTGCCCCACGTTAGCAGACCCCGGTCCTATTTCCATCATATTGCTATCACCTGTTTACTTTACTCGCACTGTTTACTTTACTCGTATACTTCTACTGTTTTCCACTCGATACGCTCATAACCTTTGTTTGAAGCAAACCGGTGAGATTGACAACGTCATCGCAAGTTGGGAGCAAAGTACTTGGTTGTGTTGTGTGCAGGTTCCGCGTTGCTATTGGCCGAAGATGAGTCAACAAGTGTCGTAAACGGCGCCCTTGTTGGAGTGTTATTAAGCCAGTCCGCATCACCTTCAGTCGTATTGTCTGCTCTTCTCCTGATCGACATACCTTGGTTTCTTAACTGAGGGAAAATCTGCTGCTATATTCATGACACCTTCCTCTTGGGGTTCCCAACGGGCTAGTCATTCACCACGCATCAAGCAAACCTCTGCTGAGGAAATGTGTGGTGGTTTTCTTTGATGACATATTAGTCTACAGCAAATCCTTACCAAATATCTGGCACATTTACAACAGGTGCTTCAACTCCTCAGGCGTGACAAGTGGCAGGTCAAATAGTCCAAATGTTCCTTTGGTCAACAAAACATAGGTCATGTAATCGACAGTCATGGTGTGTCGTCAGATCCTTCAAAAATCAACAAGGTGGCTACCTGGCCTACCCCTGGCAACTGCAAGGAGGTTCGCAGTTTCTTAGGTTTGGCAGGGTATTACAGGAAGTTTGTTAAACACTTCAGAATCATTGTTAGACCATTATTTGACCTGCTCAAGAAGGACAACACTTTCCTGTGGACACCTGTTAAAACAGGCCTGATGGCAGCCCCAGTCTTAGCCCTCCCATATTCACCAAGTCATTCGTCATCGACACTGATGCGTGTGATTCAGGGGTTGGAGCTATACTAAAACAAGAAGGACACCCAATCGCCTACATGAGTAAACCATTGTGCAACAAGAACAAATGTCTGTCAACATATGAAAAAGAATGCTTGGCCATTTTAATGGCCGTGGAACAATGGCGACCCTACATCCAGCACCAAGAGTTTCTCATAAGAACAGATCAAAAGAGTCTGGTTCATCTTGAAGAACAAAGACTCACCACTGTTTGGCAGCAAAAGGCTTTCACTAAGCTACTGGGACTCAGGTATCGTATTTGCTACAGGAAAGGACCTGACAATCGTGCTGCAGACGCACTTTCCAGGAGGCCACATGATGAAACTACTACCCTTCACACGATCACTGAGTGCAAACCAGCTTGGTTGGATGATGTCCGAGCTAGTTACGCTGAAAATCCACAGGCCCGGAACTGGATACAAAAACTACAAGACGCACCAGGTAAAAAAGGGCGATTCTCGTTACAAGATGGCCTGCTCTACTTTCACAAGAGAATCTGGCTGGGAGGATCTCCAGATCTGCAGCGCCAAATCCTGCATGCTTTTCACACAAGCGTCGTTGGAGGCCACTTAGGGTTTCTAGCAACATATGCTCGCCTGAGAAAATTCGTGGCCTTGCCCAAAATGAAAAAGGAGACTTGTGAGTTTGTGCAAGCCTGCTCGACCTGTCAGCAAGCAAAGCCTAAAAGAGTACGCTACCCTGGGCTTCTGGAGCCTTTACCGATACCTAGCGCAGCGTGGCAGACAGTCACCATGGATTTCGTGGAAGGTTTGCCTACCTCGGGCACTGCGAATTGTGTGATGTTGGTCGTCGATAAGTTTACCTGTTATGCCCACTTCATTCCTCTACGACACCCTTTCACAACAGCTAAAGTGGCAGCAGCATACCTGAACAACATCTTCAAACTGCACAACATGCTTCAGGTGATGATTTCTGACAGAGACCCCATTTTCGCAAGCCGCATCTGGAAAGAATTCTTTTCACTGATGGGGAACGACCTCCACATAAGTTCAGCATATCATCCGCAAACAGACGGTCAATCCGAACGGGTGAATCAGTGCATGGAGGTGTATCTGCGTTGCTTTGCCCACGCATGTCCGGCTCAATGGGCACAGTACCTCTCTCTGGCTGAATACAATACCAGTTTCCACTCGGCAATCAAGATGTTGCCTTTCGTGGCCCTATATGGACATGAACCAAGACATTGGGGTATTGATGCTGCCTCCATTCCATCTCTACAGGAATGGCTGCAGCAGCTGAAGAACGTTCAACAGATCCTTCAACACAACCTGAACCATGCGAGGCAATATATGAAAACTCTTGCAGACAAGAAATGCACAGAGCGCACATTTCAACTGGATGACGAGGTGTTTGTCAAGCTCCAACCCAAATGACAGCTTACCGAGTGAACCACAAGCTGTCATTCCGTTACTTTGGATTGTACAAGATCATCAAGAGGATCAATCCCGTGGCCTATGAAGTTCAGTTGCTACCAAAAGTGAAAATACATCCTGTATTCCATGTTTCACAACTTCGCCGGGCACTCAAAGAAGGTATGTCAGCTTCCATCGACCTCCCTGTTCCCGCTGATACCATCTATCCTCCTGTCAAGCTCCTGGCCAGGCGTTGGCGTCAGAATCCCACGGGCAGGCGTGAACAAGTGCAAGTTCAGTGGCCGGCAGGGGACATCAAAGACGTCACCTAGGAAGACAAAATCAAGCTCCAGTAGCAATTTCCTGATGCATTGGCTTGGGGGCAAGCCAATTCTCAAGGAGCGGGGGATGTCAGCATCGCTACTGAAGATAGAACACTGAAGACAGCACGCACCTAAAACCTCGAAGCCTAAGGCCCAAGAGACTGGCCCAGCCCAACCGTCGCCATGTCGGGCCTGAGTGGACACGGTGACTGCGGTACCTTCCGAACAAGATAAGAAGCAGAGGCGTAGAGAAGAAGATCATCCTTGGGATCACGGTGAAAATCCGCGGCGGCGACTACCCTTGTAATAGGATAGTTCGAATTTCTTTTTTCTTGTTGAGCTTGTACCTTGGACCTGTGATGAACTCGAGACTCTGAAAGAATTCCCCACCAATACCCTAACACTTGGTGTCGACAAGGTTGTCGACAACGGGGACGCCTTCATCGGCTATATCTCTTGTGCTCAAGATCTGCAGTAGAGAAAACTTATACTGAAAAATAAAGAATACGGAAAATAGAAAAGAAAGGGAGTACTCCAACATGTGCAGTGCGCAAAAAGTCCAACCCTTTTTTTCTTGTTCCTCCAATTCCCTGCCTCTGATTATTATAAGTCGGGATGGTGTAATATTTGTAAAGCTCCATGGTTTTTCATGAGTGTGATGGAAGTGGGTTGCTTGGAGATCATGGATCTCTGGGACTCCGCGCGCAATCGTTGCGCCAATTCTCCAAGAAATAGAAGGTCTGTCGTTTTCTTTTACTGATTTTGTAATTCAACTGGAGGCTCAGGTGAGTGAGGCTATCAAGGCCACGCAGGACACTTGTGCATATGCTGCTGTAGTAGACCATTGATGGACGCAAGGAAAGGTGCTGGCTGATGAGTGATGGGCCTTGTGACTGGAGCAAGATCTTCTGGTGTTTTGCTGGAAAGCTTTTCGCAGATTTCAATCTTCACCGCCGTGATTCCTCTGTAGCTTGTGATCGTGAAGAACGAGGATGGCGGGCACATTTTGTTGTGCATCTCTATCATGCTGGCGTTGTGGCAGCAGATCATGGCATAGCTTCTCAGGCGGGGGCTTGTCACTGCTATCTCCCCGATGCTCTGGCACTCCTCCAGCTACAGTTTTAAAAGGGATGGGCAGGCCGAGATGAGCTGCTGCAACTCACCATTAGGGCCCATAAGCCTCGCGAGGCAGTGTCCAGCAATTTTCCATGTCCACACTTCCCGGCAGATAAACAAGCCTCCAGTTGGTCGGCCGCAGCCTGCTTGGCGTCGACAAGGTTGTCGACAACGGGGACGCCTTCATCGGCTATAGCTCTCGTGCTCAAGATCTGCAGTAGAGAAAACTTATACTGAAAAATGAAGAATATGGAAAATAGAAAAGAAAGGGAGTAATAGATCTCCATCGACGTGTGAAGTGCGCCAAAAGTCTAACCTTTTTTTTATTGTTACTCCAATTCCCAGCCTCTGATTATTATAAGTCGGGATGGTGTGATCTTTGCAAAGCTCCGTGATTTTTCAGGAGTGGTGATGAAAGTGGGTTGCTTGGAGATCGTGGATCTCTGGGACTCCGCGCGCAATCGTTGCGCCAATTCTCCAAGAAATAGGAGGGCTGTCATTTTCTTTTACTGATTTTGTAATTCAACATGTTGTACGATCTTCTAACACTCTAGCCCACCTATGTGCGAAACATGCTTGCACATTGGAGGTTACGAGTTGTGTCAAGCCTGATGGCTGACCGGGTAGGAGCATGTGTTAGTTGAATAAAGCCCTGAATTTTCATGCAAAAAAATATTATTATAAGTCGGTCGAGGTGTGTTCCGTCAAAAAAAAAGTCGGTTGAGGTGTAGCTAACTTATAATCCGCAAGTTAAGTACTGTACGTGATCTCTATAGTCGGTCACGTGAATTACGAGCCCTAGAGAAACCTGCCATTATATACGAGTATATAGTAGCCAAATACTACTAGAAGCCACCTATCCCAGATCGACGGCATAATTGTAGGATCTGATCGTAACAAACATGGCTTCGTCCTCGCCGCCAGGAAGCAGAGATCGCCTGAGCGAGCTCCCGGACTTCCTGCTGGGCGACGTCCTCGCCTTCCTCCCTAACAAGGAGGCCGGCCGCGCGGCCGCGCTTTCCCGCCGGTGGCGCCACATCTTCTGCAGCGTTGACACCGTCTCCTTCGCGGAGCGCTCGGGCGCGAGGGCCCAAGACTGGACCACCTTCTACTACGAGGCCAAGGAGAAGAAGAGCTGCAGCTGGGAGCTCCTCGACGATGTCTGGTCGGCGCTGCTCTGCCGCCGCCGCTGTGCCGGTACCCACGTGCCGCTGCGCAGCTTCCGTGTCGCCATGGACAGGTGCCACTGGTGGGACCAAAGCCATGTCGACCAGTGGCTAACCTGCGTGCTGCGCCACAGCGGCCAGGAGCTCCACCTCGACCTGCGCTTCCGCCTCGGCCCGATCTGTGAGCACGACAGCAATGGCGACAATTACCGATCTAGGCGGAGGCGAGATGGGTGGTATGACCTGCCAACAAAGCTCTTCTCCTTCACGGGCATGCGCTCGCTGTGCCTTAGCTACTGCAGTCTGAATCTACCGGCGGCCATCCTCCTGCCGTTCCTTGAGACGCTGCGTCTGACGGGCGTTGAGAGAGATTCCGATATCCAGAGGTTGATTGCGAGCTGCCCCCGCCTAGTCGACCTGACGCTAGAAGCCAACAGCACTCTAGGGAGAGTCTCTGTTCTCGACAGACGCCTCCGCCGGTTCGCTCTCAGGTGCTGCCACAACATGGAGACGGTTGACATGGATGCGTCAGAGCTGACGTCGCTCAACTACCGTGGAACGGTGCCCAAGGAGTCGCTTCTGTCTCTCCACGGTTTACCGGAGATCATCCCATCGTGCACTGTCGATTTCTGCCAAGTCCCCCCTGGAGAGGCGGAGCACGCCAGGATCAAAACCTTTCTCGAGAAAATCTCCGGTGCCAAGCGCCTGCATCTGCACTATAGATGCCTCGAGGACACATCCTTCGAGGGGTTCCCGTCGTTCCACAACCTGACGCGGCTGGCGCTGCAAGGTCCACTCCAGAGACCCAGCATGGTGTGTGCGATCCTGGAGCAGACACCCAACCTGGAGATCCTCTCGTTTTTCATGGAGTTATCTGTGGTTCCCGAGGGTTTCACCGTTCCGGAAGAGTCGAGCTTCTTCTCTGTCCTGTGCTTGCGGAACCGGGTGAGGGAGATCAACATGGTGCACTACGAGGGTGACGTGCTGCAGAGGACGATGGCATGGCTCTTGTTTGGGAATGCGCTTGTTCTTGAGAGGCTGTGTGTTGTGCTCGCCAAGGGGACATTCACGTTGCAGGATGCACTCAAGAGGGAGATAGAAAGCTGGGTGGTGGCTACCGATGCAGAACAGATTTTTCTGTGATTGAGTACCTAGTCGGTTATCTTGCATGGAGCAATCTTATTAGAATATATTCTCAAGTAACTGAGAATAATTTCGTATGTAAGATTTCAATCTCAGAGTACTCTTATGAAGGAGCATAGAGTTGTTCTTCATGGAAGATCATAATCTCAAAAATATTTTTAACAAACATGAGAACAAATAAAGTAGTACTACGATTATCTGATGGTGGATGGACCATCCAGTCTTGTACTGTTATTATTATTTTTGGTCGGGAAAGAATAATCTCAAAATATTTTTCTGACAAACAGTGAGAACAAAATAAAGTACTACTTTTGTATGTACTGCGCATTTCAGTATTTACACACTTAGCGTGGGCTAGTGCTTAGCGAGCACTTTCCGATTATCTGATTGTGAATGGACCATCCAACCTTGTACGTATTGTTAGTATGGCCGGGAAAGAATAATTTCTGGTTAAACAAGTCTTTTAGTTAATCACAAAACATTGTCCATGTGAAGTGTGCCAGTCAGCGGTGTTTTTTTACATATATTTATTTTTTGACGTGCAAGCTGTCGAGATGTTTCTATTCTGGTCAGCGTTTCGGCCTTGTTAGTGAAGATGGATGGTACCGTCAGTAATGTAACCTTTGAATGCCCGCAAGGTGTTTGAGAGGGGGACAACCTGAGGCGGTACCCCTGCTGATACTGTGTAATTGTGTTTATTTTTGTTTCAAAGAATTGCTAGAGAGTTTATCGACCATTATAATTTGGAAGCAGAGAATTATGTAGTGCACTAAGTTGGTTTAACTAGAATAATCATAATACCTTAAACTTATCAATGATAAAATCCACATGCTATCTTAATACTGTGATGGCAATGATTGAACCGTGACCACTTTCCTGGTTCCTCTGTTTCAGTCCTATATATGAGCAACTAGTCAAGATATGTCAGTTCAGCTGTAAGATCTTGGAAGCGGAAATTTAAGTATCTATTTGTCTAAATTTTCATATAGTGTTAAATACTACCTCCGTCCATAATTCTTGTCGTGGTTTTGGTTCAAATTGAACTTAAACCAATTATGAAACGGGGTTTATTTAACTTACTGATATATACTGTAATATGGTTACATTTTTCTTGCATACCTTCTGTTTGTGATAATGCATATACTATGCCGTGTTCTGTTCACGTGCTTATGTTTCTTTAATGATTTGATTCAGAAATTTCCTATTGTCACCGTAATTTGAAATGACAGCTGCAACTCACTACCATTGATAACAATGTTAGGAAAGTGCAGATCTGGATAGATGGTATGTGTAAATATAGATATGATGTCAAAGAAATTGTTTAAATTAATGACAGCTAGCTGCAACTCACTATCATTTTCAGTTGAAAACAGCTAATTGATTAGATGACTGACCAATTGCTCCTTCGCTTACCCTCATTTCTTTGGAGACTCAGATCTGGAAATGTTTCTAGTCTACTTGAGCATTTATGTATTTGTTAAGAGGGTTACCACACATTCAGTGCAGGATTTTAGAATTACTTTAGTATGGGTATAAGCTGCTCCGCTCACGAGTTATATTTCAGACAGGCAATCTATATCATTCAGACAATGTGTTTGTTGCTTTGCGTGTACCGTAGATTGCGCATGACTTGTTATTAGTTGATACCAGTAGTGGGCATTCCAATGAAGATTTTTATATTGCAATGCTAGGTCGGCAAGCTGCTCTTCGGAACCAGATCCTCTGACATTCTGAAGCAAGGTCAGGTAAGCTACAATTTCCTAACTTTGCTTCCTTCAAACTATACAATTACGACTAAAATTAGTTAAAATAATTTGCATAATATAAAATTATGTTATACATTCGAAGTAATTCTATACGAACAAAATTATGGTGTAATAAAATTTAATTTAAAATTTCCGTATCTACAGTAATCACCTAAATGATTAATTCGGCTACATAATAGGGTACTTAAGCTACAGTACCCTGACTTTGCTTCATCGTTATTTCTGACTTTACTTCACAACGTTAGAGGATCCGGCTTCATGCCTTGAGGACGCTGCATGGGGTGGTGGTGTTGTTCGGCTCCACTCAGACCTCTGCCACGGGACCAGTGTCTCCTTGCTACAGATTGAGCTGGTGAGTGCTCTGAAACTCCTAAGAATTTATTTTAGGCTATCTGTCTACCATCCCCATTTCAGTCGATTGCTATTGGAACCTAGTGCGAGTGCTATAGAGAGAGGATTTTTGTAGCTCGAGCTACATGTAGCTCGTTTTTCTGAAAATATCGAAAATAATATTTTAAAGTTTTAAAAAAATCTGAAAAAAATTCCAGATGTAGATGATAATAGGATCTATCTGTATAAAAATAACAAACTCTGACAGATTGTGAGATTTTGAAAATCTACACTTAATGTCAGAATTTGTTATTTTTGCACAGCTCAAAATATAAGGTATTTTGATTTGAAAATTTTCATGATTATAGATCACAATATTGTCTACATGTAGATTTAATTATTATTTTTTAAACTTCAAAATGGTATTTCCAAATTTTTCAAAAAACAAGCTACATGTAGCTCGAGCTACACTTGTGGTTTTCTTTTTTTTTTTGCGAGAAAAAGAGAATTAATTAAATAAAAGGCGAGTTACAATCGTGATGCACAGCGTCGGCAACTTCCTGGGGGTAGTTGCTTAGCCATAAATCCGTTCTACCATGCACCCTCCCAAGTTTAGCTAGCCCATGGCTTACACAGTTCAGCTCACGACTAACCTTAGCAACATAGGAATCTCTCTCCCTAAGTAATTCACGAATAGCAGCTACTCTTCCAGCATAAACTGAAGTGTTCGGCGTCGAATCCTTGATCAGTTGTACAGCTTCCGCGCAGTCCGTTTCGACGAAGAATCTCGCGTTTGTCCACTGGTGCGTCAGTCGAATGCCTTCTTCCAAAGCAGCCAGCTCTACGTCCGTGGTGTCACGACAGTGCTCAAGCTTCCGGCACGCTGCGAGGACAACAGCACCTGCATGATCACGCACAACACAACCAATACCAGCAGCTAAGTTAGTGAAGGCCCCGTCGACATTCAACTTGAAGGACCCCGGTACCGGAGGCCGCCACCATTCCTTGGGTTTTGGGTGATCACGACCTGGAGCCTTCTTACACTTGTGGTTTTCGGAGTGCTATAGATCTTTTTCTTGTGAACGGAACTTCTAGCTTCTCAATTGATATACAGAGATATGTTAAGTTTGTCTAGTGCATTTCATATATCTTTGTTGGTCGAGATATGTTAAGTTTGTCTAGTGCATTTCATATATCTACTTAAGAAAGTGTAATGCATTATATTAATCATATTTGTAAGTTAGTGACAACCCGGCCATTCATATACACATATTAGGGCCATCAAACTCTTACGGTGATGTAGTGAGCTTGAGCCTCGCTAGGCTAGGATAACCATTCGGTAACCGAAAATTAGCTAGCTTTTGGCAACAATATGTCCTTCAACTGCCGTGGAAACCTTGCCGATGGAGGACACCCAAATTGGCTCTCCCGCACCGGCAAAAAACGTGATTGTGAGCGACTGCGCGTGGTGTGGCAGTTAACTACTACCTCCATTTCTATGAGTAGGACACGTGCCTATTTTAAAACAAACTTTGACCAAAAGAAATGAGCAACAATATATCGATAATATAGCACATAGTTGTCTGCGGCTTTTACAAAAATCGCATTTGCCAATGAGCAAATTGCGAAGTTCTGGAAGGATATGTGGCTTAATGGATCGACTCCTGCAGAGGTTGCTCCATTGCTCTTTCGATTGGCTAGAGGAAAATCTATTTCTGTCGTTGAGGTGATTAGCAATGAACAATGGCTTTGGGGCCTCTCCCGGATTTCCAGTGAAGAGTTGCGCCAATTCCTGTAGCGCTAGATCCTGTAGCGCTAGATGCAATTCAATACCTCCCGACTATGAGTGGGCAGTATTCTGTTTAGAGCAACTCTAGCAGACCCTCATCTAGCCCTAACCTGCAAAATAACCACCGCTTTGCGGGTTGAGGCCTTGAGGAAAAAAAAACGTGCAGACCAGACCCTCCATCCGTCGCTGGCCCACAAATAAATTTGGGGGCGCCGCCATCCGCGCGCCCACTACTTGCACTTGTGGGGGTTGAAAGGGCAAACCGAGCCCGACGAGGCGTTGGCGGTAGGACATTTCAGCCCGCGCCCTGCGAAATCTCCTCTGCGCCGCTATCCGCTGCCGCAGATCCCGACTGCTCCACGAGTCCCCCGGCCGATTCTGACCGCGGGCATGCTGCCCACACCCCCCGTCCCCATTCCCTGCCGATGAAGGTCCGCGGAGACCGCATCGGGGCACCCCGTAGCCGCCGCCGCCGCGGCACAGAAGCCGCTGCCGGATTCCGGCCCCTCGGCCGCTCCTCCGAAGGTATGCAGCCGTTCCTCTGCCTCTCCGGTCGCCGCAACTCCTGATCATAGCTAACCCCACCGTTCGCAGATGGCGGGTTCTCTCAATGATATTAATGTGTTGCAAAGGTTCCATATCTTTTCTAACCTTGTTAGCGACAAAGCTTCGGCTTGCAACTACACCGTCAATGGCCATGAATATAACATGGGATATTACCTTGCGGATGAGATTTATCCGGAGTGAGCAACACTTGTGAAGACCATTCGAAATCCCGAGGGTCGAGCGGAGGCCAAACTTGCAAAGGCACAAGAGGCAGCCCGGAAAGATATTGAGAGAGCTTTTGATGTTTTGCAAGCAAGATTTGCTATAGTTCGAGGTCCTACTCGTTTTTGGGACAAAGGTACCCTCATCATGACTACTTCTGTGATTCTTCACAACATGATTATTGAGGATGAGAAGCACTTGAATTTGGAGTTCTTCTTTGATAATGATGGTACCCGTGTGAAGCCATCTAGAAATCCGGATAAAATCCAAGAAACATTCCGGAACATTGAGAACCGAGCCACCCATCGTCGGCTCAAGGAAGATCTCATTCAATACCATTGGCGTCGTCATGGTGGCCGGTAGTACCACTCTTATTTTCATTTCATATTCATTCATGTATGTTATAAACATTTATTTGTATTGTAAACCATTAGTTATTTGTTTAATTTGTTGGATTAGAACTATTCTTGTAAATTATATTTGTTTGTATGTGATGTAATATGTGAACAACAAAATTTATTTGTGTGTGATGTAATGAATTTGATGTATTTTTGTTCCGGATACGGTTCGCTGTTTGCGGGTCGAAACAGCGCGGGACGGAACAGACCCTGCAGCTAGGGATGAAAGTGGAGCGAAAACTTTCCGACTTTTCGGTGGAAAAACGGAAACGGAATGAAAATATGAAAACAAAAAGGGAAATATGTGGAACAAAAATGGAAATGGAAATTTTTTGGCGAAAGTGGAAACGGAAATGGAACGGCGTTTTCCGGCGGAACAGATGCGGAAACAGAAGTTTCTGTTTCCGACTTATACGAAATTTCCGTTTTATGGTTGTTTTGCATGGCCAATCTAGCAGATCTAATATGTGACCTTATCATATTGAACTATCAAAGCAACCCACCCCTACTCTCCAATTACACTGAGTAATCTTGACAGGTTTGAAGAACAAGATTTTCGTTTTACTTAACTTGCTTGAGTGTTGCTGCATGATTCAGGTGGTCTTTTGATTTCGATAATCATCCGCTTTTCGTCCGTGTTCGTACCGTATTCGTTCCATTTCTGTTTTTGGAAGTATCTATTTTCATATTTATTTCTGGTGTTTCTATATTCGTTTCTGCTTTCGCATAAAAATATGAAAACAAATGTGGCACCACTTAGTTCCGTCCGTTTCCGCTCCGTCTTCATCCCCACCTGCAACCGCGGCCTGCAAACAGCGGATGTAGGCCAGACTGAACTCGCGGATGAGATTTCAAAAATGGAGGGGCCTGCTAGAGTTGCTCTTAGTCGGCATATGAGTTTCAGTTTTTTGGCCCGGTTGCAGCAACTCCATCTAGAAAACATTCGCAGGCAAAAGTGGAAGACAAGATAAAGTTCTTTCTCTGGTTAATGTTGCGAAAGAGGTGGTGTGCAGCTATGCCAAGGAGGTTTGTGCGATCCGTCGCCGTCACTAATGCACCATTGGCAAGGCTTAGAGCATGTCTAGCAGGCCCCTCAAAACGCTGGTACCCCGTATTATTCTGGCGGGATAGGGGGTGAGGGCAAAATGAGCCGTCTGGCCGGCCCCGGACCGTATCGGCAGAATACAGAGCCCGTCAAACCCACCCCGCCGCCCCCTACAAATAGAGGGTGAAGATGCGAGTGGGGGTCCAACCCCTCACTCGCAACCCTAGCCCCGCCGTGCGCCGCCGCCAGCAATTTCCACTCCGGCGAGCAATTCCCACGCGCACGTCGCCGCATTTGCACCGTCGCCAGCCATGAGCGCACATCGTTAGAGCAGCCTCTTGCCCGCCGCCGGATCGAAGCCGGACACGGTGGAGGAGGCGTGGCGCCGCCACTGCAAATTTTCCGCCGCCGGGAGTCGACGTGCGGCGTGCAAGTACGTCGGCTCCCAGTGGATGCCGCCGACGCTCTGGGACTTCCCGGAGGGCGGCCGCTACCACAAGGTCGACCCGCCGTTGAAGCCGATGAGCGGCGGCGATTTCGAGAAGTGGCGGCGCGGGTGGGAGCAGGAGCGCGCGTGGAAGGCCGCATGGGAGCAGAAGCACGCGTGGGAGGGGAGCTCCAGCGGCGGAGCGCCGCGAGCCGGCGACGAGGAAGAGGAGGCGGAGGAGGGGGAGGACCCCCTCTTCTTGGAGGCGGTGGCCGCGTCCAAGAAGGAGGCCGCCGACAAGGCTCGGGCGGAGGCGAAGGAGGCGGCGCAGGCCATCGCCGCCGTCAATGAGCTGATGGCTCGGGAGGCCGCCGACACCACTCCGCTTATCATCCTCGACGACTAGGCTAGCATTGTAGAAGTCGCGATCCAGTAGGATCGCGCAATTTTGTATATCCACTATCTATGATCAATGTGAAGAACTATCTATGAATTCTCCCGGGTTTGCATTTTTAAAAATACGGGGTGAAATAAGGGGTCTGTTAGACGGAATGGTTCGTGCGTAGCAATTTTTTTAATACAGACCCTGTATTCGCTCGATACGGGGCGAGCAAATACAGAGTCTGTTAGACATGCTGTTAGTGCTCAGACATCGTCAGTTCGAGGATGGTGGAGCAAGATCCAGCACTCTGTTCCTAAAGGCCAAAAACACAGACTGCTAAGCTCGCTTGCTACACCGTTTCGCACACCACCACTCGTTTTAGTTTTCACCGTCGGCTGACCCGAACCAATGCAAAGAGGTAATATTCAGACCGCACGCAGACGCAGTATCGTCGTTCCGATGCCCGACGAAGTAGAGAGCGTGCGGCGAGAGGATCCGCAATGAGCATCCCTGTATTCTTTCAGCTGAACACGCGCGCCACAGCCGCCCATGGCCAAGAGCCGCTCCGAATCTGCACCCCTTCCGCCCTCCTTCCCGCGGCCACGAGCGTCCACCTTCGTGCCGCCGATACGCCTCCGCTCTTCGAAGGTCCGGCGACGCAGTGCTCTTCCGATGGGCGGGGACGTCAGCTTCCTTACTGGTCCAGCTGTGGGGTGGGCTCCCTGCTCCCCGAGAAGACGCGAAGATGAGGTCTGGTACGTGTTCGACCAAATGGTTCACTGCCCTATTTTCCCCCCTTTTCCTTAATTTTACAAGATTCAGAAAATCATGATCCAAGTACACCAAGTTTCATAGCAGTTCTTCCGGAACCTCCCGGTGCCATCCACGCCAACAAGGGCTCTGGAAACTTGAGTCTCATTCCATAAGTCTGCACAAAGTTACCTATTATTGGGGCAAGCTTGATCGCTAATTTACAGCACGTTTTTGTATACTTTGTCTTCTATATGCTTTCAAGTTTATCGACTGATATTTTTCAGTTTTAATGCTGAAATGTTGATAATGTTAGTAATTTATACCATTTTTATGAATACTTAGTGTCTTAATTTTGAGTGAGAATGCCACAGACTGCTCTTGCATCTCAGCCTTGTTTTTTGAGTGAGAATGCCAGACTGCAAGGTGCCTTGAATGATTTTCTACTTCTTCCATTCGTGTTATCACAGTCACAGGTCTGCAATTCTCATATGACATTCCTTGCACTATGGGCTTACTGTATTGGTGATTTGAATCTGTTAAATGTGCGTTGAACAATGTATAAGTGTTGTTTTCCAGTTTAACTACTGTCACAAAAGTACCTTATCCCTTCTAATATTGATTACTTTTGATCTGCAGGGTAACTGGTTCGTGTTTACTTCGAAAAGTACCTTCGCTAGCATTAAATTATCCATACATGAGCAGCTTCGAGTTGGTGCAACATTGTGGTACTTATCTATCATTTCTGAGCTAGTTATCTATTTAATTATGCTGAACTATTTTCATGCATTCATTTCTATGCCCTAAATCACTTTCAGTCTGACATTCAAACCTTATGATATGTTATACATGGATGACGGTTGTTCGGTGAAATGACATGTCACATGTAGTGAGCTATGATGTTTTATTTTTCTTTCTTAATTGTATTCTCATACCTTTCATGATTTTATTTGAGCAACAATGATCTGGTGAGAGCATTGTATTGCTAATGCATCCAGATGCCAACAACTCAATTTTGTCAACTGATTTGCATGCCATGTTCATCAGATCCTGTTCACATAGTTTATGATCAAGTAGCTTGATTAGTTTCTGTGCCGTTTCCTATCTCAATAAACTGTCAGTTTTTCTTTTCAAACCATGCAGGAGAACTGCATGTTTTTCTTTTCCCCCTATCCATGGCTAGTTCTTTGGTGATACTCCACTCCTTTAGATCTCTCTACGGATTTCTTCCATGTCAAATTTGTTCTACCCCGACCTCTCTTGAAATTATCAACACGCTTTAGCCGTCCGCTATGCACTGGAGCATCTGGAGGCCTGCGCTAAGTATGCCCAAACCATCTTAAACGATGTTGGACAAGTTTCTCTACAATCGGTGCTACCCGAACTCTGTCTCGAATATCATTATTTCGGACTCGGTCCCTCCTTGTGTGGCCACACATCCATCTCAACATGCGCGTCTCCACCACACCTAACTGTTGAACATGTCGTCTTTTAGTCGGCCAACAATCAGCACCAGACAACATTGCGGATCGAATTGCCGTCCTAGAACTTGCCTTTTAGCTTTTGTGGCACTCTCTGGTCACAATGAATGCCAGAAGGTTGGCGCCACTTCATCCAACTGGCTTTGATTCGATGGTTCACATCTTTATCGATGTCCCCTTCCTTTTGCACCATTGACCCCAAATATCGAAAGGTGTCCTTCCGAGGCACTACCTGCCCATTAAGGCTAACCTCCTCCTCATGTACTCGGTTTTAGTTCTACTAAGTCTAAAACCTTTAGATTCCAAGGTTTTGTCTCCAAAGCTCCAACTTCGTATTGACCCCCGTCCGACTATCATCTGACTAGCACCACATCATCCGCAAAGAGCATACACCATAGGATATCTCCTTGTATATCCCTTGTGACCTCATCCATCACCAAATCAAAAAGATAAGGGCTCAAAGCCAACCCCTGGTGCAGTCGTATTTTAATCGGTAAGTCATCAGTGTCGCCATCACTTGTTCAAAAACTTGTCACAACGTTATCGTACATGTCCTTGATAAGGGTAATGTACTTTGCTGGGACTTTGTGTTTCTCTAAGGCCCACCACAAGATATTTCGTGGTATCTTACCGTAGGCCTTCTCCAAGTCAATGAACACCATATGCAGGTCCTTCTTTTGCTCCTTGTATCTCTCCATAAGTTGTCGTACCAGGAAAATGGCTTCCATGGTTGGCCTCCCGGCATAATACCAAACTAATTTTTGGTCACGCTTGTCATTCGTCTTAAACAGTGCTCAATGATTCTCTCCCATAGCTTTATTGTATGGCTCATCAGCTCCCCTTGTTCTTGAAGATTGGTACTAATATGCTCCATCTCCACTCTTCTGGCATCTTGTTTGCCCAAAAAATAAGGTTAAAAAGCTTAGTTAGCCATACTATCGCTATGTCTCCGAGGCCTCTCCACACCTCAATGGGGATACAATCAGGGCCCATTGTCTTTCCTCCTTTCATCATTTTTAAAGCCTTCTTGACCTCATACTCCTGGATTCGCCGCACAAAACGCCTGCTGGTATCATTAAAGGAGTCATCGAGTTCAATGGTAGAGCTCTTGGTCTCCCCATTGAACAGCTTGTCAAAGTACTCCCGCCGTCTATGCTTAACATCCTTGTCCTTCACCACTGATACATCCTTGATGCATTTGACCTGGTCAACATCCCTCGTCTTCCTCTCTCGAATCTTAGTCATCTTATAGATATCCATTTTGCCTTCTTTGTGTCTAAACGTTGGTAGAGGCCCTCATACGCACAGCTCGCTTTAGGACCTTCTTTGCCATCTTGTACTTCTCTATGTTGTCTGCACTCCTCCTAACAAGTACAAGCGATGGAAACAATCCTTCTTCTCCTTAATAGCCATATGGACCTTATCATTCCACCACCATGTATCTTTAGCTTCTCTTCTACTTTCCTTTGATACTCCAAACTCCTCTGAGGCCACCTTGCGAATACAAGTCGCCATCTTCATCCACATATTGTCTGCATCACCCTCTTCCTCCCAAGGGCCCTACTTAATGACCCTCTCCTTGAATGCCTGACCTACCTCCCCCTTGAGCTTCCACCACTTCGTTCTAGCGACTTTGGCACGCTTATTCCGCTAGACGCGAATCCAAAAGCGGAAATCAGCCACCACAAGCTTATGTTGATGGAAAACACTCCATGTATCACCTTGCAATCTAGGCACACACCTGTCTTCTCTTCTCGAGAGGATGAAATCAATCTGGCTACACTATTGTCCAATACTAAAAGTCACTATATGTGATTCTCTCTTTTTAAAGAGGCGCAACTAGTGGAGGCGGCAAAATGTGCGTTGTATATTGACTTCGAGGAGTAAGTTCCCTTGGGATCCCATGACCAAAACCAAACATCCTCGTCTTCTGCCAATAAATTGATGGAACTAATTTCTTCGCAAATAGCCAAGATTCGATGAAAAGTTTGAATAATGATCGTTTTCTTAATATCATCCAACCAGGAGCTGTTGGAGATGGCATCGGCCACTGTTTTCCTAGCTCTGATGATTGGATTGACGTTTTGGAACACATTTGGAGCGATCTCCTCTTCCGTTCTGCCATTAAGCCATTTATCCAGAAAAAAACATCTTTTATCGTTCCCCTAATGTAACCCGAGTAGCTGCATTGAAAATCTCACTTGATCATCGAGAGGGCTAGCTAGGCTGCTCCAAGGTTTAACCTTGTCTGCTCTAAGGCCACCTTGTGATTTAGGTTGACACACAGTCTTCCAATTTACCACACAATGCCCTCCTTCAACCACTTCTGTTCCTTTCCAAAGAACGCCCGTCTTATTTTGTCAATCGCTCTGAAGACCCACGGAGAAGGATCGAAAGACATAAGAGGGAAAATAGCCATGGCGCTTAGGACCGATTGAACAAGAATCAGCCGTCCTCCTTGAGTGAGCGTATAAGTTTTCCACGCTGCAAGCCTACTCCTGATCTTATCGATTAAGGCCTGAAAATATTCTTTTCTCACCTTCTTGAAGGTGTAGGGGAAGGCCAAGATAAGTTATTGGCAGGTTCGCTATTTGACAATTCAGTAGCTCACTAATTTTTGGATCACTTCAGCCCTGCCAAAAATAGGAGAGATCAAGCTCTTGCTCATGTTACATATGAGCCCCGAAGCCCCTCCAAAAATATCCAGGGTTAACATTACTGCGACCGCATCGTTTGAGAGGCTTTAAGAAAAATGATTACATTGTCCACATATACAGACATGCGTTAGGGGATTGAATGTCCAACTGGAAAGGAGGTACTCCATTTTGTACAGCTTTCTCCAGAAGTAGATTCAGTGCATCCATAACTAGGATGAACAGCATGGGTGAGAGGGCACCGCGTTGCCTTAAACCCCGAGCAGGCCAAATCCTTGGATCTATCAATGTTTTCAATTAGCTTAATTTTGAAATTACTCTGTTTGTCTGTTTTTTTTTTTGGCCGACATGCAGATGTATATCCCTGATGACGCTTCTGATGCATGTAGGAAGTGATCTCATCAGTACATGCTAAAGTAATACCAGGATTTCTTGGAGGTACTAGTACTGAACCTACAACATCAATTACGGTATTGCTATATTCTGTAATTTTTCAAGCAGCTTAATCTAGGTGTAAATAATGCATTTTATGAAGTTGTTTCTTTGTTTCAACTCAGATTAGTATAAGTGTATAACATAGGTTTTTTTTTGTATATTCTATGGTAACTCATGTCCAATGGTTTGCCTGGGATATAGAATGTTAATAACCTTATCGGATGTATCTCTTAATCTATGAGTCGTCTGAGATACTGTTATTCTAGAATTATCTGCCTTCTGCAACGTATGAGATCATAGTAGAGTTAGTAAATTTCAGAGAAATATTCAAAGCGATGGTATCTCTTATATTCTCGATAAATAACATTTTTTTTTAAAGATCTTAGAAGTGCAAGCAACTATTGCTGCCATCTATTTACATATTACTCTGGTACGTCGATTCGACTGCCAGGATTTTAGCTCAGTTGCAATCTCATCCTTGTGTGGATAAAGTCCAGCAGCTAAGGTAACTGAGAATTCCTCCAACACTGCAGCCTTGGATAACATAAACCTTGCAAGCATCTTTTCAAATGGCAGCCCTTCATAGCTTTGAATGTTGATTCTTCTCACCTTCTGATCCAAGCACCTGATGTACATCTTCCACAAAGTGTCAGGCATTCGACCATCACACTTGACGCCGTTGCTGATGGCATGGTTGACGCCGTTGCTGATGGCACGGTTGATGCCGCTGTCCTCTGGCTCTGTATCTGACTCAGAGTCAGACAAATACATGGAAATCTTCTTCTTTGGTGGCTCTGGATCATGTGGATCTTTAGGTAACAAGGACAGTACTTCCAGGTTCTGGGTGTTGAGAAGCAAGGCAGCGACAGATCGGATGGCATGGTCGGTGAGCAAGCAGCCCTGTAGGCCCAGCTGCCTGAGGTGGGGTAGGCCACGCATGACGGTCGTAAGCAAGCTGCTGTAGTAAGCCATTGATGGGCACAAGGAAAGGTCAAGGTGCATCAGGTTTTTGCAGCGGCTGATGAGCGTCGTGATTGGAGCAACGTCCCGTGGTTCTATCCTGGAGAGGTTGTCGCTGAGTTCAATCCTCACCGCGACGACCGTAGCGTAGTTTGCGACCACAATAAAGGACTGCCCGGAGGGAGGAAGGCAGCCTTTGTAGTGCAGCGATCTCAGGCAGGTGGTTTGCAGCTTGACGCCAGCAGCATTGTGGCAGCGGATCATGGCGAAGCTCCGCAGGCATGGGCTGGTCACCGTGATCTCTTCCTTGATGTCTGGGCACTCCTCCAGCGTCAGGTTGGCAAGGTGCGGGCAGCTCGAGAGCAGTTGCTGCAGCATGCGACCTTTGTCCATGATCCTTGTGAGGCAGAGCGTCTCCAGCGACGCCATGTCCACGCTTCCAGGCAGGTCGAGCGTCCAGCTCGTCAGGCTCAGGTGGCGGAGCCCGCTGCAACCGAAGATCCTGCGCGGCGTGTAGTAATCCGCGTTCCTTTGGTGTTCAAAGGACCTGAAACGGTGCCTAGATGGCTCTTTGTGCCCGTGCTTGAGGTCGAGGTCCTCGAGGCCGGAGTTCACGGCGGTGGCGACCCACTGGTCCACCATCAGGTCGTCGCAGTCTACCACGGTGAGGCGGAAGGTGCGGATCGGTGTCGTGGCTCCCTTGCAGAGGATGGCGCTGGCCACCTGGTAGTAGAAGCAGACCGTGATGTAGTCACGGAGGTCGCTCCGACCACCTGTGTCGACGAGGTCGACGACGGGGACGCCCTCGTAGACGTCGCGCCACCGGCGGGAGAGCACGCTGGTGCGCACGGCCTCGACGGAGATGAGGTGGGAGAGGACGTGCTCCAGCGCCCTGTCGGGTAGAGCACTCAGCCGGTCGCCTCCCTGCCTGTGCGACGCCGCCATATTCGTCCAGATCAAGATGCGATCGATGTTGATCGATCAATGGGTTCTCTCTTCTCTGTTGCCGAGTTGTAGTATTAGTAAAAAAAAATCTGCTGATTCGTAGTCGGTTCCTGTCCCAACTGATCCCGCAATTTACGTGATTAATTTGTTTTGAGTCGGTCACGATACGAGATTGCCTACCTAGCGAACCCTTGCCTTATATTGGCATCAACCATGCCCAGACCGATCTACGGCGTAATTGCCGGATCGCATCCAAACAACCGGGCGAGCTATCGATCGATCGACATGGCTTCGTCTGGACGCAGAGATCGCCTGAGCGACCTCCCGGACTTCCTGCTGGGCCACGTCCTCTCCTTCCTCCACAACGAGGAGGCCGGTCGCGCGGCGGCGCTGGCACGCCGGTGGCGGTACGTCTTCTCCAACGTCCACACCGTCTCCTTCGAGGAGCGACCGGGCGAGAGGGACGCCGACTGGGACACCTTCTACTACGAGGCCCCGGAGAGGAAGAGCTGCAGCGGGGCGCTCCTCGACGGCGTCAGCGCCGCGCTGCTCTGCCGCCGCCGCTGCGCCGGCACCCATGTCCCGCTGCGCCGCCTCCGCTTCGGCTTCGACAGCTGCCACGGCTGGAACCAACTCCACGTCGACCACTGGCTCGACCATGTGCTACGGTACAGCGGCGAGGAGCTCCACCTCGACCTGCGCTTCTGCCTCGGCGGGATCTGCCACCGCGGCCGCTACGAGGAAAAAGAGGAGGTGGGCAGCGGCTCCGACAACTCCGATGATGATGACGAGCACAGGAGGTGGACGAGAGGGTGGTCATACGTCCTCCCAAGAGGGATCTTCTCCTGCACGGCCCTTCGCACGCTCTGCGTCGGCTACTGCCGGCTGAAACTACCGGCCACCGTCAGCCTGCCTGTCCTCGAGACGCTGTCCATCACGTCTCCCCGCTGCGACGGCCGGCGAAGCATCCAGCGCCTTATCTCGAGCTGCCCTCGCATCGTTGACCTGACTCTGGAGGCCATCAACCGCCTCACTAGAGTCTCCGTCCTCGACAAACGCCTCCGAAGGTTCGCCCTCCGCTGCTGCCACAACCTCAAGTCGGTCGACATCGACGCGTCCGAGCTCAAGTCTCTGGACTACTCTGGCTCGGTTCCCGCCGAGTCGCTCGTGAAGCTCCACGGCTACCCTGTGACCATACCTTCCTGCACCATCAATATCTGCGAAGCGCCCTCAAAGGAGGAGGAGCACGACCGGTTCATAAGGTTTATGGAGAAAATCTCCGGCGCCAAGCACCTGCATCTGCACCACCAGTGCCTGCCGCTCAGATCGTTCAAGGGGTTCCCCTCGTTTCCTTTCCTGACGCGGCTGGCGCTGCAAGGTGCCCTCCAGAGCCCTGCCGCAGTGCGTCAGGTCCTGGAGCAGGCATCCAACTTGGAGATTCTCTCGTTCTTTATGGAGTGCTCTAAGGTTCCTGACAACCTCGCCGCTCCCGACGAGTCGAGCTTCTCGCTCCCGTGCTTGCGGAGCCGGGTGAGGGAGATTAACATGGTTCATTACCACGGTGACGAGCTGCAGAGGATGATGGCCAGGCTCTTGTTCAGGAATGCGCTTGTTCTCCAGAGGGTGTGCGTCGTCATGGTGAAGGGGCCATTCGCGGTGCAGGATGCACAGCAGAAGGAGATCCAAAGCTGGCTGGTAGCTGCCGATGTTGACAAGATTTTCCTGTGATCGGTTAATTAGTTGGTTATATCTTTCATGAAGGGACCTACTTAGAATAATTTTGCAGTAAGCACATACATTGTGTTACCTGTAGTGCATGACCGAAGGTGCTTTTCTTCTGAAAACATAGAACCTTAATCACTTTTCTTAGGTTGGATGCATTTTCATGGGACACGTATATGCTGTAAGGACAAAGTGTTACAGGTTACTGTTTGTGGCATAAGTTATATGCATCTTACTAATCGATTAGTTGGTTTTCATTTCATGAAGGAACCTGAGAATTATTTTGCAGTAATCACATGCCCTGTGTCATGAGTTGTCGTTCATGGAGGAACCTGAGAATTATTTTGCAGTAATCACATGCCCTGTGTCATGAGTTGTCGGGATATCTTATATGGTAAATAGAACAAGTGTGTCAGATAGCACGTAGATCAGAAGGTTAAACGAGTAGTAAGGCATAGCTGGAAGAATTGGCTCGGTTATGTACTTATGTCATGGAAATTAAACAGCATTGCAGGGCGTGTGAACTTTCACAGCATGGATCCTGAACATATTCACACCTCGTAACAACAGATAAGTTGTACTCCCTCCGTTCCATATTAGTTGTTGCTGATTTAGTAATATGGAACCGAGGGAGTATTAGTTTAGCGCATTATCTCTATCTCTATCTCTACTACTTATAAAGTCACAAACATGTTTAGATACATTTAATCTTAGCCATCTATACAGTCTAATCTAATCTCTACTATGTCTATCTCTACTACTTATAAAGGCACAAACATGTTTGGATACATTTAATCTTAGCCATCTATACAGTCTAATGTTAAGCACAACTCAACAAATTGCTCCGCTAATCTTTTGTAAAAAAAACTCTCCATTAATTTCTCTAATCAATGTGCGGCTATGCTTAGGGTCTTACCCTAATCAATGCCCCGCTAATTTCTCTCTTTCTATTACAAATTAGTTTAAATGTTTGCCAATCGCACACCCTAATTACATAGACACCCTTGATTGCGCAGATTTGTTTCCACCTGAATCACATTGATTGAAGACCCTAATTCCGTGATCTCGACGACTCTGCGCTGCTCTATTTTTGATCGGTCGTCAGGCATCCCTGGATGCGTGGACCGCTGCGTGCGGCTCCGAGGAGTAGACTCTCCTCACCGTGCCCGCCAAGAAGGCCTACCGGATCTGGCCGATTCAGCTCACCGGCCGGCCCCTGCAAGAAGAAGATCAAGCTGCAAACAATTTGGTCATATTTTCTTTCTTACTTTCCCACGTGCGTCTAGAATCTAGGGTTCAGTACATTTGCACGATCCGCGTGCTGGTTAGATTGCATGTACGAGTGGGCGGGCAGGGAGCCAGTGGATGTACATCTATGGCGGCGTCATCGATGGTACTGGGCAGGAGTGGTGGGCTCGCTTCTGCAAGCGCAAGAAGACCCCGTCCCAGGTGCGTATGACAAGCTTTTTTCTTTCTTTTTGGAAACGTATCTCTAAAGAACCAATCGATCATTTTATTTTGATGCATTTTCTTGAGACAAGTACAGTACTATATGCACTAAGAAAAAAATGTTACTGATTACTATTTTGAAGGAAAGTATTTCACAGAATGAACTCTAATGTATCCACTAGCAACGTTAAGCGACCAGATCATGCAAGCAGTTTGTTTGAACAAATGACTTATGCAAACAATTGATCTGGATTGACAAGGAACACGAAATTTGGACAGTAGGATGTGTGCATTTTCTTAAAAAATAAATCAAATATTAATCTTGTTGTATTCATGTGGCTGGACAAAGAAAGCATACTGGTTAATTCAGGTATATTCCTAATGCTAATTGTCCCATTAATAATTTTCAAGATCTTTACACCCTAGTGTCTTTCTGACCATTTGGTGAATAATTTCAGAAGCGATGCAACACAAGTTTTGCATATGCTACTGGCATACTCTTATGTATTTTAGGGAAAAGCTAATGATTCGAGTCCATTTAATTCATCTTAAATGATAGTTAATTTGCAGTGTAATTCTTGTGCTGTCTTGTCATACAATTTTCTTAAACATTGAAACACATGCTTCTTTTGTTTGCAGGGTCATGGTTCATGTTTACTTCGAGATCTGGGTAACATTCGATTGTGCAAACATGGACAACTTCGAACTGGTGCAGACTTGTGGTACTTATCTATCATTTCCGGGATAGGTATCTACACACTCTGTTTCTAAATATAAGACCTTTTTGAACTCCCAAAATGTCTTATATTTAGGAACAGAGGTAGTATTTGATTCTGCTGAGCTATTTTCATGACCATTCATTTCTATTCCTCAAGTCATTTTCAGTGTTGACATGGTATCAAGTATTCACATCCAATAGGTTGTACCTCGATAACCACTCTTCAATTAAATAGAATTTCACGTATATTGAACTCTGATGATTTGGTCAGAGCCTTGCATTGTTGTGGATTTATCCTGATGTTAATAACTCAATTCTCCCAACCGATTTTGCATGTCATGTTCAACAGATCCTGTTCACGTGCCTAATAAAGGAGTAGCTTGATTAGTTTCTTACATACATTGATCTCTGATATTTTGTCTCAACAAAGTGGCAGTTTGAAAAGCAACTTAATCATATATTCTATTCTGTTCCTTGTGTATGGAACTCTCTAATGAGTTCTAATAATGCATAGATACTTTTCTTAATTCTATTGCAGATCATGTAGAACTACTGTTGAATGAGAAATAAACTGTCAATAATCTTGATGCAACTTAAATTCTAGTTACCCTGTGCGATGCAGTTTCAATTCTGTCAGCTTGTTGTGTTACTTGCTTTCATTTATCGTAGAAGTTTTGGCCTTCTGCAATTAGGACCAAGCTCTATTGCAGTGTGCTATCATGTCCGATATGTCCAACTATAGTGCCAGTTAGTTAGGTTCTGATGTCACTAAAAAATAAAGTAGGTTTAACAGACAAACATTCAAGCAAATGATATCTATTGTATCATGTTGTTACTAAAAGAAATCACACTAAATTTTTCTCCTGATCTTAGGTTTTACAGGCAGAGGGGAAGCTGAGTCGGCGGACTCGGGCAATGGCGGAGGGCGGTGTGGCTGCCGACGGTGAGGTGTGGTGCTCTGCTGCTGCCTCGATACCGGTAGTGGCGGGGCGGCGTCCCCTTGCTGCGCTCGCGTCGGCAGCACATCTAGGCTCGGGTGCAGGCCGATGGGCTTTGGCGGGCCGAAGGTGCTGGGGGAGTCTAGGAGGAGCAGCAGGGCATGGCGGCGTTGCAGTGCGACAGGGCGGCGTTGCTTGCGCTGTGCTGCAGCGAGCGGGGTGACATGCGGACCTACGATCTGGGCCCAATCTGCCTTCAAGGCGGAGGGGATGGCTGCCGGTTCAGCCGGCCATAGATAGAGGAGGGCTAGTAGGTGCGGGCTGTGCTCCTGGTGGTGGGCCCAATCTGCGGCAGTCTGTGGCGGATGGTGGTGCTTCTCTGGCGGGCAGGTTCCTTGGTGGTGGTGCTTGGTGGGCTTGTCGGCGTTGATTGCGGAGGGTGTGCAGTTGGGTGAAAATCCTGTCTCGGTTCTGTGACGGGCCAGCGATGGCGGCGGTTGTGGCGATCGTTGACCTTCCTGGAAGCAATGCTCAGGGCGATGTTGTTTAACAGTGAAGGCGTGAACACAACCATTTCAGTAGGCATTGGTAACCATTTCAGTAATAATCCACACACCCGCTCCAGGTGGCAGTATAGCCCATCCCACGGGCAGCGGGCCTACGTCACCGCGCTCCGCCTGGCAAAGGCCGGACGATGATCCTGGGCCGGGGGCGTTTTTTCCCTCCCTAGGTGCTCCAGCTGCGTGGGCTTGCTGACCACAAGTGAGGTCTTCGACGAAATGCTTCAATGCTTGTTTTCCCCTTTCTCATTTTTTACATGTTTTCTCACATTCTCAAAAATCTTCTTGCCATATTTGCCAGAAAAAAAATGAGCCAGCTGTAACCTCATTCTGTTAGACTTGGATCTGGGAGGAACAGTTCAGTAAGTATGTGGAAGAAATGGTGAAACTCAGGTGTGTTGCCGAAATCCGTGCTCTCCGCGATGCTATGGAAGCGGCGGCTACCAATCAAATTTGTTCCAAGGATGAGCAAACTGCTCTGTTGCGTGGTGAGCTAGCTTCCACGAACACAAGTTAGTCTGCTGATTGTGCTTTGGTGCATTTATCTTTGTTCTAGTTATCTGTTTTGTGTTGTAGCGTTAGGCAATTCATGTGTGGCTGTTTTTATTTTGTGTTGTAGCATTAGGAATGTCCAATCTGGGTGTTATGACCACCGCAACACCTTGTTTGTGTATCAGTCGAAGTATGAAATCTGCTTGGATCATTTGTCTCTGTCATGGCATGGTGATGTTATAAAGACAACCTGATCACAATAGGTGCAGGAATTTAGATTTTGCTATTTTTAGACATGAGAACAACCCCTTTCTGTGCAGAGTAAAAAGTTTAGGTACCATTTCAGGGAGCTGCCTCAGTAGGCGCATGGGCATCCAAGGTACCCACGGTTTGCACAAGCCTCCGTTCTTATCTTCAAGAACACAGCCAGGTCTCTACCTCTCCACACTTTCCCACTTTCCCCTTCCCCTTCCCTTTCCCCTTCACCTCCCCATCATACTCCGCCATTCCTCCTACCAAATGTACTCCTAGAGCTGCATCATAGTTCCAGGGTATGCCATAATTTATTTGGTACTTTTTCCAATCCATAGGTTGCTTTTTGGAATACTGAGTTAGTACATCTTTTCGCTTGCAGTTTTGACATGCTATATCAGATGGATCAGATCTTTTGGATTATTACTTTTCCATGCTACAACCTCTATGAGTAGTTCATGCAGTTGGTTTTGATACTTTTCCTTGCTAAGGTAGACTTGATCTGTTTGCTTGCAACTCTTTACATGCTAAGATGGTGTAGATCTGTTGTACTGTAACTTTTCCATGCTACAACCTCTATGGCTAGATCAACTTTTGTTTTGATACTTTTCCATGCTAAGGTGGAGTAGATATCTTTGCTTGGAACCTTTCTAGACACTCCATGCTAAAATTGAGTTGATCTGTTTTACTTGTTTCTTATAGAACAGTACAGGAAGTCCTTTGTTCTTGGTTCCTGTAGATATTCATTTTGGTTGAAGCTTGAAGGATCTTTTTTTAGACGACACAGTAGTGAAAATGCTTGGTTAGAGATACATTTTGGACTTCTTAATCTTAATCTAGATCTGTCCTAAGTTACCAATGCCTACTGAAATGGTTGTGTTCACGCCTTCACGGTTAAACAACATGTCCTTATTTTGTCCCTACTAGAATATTGCTTCCGATGCTTTTGTTTGGTGTAATATGTTGAAAATGAATCATGGCATGTTGTGTTTAAGTACGGACACCCCCTCCCCTTGTTTGTGTAGATCATGTAGTGTGCTTTTCCATGCATGAACTTGTTTTTTCATCAGTTGTAGTATACAGATCTGATATTTGATCTACCTCAAAATGGAAGGGTCCAAATGGAGGGAGCAAGACACTTATGCCTCTCATGGGAAGGAAAGAAGGAAAGAACTAGTAAATTGACAGCACGACAACTCCATGAGAAGTTAGACACAATTGTTGAAGATAGTGAGGCAGAAGAAAACAACAATACACAGCCCCCACAAAGTGCCGCCAAAAAAACATCTGGTACATCAAGGAGCTCCAGAAAAAGGATTGCAGGAGTCATGGCCAAATGGGAAGGAAAGAAGGCAAGAACTAGTAAATTGACAGCTCAGCAACTCAATGAGAATCTAGACACAATCGTCGAAGATAGTGAGGGAGAAGAAGACGACAAAACACACTCCCCACAAAGTGCAGCCAAAAAAACATCTGCTACATCAAGGAGCTCCACAAAAAGGATTGCAGGTGTCGTGGCCAAATGGGCCAATACTTCAAAGCCCAAGCTCCTCCATGAGATGGCTTTCCAGGGAGTGCTAGATTTCCCTCAAATCAGCAAGGTTGACCCAGAATTCACTGTTTGGTTGCTGAGGAGGGTTGATCCAATAAAACGCGTTCTCTGGATTGACGACACAACATACGTCCCAATACGCGATGTTGATTACGGTAGGGTGTTGGGCATCCCCTGTGGCAAGCTGCCGGTATGCGGACTTGGTTCAAAAGATCCAGAAGACAAGATCGACTTCATCAACTTGTGTATAGGCAGAACGGGTGGCAAAGGGGAGTATTGTAGCCTCAGAGCTGCTGAGCTCAATGTAGAGAAACAATATCATGAGCCCATGAACAAGGTGCAGTGCGAAAACTTCAAAGTGTCCTTCGTGGTATGGTTGGTCTGCAGGTGGCTCGCACCGATCAGGAGACCGAACAACGGCAGTGAGACATTCTGGGGTGCTCTGTTAAAACCAGACGAGATCTCCTGCTATAATTGGTGCGCCTTTGCTCTGGAGGCACTGTTTGATGCTGTCTATGAATTCCAGCATGATATAACATCAAAGATCAAAATTGTCGATTTGTCTCTTTGCCCCATGTTCCTCCAAGTAGGTTCTTTAACACCTCTTTCTATACTCACTTCAGGCACATTTTTCATTACGTAATGTTGGATCTAATGTTGCTGCGAGGATTTCAGATATTTTTTCTCGACTATGTGAAGAACGGGGGCATGTTTCAACCTGCAAGGATACCCCGCATAGCCGACTATGATAACCAGACAATTAGCTCCATGATTCAGGCCTTAAACGAGAAGGTATTGATTGCTTGGTTGTCATATATATAGTCAGTCTGTTCCTCTCTTTAGGCCAATATACTTATGCAAACCTATGCATGCAACACAGTTGCAACGAGATGATGTTTCAAAAAAGAAAATTAATGAAAGCGAGGCCTACACTCTGGATTCTTTTCAGAAAGCAATAGGGGCATCCAAGGTAGCTAACCCAATTTCGTGTTTATTTGTTATCTTTTTGAGACACGGGCTAGTGCAGAATAAAAATAATAATTTTCATATCTTTTAGCAGCTGGCGACAAAGAAAAAAATTGCACTTAGATGGTATGGTGCAAGTTTGCAGAGACACATACTCCTGTTACGAAGCTCAATATTCAGAGATGCCAGTGCGTTGGTCGAGAAGCTCGAAGCCGAAGAGGGTACCGATTATGAAGGATCGGATGGTCTAGGTATCAAGAGGACTGCTGATGGATACACACGCCAATCAGAAGCCCTGATAGGTGTGTAAAGTTGGCATATATCTGCCTTCTGTTTTTTTATTTACTGACGGTTGACAGAATGTGGTGTCGCAGATAGATCTGGTGCGGGTAAGGAGGCATTTCGAGACCAAACGTGGCCAACTTTTTCACTCGGCTTTTCCGATGACGACGAAGATGAACCAACAACCAGTGCAGCAGATGGCCATGAAACTTCCGTAGACTGCCAACCTGCTGTTCCTCGAGACGTTGCGCATCACATCTCCTTGTTGCGATGGCAGGAGAAGCATCCAGGGACTGATATCAAGCTGACCCCACCTCGTCAACCTGACGCTGAGGGTCATCGACCGCCTCACGAGAGTCCCCGTCATCGACAAACGCCTCCGCAGATTTGCCCTCCACTGCTGCCACAACCTCAAGTCTCTCGTCGACCTAACGCTGGAGGCCATCGACCTCCTCACAGGAGTCTCCGTCATCGACGAATGCCTCCACAGATTCATCCTCGACTGCTGCCACAACCTCAAGTTTGTCATCGACCTGAAGCTGGAGGCTATCGACCGCCTCACCCGAGTCTCCATCATCGACAAACGCTTCCGCAGAGTCTCCCTCCGCTGCTGCCACAACCTCAAGTCTCTCAACATCGATATCTTGGAGCACAGGCTGCTGGACCACTGTGGCATGGTGCCCATGGAGTCGCTTTTGTCCCTGCACTGCTACCCGGTCACTATCCCTTTGTGCACCATCAATATCTGCAAAATCCCCCCAAAGGAGGAAGAGCGCGACAGGTTCATAAGGTTTATGGAGAAAATCTCTGACAGCAGCAGGGTTCTCCTTGTTTCCTTTCCTGACGTGGCTGGCACCTATGGTTCAGATTCTTGGAGGGGTTCTCCTTGTTTCCTTTCCTGACGTTGCTGGCGCTGCAAGGTGGTGTATGCGATTCTGGAGTAGTAACCAAACCTGAAGTTGCTCTCATTTTTCATGGAGTTTCCCGTGGTTCCCGACAACCTCGTGTCTCTCGATGATCAGCTTCTTGGTCCTGTGCTTGCGGAGCCGGGTCAGGCAGATCAACATGGTTCATTAGAGGAATGCGCTTGGTCTCAAGAGGATTTGTGTTGTCTTGGTGAAGGGGCCATTTGGGTTGCAAGATGCACTGAAGGAGATCAAAAGATTGTTGGTTTATGTCGATGTAGAGAAGATTTTCCTATGATTGTTTAGTTGGTTTTCCCTTCATGAAAGAACCCTGGAATAATATTGCATTAATCACAAGCCCTGTGTCATGCATTGATGGGAAATCTCTGGGTTAATACTCCTAGAAACCAGTTCTGTTATGTGTAAGATAGTGCTATATCTACACGTTGATCAGAAGAAGGTTAAACAAGTAGTTGGGCATAGCTGGAAGAACTGGCTCAGTTATGTCAGTGAAAACAGCATTGCAGGGCGTGGGAAAATTCCTTGCCTCCTTGGGTCCACAATGTTTTCACTAAGTCCACTTGTTAATCACTGCATGGATCAATCTGAGTGTTGTTGATTATTTTATAAGTCCACACACATTTTAACTCTTGTCGGGCAGCTTAATTAGGGACATTACTCACACAGTAAGGAGAGCAAAAGTACTTTATGTGCTGAAGTGTCAAGAATGATAGTGTCAACTGTCAACGTTGTTATTTGTCTTCTATTCTAAATGAGAATGCTAAAACTGCATGTTGCATTGGAGAGTTTACCGACTCTTTCGTCCGTGTTCTGAAAGAGGTTTGTATTTTCTTATAAAATATATCAAAGATAGATCGCATTACATTCATGTGACTGGGCAAAGAAAGCAAACTGGTTAATTCAGGTATATGCCTGCTGCTAATTGTCTCAATATTGCAAAAGAAAGAATTAAGATCTTGACACCCTAGTGCATTTCTTACCATTTGGCGAATAATTTGATACAACACATGTTTTTCATATGCTACAAACACACTCTTATGTATTTCAGGTAAGGCTAATGCTTCGAATCCTTTTAATTGCCTTGAATGATGGATGATTGTTGGTTTTCACGGTAAATCTTTTGCTGTCCTGTCATACATATATCTTATCCATTCTAAAACTGGCTTCTTTTGTTTCAGGGTCATGGTTCATGTTTACTTAAGATCTCGATAGCATTCGTTTATGCAAACATGGTCAGCTTCGAACTGGTGCAAACTTCTGGTACTTATCTATCATTCCAAGGTAGTAGCTATCTATTTGATTCTGGTGAACTGTTTTCATGAATATTCATTTCTATGTCTCAAGCAGCTTTCAGTCTTGACATTGTATTGATTTTCACACCCCGTCTACACCTCCAGCATGTTGTACCTGGATAACTGCTCTTCAATAACTAAATTTGTCAACCGATTGTGCATATCTTATTAATCAGATCAAGTTCACATGTCTAATAATTGAGTAGCTTGATTAGTTTATTACAGACTTCAATCTCCGATATTCTGTCTAAACAAAGTGGCAATTTTGAAACAACTTAATTTTGATGGTTTTATGTTATTTTCTTTGTTTAAGGAACTTCTTCATGAGCTGTAAACAATGTTTTGTTCTGTTTAATAAGTAGTCTGTTCTTCTTACTCAGCTTATAATGCATAGGTGCTTTTGTTAATTTCATTGCAGGTCATGTAGAACTACTGTTGAATGAGAAATAAAATGCCAATAATCTTGATGCAACTTAAATTCTATATTTACCCTGTGAGATGCAATTTCAGTTCAGTCAGCTTTTTGTGTTACTAAAAAGAAATTAGTTTTACAAGTGCCAGTTAGTTAGGTTCTGAGGTCACTAAAAAAAGTAGGTTTAGCAGAGAAATATTCAAGCAAATGATATACTAAAACAAATAACACTAAATTTTTCTCCTGATCTTAGGTTTTACAAGTGCACTCACAACTTTTGCTGCCAATAGTTTATGGTTACTCTGGTATGACGATTGGACCGCCAGGATCTTAGCTTCCTTTCCATTTTTCTTTTTGTTCTAATTTCCTTTTTCATTTTGTTCTATTTTTCTTTTTCATTTATGTTTTCTAAATCTGAATATTTTTTGAAATATGTTTTTTTTAATATGTTTTTTAAAGAGAAAGAGGAAAGAAAAAAGAAAAAAATGAAAGATAACAGAAAAACCCTTAAAACGACGCGGCATCCATTCATAAATCTTTGGCATCACTTCTTCCAATTCCTAGCACTGCCCTGTGCTGACAGAATCTTATTACAATCTAGTACTTCTATTTCTGATCATTTGGTCAATATTTTCAGAACCATTATAATACGAGTTATGTATATGCTATAGCCTTATTTTTATTTTCTGGAGAAAAGCTAATGATTCGAATCCATTTAATTGCTTTGAATGATATGGATGATTATTAATTTGCGGTATACATCTTGTGTTGTACTGTCATTATGTTTCCATTGTAACATGAGGTTGTTTTGTTCGCAGGGCTATGGTTAAAGTTTACAAATAAGACCAGATTCTAACTTTTCCAAACTTGTTATCACGAGCGTTCCTTTCTATGCCTTAAACCACTTTCGATCTTGACATAGGAATGAGTATTCAGTATCATACACCTTCCCTACATGTTATAGGTGAAGGTGAGAGCATTGCATTGCTAGAGTGATTTATCCTGATGTCAGTAACTCAATTTCTGCCAACTAATTTTGCATTGCCAATTATTTCAACTAAGATTCACATGACGTATTCATCAGATCGTATTCACGTGCCTAATTAATTGAGTAGCTTCATTAGTTTCTCACAAAGAATTAATGGATGATATTTTATCTGTAATTCTAAAAAAGGTTGAAGTTTTGTAAGCAGCTTAATCTTGAGGTCTTTCTATTGTTTGTGTATGGAATTTCTTAACGAATTGTACATAACATGTTGTCTATCTAGCAATTAGTACGTTCTTCCAACTCAGCTTAATAGTGCGTAGATACTTTTTACTTCTGTTGCAAGTCATGTAGAACTACTGTTTTATGGGAAATGGAATGTTGATAACCTTGTCAGACACGCAGTTTCAGTTTTAACAGAGAAATATTCAAGCATGATACTATAATTTCCTGGTGTTACTAAAATAAATAACACTTCATTTGTCCTCTCTTTTAGTTGATACAAGCACAATGACAATGTTTCCTGCCATCGTCAATTTACTGTTACTCTGGTATGACGATTGGATCGCCAGGATCTTAGCTGCCATGCAATCTGATCCTTTTGCCGGGAACCATCAACCGCTGAGGTAACCGAGAATTTCTCCAAAGCTTTACCCCTGGAAAGCAGAAAATATGCAAGTATTCTTTCGAGTTGCAGTCCTGTATACTTTATAATGTTGATTCTTCTCAGCTTATGGTCCAAGCATCGGATGTACATCTGACGTAAACTATCTGTCACCCGGCTAGTATGGTGTACCCGGTCGTCACCATGGGGCTCTGTATCTGATTCATCATCGGACGAGCAGATGGACCTCTTTCCTTGAGTCTCTGGATCCAGAGGAAACAAGGACAACTCTTCCAGGTTCTTGGTGTCACGAAGCAAGACAGCAATAGACCGGACGGCATTGTCACCGAGCAAGCAGCCCTGGAGGTCCAACTGCCTAAGAGGTAGCCTGCGTACAGCATCTGCAAACAAGCTGCAGTGGTAAGCCATTGATGGGCGCAAGAAAAGGTGAAGGTGCATCAGTTTGGTGCACCGGCTGATGAGCGCAGTGAGCGGAGCAACTTCAGCTGATTCCCTTTTGGAGAGGTCTTGGCAGATTTCAATCTTCAGCGCCACGACTCGTTGGTAGTTTTCAACCTCGAAGAGCGACTCACTAGGAAGGCCACCTTTGTAGTGCAGCGACCGCAGGCATGAGCTGTGCAGCTTGACGCGCCCGGCATGGTGGCAGCAGATCATGGAGAAACTCTGCAGGTGGGTGGTTTTCACGGAGATCTCCTTGACGCTCGGGCACTCCTGCAGCGTTAGGCTGGCAAGGCTTGGGCAGTTGGAAGGCAGGTGCGTCAGCAACCCGTTTGGGTCCACTATCCTCGCGAGGCAGAGCGTCTTGAGTGATGAAACTATGATTCCTCCCTGTGGCAGATCGAGCGTCCAGTTGGTGAGGCGCAGGCGGCGAAGCGTGCTGCACCCAAAGAGACGGTGATGCGTCTTGACATATCTGCTCGTTTGGCTTTTGTCCAAGTCTTCCGAGGACGAGCCGAAGGGGCAGGGGCTGCGTTGGGAGTCGTGCCAGTACCTTAGCTTGACGTCAATCTCCTCGGCGCCGGAGGACACGGCGGCGACGATCCACTGGTCGAGCAGGTCGTGCGGCGGGTGCAACGCGTCGAGACGAAGGGTGCGGATGGGCGTCTCGGGCGCCTTGGAGAGGATGGCGCCTGTCACCTTGTGGTTGAAGCAGACCGGGATCGGCCACGCCATGGTACTAGGTGCGTGACTCCGTTTTTATTTTGCTTGCCTAGGCCGCCGCCTTGGTCCGCCTTGGTCCTCTCTCTCTTTTTTTCTGTCACGCGCGCTTGGTATGTAGTCTGCGCGCGTCTGTCACGGAAGTACGCGCGCGCGGATGGAGGAAACAAAAAGAAACGCGCGGTGACACGTACGCCTCGATGCCCGGCTTAATTTGATGGATGGATGCACTGCTATCTTCTACTACTGCATACTACTCTCATCTAGCTTTTACGGCATCCTCGCACGCGCGCGCGCTCGTTCCCATCCAGTCGATCCGCGTATTTTTACGAGACAAACGTACTCCTAGCTAGTAGCGGAGCTAGAGCTAGCAGCTGGATCGATCCGTCCATCAACAAAAACAACAATCAGCTTGGGCGATTCTAGTTACTAGCTAGTAATCAGATGAGGATGACGCTTCCCGCCTCGCCACGCCACGGCAGTCAACCAAATGAATACTGCGTACATCAACGGGAGAAGAAGAAGTTACCGGCCAACGTTGGGATCGACGACCACGCCAGCGATGGGATCAGCAACGGGGAAGAAGTTACCGGCCAGCGATCTGGGATGAAGGTACGAGGATGACGGGCTTCCCGCCTCGGCTCGCCTCGCCTCGCCAAAGCCCAAAGTCACAAGTCACGCGCACACCGCACGCGGCTTTTGCGACAATGGGCTCGTATAAATAGTTGGAGGTTGGAGGAGGCCACATCTCGGTTCTCTCATGCTACTTGCTTGGACGGGGCAATGGACGGTGAAGATGCGAGGTGCCACGGATCGCTCACCTGGAGGCAACTAAATGAGGCATGTGATCCCTCATTCCCTCCCCTATTAATGGCTCCCAACAATTACTAGTACTAATTTTCCCTCATAATTAAGACATCCCGAAAACTGATCCTCCCGTAGTCCAAGGGGACAAGCAAATACTGAGTCTCTCCCGTGTTTTTAATTTTTTTTTGGATTGCTAAAGATCGCCTGAATGATCGCCTGAAATGGAAATCTTTGATTTTGTCATGGATCGATCACCACTACAACAGTACAACCACGATGACCGATCAGCCATCATGCATGGTAGGTTTACGTGGCTCTGTTACACCACGTGTTCAATTAGTGCACATTTCATGGAATAATGTCGACAAGAACGTGCATCCAGCCCAGTTAATGCACTGTCTGGTTCGTCATTATCCGTATGCAGGGTTTTTTTCTCGGCCGAGATTTTCGAAATCTCGCCGAAAACCGGTTTTATCGGTGACCACCGGTATTTCCTAATATCGAACGAAATCTTCCGGTATTCGTAGAATATGTCTAAATTTTAAGAATTTTGATAAATTTTGGACCAATTTAGAACATCGTTTGACAAATCTCGGTCGGTATTTACCGGTATTTCGGCCGGTATTTCCGAAAACCGGATTTCTCGCTACCTATCGGTACTTTTTCGCAAACGAGAAAAAAAAACCTTGACCGTATGCCTTTCATTATGATCCCAGTGGTGGAGGCAGAATTAAAAATTAGGTGTGGCGGAATGAATAGAGCTTATACAAAATTGACTAATCTATACACAATTACACTTATATCTATGAAGAACAAAAGATTTTAGATGTGGCAGCAGCTAGACCTTGCCAGATTGCTGACTCCGCCACTGTGTGATCGTATCCGATCATGGTCGAGATAGAGGTCGACTGGTCGTGAAGATGTATGCATGGTCAGCTCGTCATCCGTGAGCACCGGAAGCCCTCACTGCCTCACGGCCATGTGCGCTTCCGTCGCAACTAGGAACGATATATCCTTAACCGATAGATTTGCTAGTCCATTATTCACTAGGTGAGATTTGGATGACAGATTCCCCGATGGCCTAACATATTTCTTCCATATGACTTACATTTGACAGATTCCCCGATGGCCTAATATAGGGGCCAGTCGAATAGCAAGCTCAATCAGGAAAACCAGTTGTTCCTTCCATGGCCCGTGTTTTGCTCAAAGAGGAAAACAAAACCAGGAGCGTGGCAATCACCCCGAGAGCTCAAACTTGTGGGGCAGCAGTGAAACACGATAGTGTATGGGCGAAACCCGGCCGGAAGTAGCACGGCGCAGCATACCACACCCGGCGGGGGAGCTCGTGACGTCCGGTCAAATCCGGTGAGCGACGCAGGGTAGTACCCGGCCGGCGGCCAACACGACGGAGGGAGCGGAGACGACTCGACGGGTGGGAAAGGGAAAGCACGCGTCACATCCGTCCGTCCGCGGCCATGATTCCCTCCCTGCGAGTGCGAGAGGAGGAGCGGCCATCGAGTCTCGCCTCCTCCTTTTCACCCGTCGCAGGCTCGCCCCGCGCGTGCTCCTCGGCCTCCGCGCCCCGCCCCGATCCATCCACCAATGATCCAATCCGTCCACCTTCCGCGCGACGGGGCAGAGCGAGGCCTCGCCGCTCCGCTAGGCCACGGCGGCCGCGCGCGCGTGTCATGTGGCGACAAGGACGAACCTCCGTCCGGCCGTCCTTCCGAGCACGCGGCCCATCCCCATGCATGTTCTCCCACCGCAAAGGCAAAGCCGGCCGGTCGACGTAGTCAAAAAAGGCATGGCTCTTTTTCCATGGCTGCATGCTTCTCCTGGTCTCGATCGGCCGTATATATGCATGGTACCACACAACCACGTCGCTTTTCTTTCTCTTTGCTGCTTTTTACCCCGGCCCCTTTGCTTCCGCATCGTCTCCACGATAAATCACATCCACGTCGCCTAACCTGTCTATCCATGGCAAATCGGTTTTTCTTGTCAAATCCATCCAAGCCTGTCTAATCTATCCATGGTCTGTTGTTTATTCTTCTCTGGCAGGAGAGGCACGGCTTTCTAGGTGACAAAATGGTTGGAGCTCAGCTCACCTCAGCTTGACGGCCTCAAAACCTCATCATTAGCTATGCCCAGGGATAACGTAACTTAACCCGCTCTGCTTACTTGATCACAGCATGCAGGCCTAGGTATGCTAGCTCAGGACATGCAGGTTCAGTGACACTCTGACGGACGTCTGACAGTTTTCTTAAATTCCCGTCACCAGTCAGTCACCACGTGAAGTGAAACTACTAGTCCTCCAGCCTGATTGTACTGCTATACCCGTAGAGCTACGCACGTACACGCAGTACACAACAGTCTATCGACCGAGTAGATGTAACATGCATGCCGCTGTGATCCAGTACGTGCACCCACGCGCTCATGTGCTCATGTGCATGCACTTCGTACGCAGCATGCATTGCACTGTGCGCCTGCTCACTCGTGGCAGTGACTCCCGCAGGAAGCAGTTTTCCTTTTTCCAAAAGCAACATTCTTGTATTGTAATAGCATGTGTACGAATAAACATTTCACGTTTCTACACTTATGAGCTCCTGATCGTGGAAGCTTTTTTTTGATATTGGGGAGCCCAACCTCTGCATTAAAATGATACATATGACTTACTTTTATTGCAATTATTCAACAGCTCCTTCTAACAATCTTATAAACCGAAGCCACCAAACAAAAGTGACAAAGCACCACTAATCTCTATCTCTACTACTTATAAAAGAGCAAACTTGGCTAGAAAATTGGATCTCGACCATACACGCAAATCCATCCAACGATCCAAATTCCTTCCTTCTCCCTTCATCTCCCTCCCACCTCCACGACCGCTTAATTATAGCACCCCGCTAATTACTCTTCTCCTTTCTACGTCTCACGGCTCGCATTTGGATCTCCGATCTCATGGATCCACCCTGCCTACTCCTGGTCGTCCTCCTGCTGCTCCAAGACGGATGCCCTTATATTCCCCAAATTCGCCACTGCCTATAGGGTTAGGATTAGGACGTTGCAGATGAGAAGTCCGGCATGGTCACGGTTGTCGTGGTCGTAGCAATCGCAATCGCAGCCGAAAGCCAGCCCACTACTCACGTTGACTGCATATCCACAACGTCCTTCCGCCTGATGGTATGCCTACCGCCTCTTTGAGTTGAAATTGATTTTTTTTATTTCATAAATTGGAATCACTTTTGTTTATTTTGTAAATTGGAATCGATTTTTGGCATACTTGTTAAGGAGCCCTGGCCGCGGTTGGTGTATAGCAGTTAAACTGGGTCTGCTAAGTATTTGTTTGTAGATTAATTCCCAAGGACCTTTTTCACCTGAAGATCCCTGCCCAACGTCAAGGCTAATGTGGCAGCAATGGCCGTGACTCTAAAACGAGTTTCAGATTGATGATTTATGGTGCGTTGGAGCGATGTGGAGCAGTCCTAAGTTTGATTTCGTAGCTGTGGTATAACCTCCCTCGGAACAAGTGATTAATCTCCATTGCAATCTGCTTTTTAGGTGCTGGTCAATATTGAGGGTTAGTTCCAGCCACTAGTGGAAAAAAGGGCTTCCATTCGTCCCATTAGTCCCCAACCAAATTCGATCCGCGGCTAAAGGGTCCATCAGTCCCGGTTCATTTGAAAATGCGGGCCAGGGGGCATTAGTCCCGAACCGGGACAAATAACCCCTGGCCCTTTAGTCTCGGCTCGTGGCTCAAACCGGGACTAAAGGTCACCCTTTAGTCCCGGTTCGTGCCACGAGCCGAGACCAATGGCTCGTTCAAACGAACCGTTCGCGCCAGTTACGATCGACGACGCTTCGGATCGATCGACTTCATTAACGACGACGCTTCGTATCGTCGCGCGCTGATCGGGAACCGGCGCCGGCGCATTGGGAACTCGCCTGCATTCATCGCCGGCCGACGTGCTCATCATCTCCCTTCCTCTACACTATATAAAGCACTCATATTTGATCATCTAAGCACACCATCTCTAGCCTTCTTCTTCCCCAAAACATCTCTCCCACATCACCATACCGCCGGCGCCCGAGAGCTCTCTCTCCCTCGACAATGGAGGAGCAATTTTTTCCCCGGTCTCGGATCTACTACGTCATCATCGAAGAGATGAACTTCACCATTGAAAGGACGAGATGTCGCCTAGAGGGGGGGGTGAATAGGCGTTTTAAAAACAATTACGGAATTGGCTTGAAGGAATGCGGAATTAAACTAACGTTTATTTTCTTCAAGCACAAGACCTAAATATGCTAGGCTCAACTAAGTGCAACAACAACAACTAGATATAAGCAAGATAGCACAAGATATAATTCACAAGTGATAAACAAGATATAAGTACTTCAAGCACGATGGCTATCACAAGGAAATAAACTCGGGTATAGAGATAACCGAGGCACGCGGAGACGAAGATGTATCCCGATGTTCACTTACATAAAGTAAGCTAATCACCGTTGGAGAGATGCGGGTAACCACGAAGGCCCCCGAACGCCACGAAGGCTCACCTTCTTCTCCGAGTCACCCACGAAGCTAGGGACCCCTTCTTATGGTTAGCTTTTCCTCCACTCCGGAGATGGCAAGCTCCACAACCACTTCACAACTCCCACGAAGGGG
The DNA here is from genome assembly GCA_007115705.1 of Dactylis glomerata. Lineage (NCBI taxonomy): Eukaryota > Viridiplantae > Streptophyta > Magnoliopsida > Poales > Poaceae > Dactylis > Dactylis glomerata. The sequence continues at coordinate 1,198,832 of QXEO01000149.1, read as the reverse complement.
AAGCCCGGGCCTCTTCACAATCTTCCACGAAGAGGACACCGTGGCACAACCACCGAGCCAACTAGGAGGTCACCCTCCAAGAGTAACAAGCTCACGGTCTCTCACTCGAACAAATCGTAATGGAGAGCTCAACACTATGCAAGGATGCAAAGCAAGAACACAAGGAAAAGTGCTCAAATCCTTCTCTCTCAAATCCCACCAAAGCAACAAATGCTATGGAGGAGTTAGAGAGGAAGAACAAGGGTGGAGGTCAACAAATGACTCCAAGATCTAGATCCCAAAGGTTCCCCTCACTTAGAGGAGGAATGAGTTGGTGGAGATTGTAGATCTAGATCTCCTCTTCCAAATCCCTCAAAAATATGCAAGAATCATTGGAGGGAAGAGAGAGGGAGCAAGCTCAAGAGAGGCAACAATGGAGGTGAGAGAAAAGCTCAAGAACACTTTAGAACCCTTACCAAACCGTTGGGGAAGAAGCCCCCTTTTATAGGGCAAGAAAACTGCCCGTTGGAGAGTTTTTTCGGTCATCCCGGAGCAGCCCGGAGCAGCCCGGAGCAGAGCCCGGAGCAGCTCCGGCCGATACTCCGGAGCGAGTGCCCGGCCACTGCTCAGCCCGGAGCAGCCCGGAGCAGCTCCGGATTTCACTCCGGATTTGCAAAACTGCAAAAACACTCATACGGAAAACGCGATAACTTTTGCATCCGAACTCCGTTTTTAGCAAACTTGGACTTTTTGAAAAGCTTAGAAAAAGTACTACAACTTTATGCAGAGAAACACCAAGAAAAGTCAAGAGGAAAAATACGAAATGTGGAGAGGTGTGAAACCTTCCAAAGTGAAGAACCGGTAAAACCTCTCAACTCGAAAACGCAAAAGACGATGCATTTGGATTCCGTTTTCGATGAACTTGGGCTTGTTGGAAAGCTAGCAACAAGCACAAGAACCTCACATGGAGAAACACCAAGAAGCAACAAACTAGGAAGATGCAAAGTATGCAAAGGATTGAGCTCCCTATGACGATGTGATCAAGTTACCCAACCGAAAGCCCCTCTTGATAGTGCGGCTATCTATCCTATAACCCGGTCTCCCAACAAACACCTTGAGACCGGTAAAAGGAAAACCTAGCAAGGACATACCTTTGCCTTGAGCATCCCACTTGATCTTGATGATGATGCTTCATACTTCCGTCAAGCCGGAATGCTTCACTTGATCATTGTTGCTTCGTGAAGACTTCCAATATGTTCCCCCATACACCACTATGGGATACCTTCACTAAGGCATGTCTTCACAAATCTATTATCACCAAAAGGATGACAAGCTTCAAGCATATGATCTTCTTGAGATGCTTATCTTGAACTTTCATAACTCAACCTTGATAAAGAACATCATTTGATTTCATTCTCCCATGGGCCATATTGAATCCTTCTTTTGATGTAAGCCCATGAGAAGATACTTGATTCCACTATTCTCTCTTCATCTTGGTCATATTGGATTCATATCTTCTATTCAATGATCTTGATGCCAATACTTAAGATATATCTTTATCTTCATGGCATCCAAGCCTTGAATCCAACACATGGACTTCAAGCAATTCCTATGAACAATTCCTTCATAAAAATATCAATGAAAACATTAGTCCATAGGGATTGTCATTAATTACCAAAAACACACTTAGGGGCAATTTACCCTTACAATCTCCCCCATTTTGGTAATTGATGACAATCTCAACAAGAGGGTTTATATAATGAATGATAGAAACTAATATGCAACTTATCCGAGAATAAATTGCATACAAGAGGTTGTATTTGATATGGTCAAGTAACACGAAGCTACTACCGCATATCAAAATCAATTGTACTCACATAAAATACAACAAATATGGTTGATGTGAGTGCAACCAAAATATATAGAGCAAACTCCCCCACAATATATGCACGTGTGATGAACTTGAATTTCATTGCATACATTGTCAAGATAAACCATTGATGGAGTTTACACTATATATTCAACCATGCAAAACATCTAACAAAGAAGAGATGCATGAAAGGCAAACACTTAAGCACAACCAAACTTAAGTATAAAAACTATTTCCCTTAAACCCTCTAAACTTCTCCCCCATTGGCAACGATTGCCAAAATGGATGAAGGAATTTAGAAGGCCAATATAGTATGAGTTCCTCCCCAAGATGTGCATTTCTCATAAAAATGAGTGAAATCATATGCACTTATCAAATTAACAATATTTGGAGGAAGTCAAACCATATTGAGGATCAAAGATTGCAAAAAGATGACACAGTGAAGGAAGCTTCAACGAATGAAGCAAGCAAGCAATCAAGAGACCCAAAGAACCAATTGGACACAAGAAGAAGTGATGATAAGAGCTACTAGGTGCTTTAAATGAAATAAGGAAGCTCCCCAAGGTCCATGCATAAATTTGAATTTTTGTTGCATTTGAATACAATATGCACAAACATGGAATCCTCACTCCCTCTATATCATTTAAAACAAAACATGAGCACGAAAGAATACAAAAGGATCAATACGCTTATCAAAGTTAAATTTAGTCCAAAAAGATTCACGAGATATGAGTGCGAGAAGAAGCAATAAAGAATAAACAAGCACTCATAAATCAAGTTCTTACCAACACCATCAAGAACAAAATGGATAAGAAAGATGGTCGGCAAAGAACGAGGATATCAAGGGAAGAAATTAACACTCTTATGCATATACATTTCTAAGTGGACAAAAAAATCATGATGAACAATCCACAAAGAAACATGTATACACAAGAGGTTAGTTGAAATTAAGGAAGACATGATATCCAAGAGAGAGTCATAGAATATACCAAATAGCTTTGCTAGAAAGCATATATAGCCCAAGGCTCCATTTTCCATTATGGTATATTAATAAACTCCCCACGCAAAATCATCAAAGCCATCACAACTAGCAATAAGGGATCAAAAGATAGTCGGGATGCTTTGAAAGGCAACAAGCATAATAAAGAAGGGAACAACTTGCAACATTATCTATATTGCATATGAGAGAGCGTTGAGGAATTAATATGCAATAAATTGCTAAAATGGCATATTTGGGATTGGTGAATCATAAACATGATTTTATATACTTCCCATCATATGCAATCATCTCAACTTGCTCACATATGAAATAAAGATATTTCTTTATAAGACCTTTGCAAGAACCGCAACATTTGCAAATAAATATTATCATGCCAAGAACCAACCTACAAGAGTTGGGATGCTAGAAAAGTATGCATGAATGTTATACTTGTTACCGAGATAGCAATGGTGTGATGTAGTAGATAAGAGTTCACCGATCGATCATCCTAGCTTGGCTCCAATAATCATATGGTGACAACACCTTCCTTATAAACGAGACAAGCATCCATTACATCTCCAATGTACCTAAGACATCATTCAAGTACATCTTGGTCCCCAAACTTATTGGGTCCAAAGTGGTTAGACTAACCACAATACATATGATAGACTCCATAAAAATATGTGCATAGTTAAAGATGAAATTTGAATTTCATGCACATCTTAGCCATTTAGGATTTGATGGAGTATAACATATATATTGGATCAAAGAAAGCAACTAAGATACAAAAATAAGCATAAAGAGAATATGCATGCACCTATCTTTCAAGATCCAAAGAAGATACGATTTAGACAAAAACACCAAGAATACAAGGAGGTATAAAAGGTGTGGCAAAACACATTATTTGTCCAAATGACATCAAGGGAACAAATCAACAAATGATTTATTCATAAAATTCAACAAATGAACCTAACAACTTATTGAGCATGAAAGAATAAATAAATAAAAGCATGCTCAACAATTTATCTCATTCGAGCAAATAAATCATAGAAGATGGAATGAGATAACTAACTCCCAAAAGAGCAAGGTTCCAACAAATAAACCAAACCCTCTACACTTTTCACAATGGCACAAGTACCGAAAAGAAAAGGCTTGTCTTACAACAACACACACTTGATGGGGATCAAGAGATGAGACAAAGTCAAGCAAAAAGATCCTCAAGAAGGCAATAAGACAATGGGAGTCAAAATAATTTCTTGGCAAGAAATATGGGCAATAAGATGCAAATTCCAAGGTGAAGATGATCTAGAGGAATTACCACACATATATACGAATACCAATTGTCAAAGACAAGAAGTTCATATTGGAATTATTTCCCGGTGGTGTATTGCAAAGATATTCAAGATCAACTTCACAATAAAAGGCATATGGTTAAATATTCAAATTAAGCACCATGCACGAAAAAGGATTCTTGGTAGCTCCAAAAATAGTCAAACAATCATGCAAAGCAATGATTAGAGTAACTAGAAGCAAACGGCTTCCTACTTATGATATATATATAAATATATTTGAGTGAAACCGCACCAAGAATTCTTACTCAAACCAAGACCAAAGAAATGAGCAATAAAATCATTTAAGAAATAACGGAGCTTGTTTGAGCAACCATGCCACCTAGGAACAAGATAGTTAACAATATCAACTCTAAGTGGCAATACATCAAATGTTCACATTTCCTAGGCTTGTGATATGCATAAGACATATTACTCCCCCATAATGTGATATTAAATTCTTTTCAACAAAAGGCAAACAAAATCCAACTAGAGATAATTAATGGAGATATAGAGTTTGAATTTCTCATGAGCATGGCATACCACATAGTGACTAGATAATCTTGCAATATCAATACTAAGTGGTATTACTCATGTGCACACATTTATAGGATTGTGAGATGCCAAAGGAAAATCACTCTCCCAAAATGGGATGTTCCATTAATCACTCGATAAGAGCCAAATAAGATACCATCAAGATGCATGAGAGGCTCGAAGCAAACACAAAAGTATATGATGTGCCAAACAACCAACACCTACTTGAATACACAAGATAAGTAGGTATAAGGAACAACATATACAAACACATACTTGGTACAAAACCAAAAATATGCAAAAGGGCAAGTAACTTACAATGTAAAGAGGTTAAGTACAAGTTACCGCAAAGAGGCACATTGGATATAAAATGATAGTGTTAATAACTTGGCTTGATGAAATAGAATTAATGAAGATCCCTTAATTCTTCATGAGGTCGCCAAGTCTCCAATGCCCTCTACAAACACCTATTGATCAAGTTTTAGCTTGTTGGTCCCCAACCAAGTTGGGTCCTAAGAGGTTAGTAACAATAGGCTTGGCAACCCAAATGGTTCTTTTCTTGACACCACTTTGAGTTCCAACAAACTTGGCAAACACATTGACATCCTTATCTTTCCTAAGAGAATAATCATCATCAACAATGATAGGATTAGATAAGGTACCGCTTAAGCATGAAGAAGCAAAGTGCCCCTTCTCACGGCAAATATAGCAACAAGTGCTTCCCTTTCTCTTCTTCATTGATTTCTTGATTTGGGAAGCTTCATCTTGTTTCTTCTTGGGAAGTGGCCTATTTTCAACTTGAGGTCGAACTTGAGCTTGACCTTGTGCCCGCTTCCCTTGTTGCTTCTCACTCAAGTGCTTCTTCTTCAATGGGCAAGATCTCACATGATGCCCTTCAATCTTGCACTTGAAGCAAACAATCTTGGCCAAATTCTTCACTTGGTCTTGGCCCTTCTTCTTCTTGTTGCTCTTGGACTTGTTCTTGTTATTGGAGTTGAATCCAAGTCCACTCTTGTCATTAGGGGATTTTTGCACACTCAAAATATTATCGAGTGTGGATTTCCCTTCATGACGCTTATCCAAGTCTTTCTCCAAACTAGTGACTTGGGCCTTGAGCTCTTTGATTTCCTCTACAAGGTTAGTAGTAATACAAGTACTAGAGGAGGTAGAAGCTTCATTGTTAGAGCAACAAGGCATAGCAAGTAATTCATCACAAGATGTAGCAATATTATGCCTAGACAAATTACTTGGACTAGCACAAGGTAATATAGCATTTTGGTTCAATGTAGTGCTAATGTCCAAATGAGGCTCACAAGATGTTTCCTTAGTGATACTTGCCTCATGAGCTAACTTTAGCCCATTATAAGAGATTAAGAGATCCCCATGAGAGCCCGAGAGCTTTTCATGGCTTTCCTCCAATTTCTTATAATTGCTTGTTAGCAACTCAAGTTGAGCCCTTAGCTCAACATTCTCCTTTAATATAGATGCTTCACAAGAAGTGGAGTTAGTAGCACAAGCATCATTAATAGATTTAGCATTTGTAAGCTCATAAGATTTAATAGATTGAGATAGGCAAGAATTAGTATGCTTCTCTTCGGATAGCTCTTGCTTGAGGAGATTGAATCTCCATTTCCCCTCATTAACAAGGGAGTTCAATTCCTTAATGGTCTCCTTGTGGTCAAACAAGGTTTCCATTAAGTGTTCGACTTTAGCACGAGCATCATTATTACCACGAAGAGAGGCATACACAATTCCCATCTCATGCAAGAAAGCTTCATTATCATCATCATTATCATCATCATCATCACTCTCATCATAAGGAGATGTGTCGGGATTCAAAGTAGGAGTTACCTTTGAACAGCTTGCCATAAGGCACATGTGAACTTGCGTAGATGATGATGGAACTTCAATAGAAGCACATTCTTCATTTTCGAGTATAGGACAAGCTCTTGCGAGATGTCCATACTCGTGGCATTCATAGCATTGCCTTCTCTTGATAGAAACCTTCTTGGTTCTTCTATTGATTTCTTCTTTAATTATGTGACCCAATTTTTCTTTAATTTCCTCTACATGGTTAGTCATACAACAACTAGAGGAAATAGAATCATTTTGAGTATGGTCACAACTAGAAACAAGCATATCATCACAAAATTTAATCAAGCAAATTTTAGGAGATATGCAAGGACCTTTAACACAAGAATGAGTAAAGAATTTCTTGCAAGAAGTGTTTAGGTCAAAACTCTCTACACCATTAGGATTTATAGAAATAGAATCATCGGTGCAAAGAACAAGACTACCATCATCACATATGATTTCTTCACTCACCATATCATTACCTTGTGACAAGTCACATGTTGGTGAAGTGGAAGAACTTGAACAATCATCACGACCAGATGTGGAAGCAATTTGGAGCTCTTCATGATGTGAAGGTGAAGAGAGCTCCTTGGGTTCACTTTCAACCTCAAGAGAAATGGACCCACCAAATGACTCTTCTAGCTTGGTCCATATCTCATGAGACGTCTTGCACTTTGAACCCATCAAGCAAACATAAACTATGGAGCTCACAGACAATAAAATTTCATTAAATACTTGAGCTTCTAGATGTAAATTTTTCTCATCCTCTATAGATAGACTTTGAGGATCCATCGGAGGAGAAAAGCCTACATCTAGAAATCGCTCTATATTTGGACACAAAGTCCGAAGATTGCAAAGCATGCGATTTCTCCATAAGTTATAATTTGTGCCATCAAAAATAATTGTGTCATTGTGCACTAAATAACTAGCCGACATCTTTACTCTCAAGGCGGTGAAGCCTAAACAAGGAGAGACCTTGCTCTGATACCAATTGAAAGGACGAGATGTCGCCTAGAGGGGGGGTGAATAGGCGTTTTAAAAACAATTACGGAATTGGCTTGAAGGAATGCGGAATTAAACTAACGTTTATTTTCTTCAATCACAAGACCTAAATATGCTAGGCTCAACTAAGTGCAACAACAACAACTAGATATAAGCAAGATAGCACAAGATATAATTCACAAGTGATAAACAAGATATAAGTACTTCAAGCACGATGGCTATCACAAGGAAATAAACTCGGGTATAGAGATAACCGAGGCACGTGGAGACGAAGATGTATCCCGATGTTCACTTACATAAAGTAAGCTAATCACCGTTGGAGAGATGCGGGTAACCACGAAGGCCCCCGAACGCCACGAAGGCTCACCTTCTTCTCCGAGTCACCCACGAAGCTAGGGACCCCTTCTTATGGTTAGCTTTTCCTCCACTCCGGAGATGGCAAGCTCCACAACCACTTCACAACTCCCACGAAGGGGAAGCCCGGGCCTCTTCACAATCTTCCACGAAGAGGACACCGTGGCACAACCACCGAGCCAACTAGGAGGTCACCCTCCAAGAGTAACAAGCTCACGGTCTCTCACTCGAACAAATCGTAATGGAGAGCTCAACACTATGCAAGGATGCAAAGCAAGAACACAAGGAAAAGTGCTCAAATCCTTCTCTCTCAAATCCCACCAAAGCAACAAATGCTATGGAGGAGTTAGAGAGGAAGAACAAGGGTGGAGGTCAACAAATGACTCCAAGATCTAGATCCCAAAGGTTCCCCTCACTTAGAGGAGGAATGAGTTGGTGGAGATTGTAGATCTAGATCTCCTCTTCCAAATCCCTCAAAAATATGCAAGAATCATTGGAGGGAAGAGAGAGGGAGCAAGCTCAAGAGAGGCAACAATGGAGGTGAGAGAAAAGCTCAAGAACACTTTAGAACCCTTACCAAACCGTTGGGGAAGAAGCCCCCTTTTATAGGGCAAGAAAACTGCCCGTTGGAGAGTTTTTTCGGTCATCCCGGAGCAGCCCGGAGCAGCCCGGAGCAGCTCCGGAGCAGCCCGGAGCAGAGCCCGGAGCAGCTCCGGCCGATACTCCGGAGCGAGTGCCCGGCCACTGCTCAGCCCGGAGCAGCCCGGAGCAGCTCCGGATTTCACTCCGGATTTGCAAAACTGCAAAAACACTCATACGGAAAACGCGATAACTTTTGCATCCGAACTCCGTTTTTAGCAAACTTGGACTTTTTGAAAAGCTTAGAAAAAGTACTACAACTTTATGCAGAGAAACACCAAGAAAAGTCAAGAGGAAAAATGCGAAATGTGGAGAGGTGTGAAACCTTCCAAAGTGAAGAACCGGTAAAACCTCTCAACTCGAAAACGCAAAAGACGATGCATTTGGATTCCGTTTTCGATGAACTTGGGCTTGTTGGAAAGCTAGCAACAAGCACAAGAACCTCACATGGAGAAACACCAAGAAGCAACAAACTAGGAAGATGCAAAGTATGCAAAGGATTGAGCTCCCTATGACGATGTGATCAAGTTACCCAACCGAAAGCCCCTCTTGATAGTGCGGCTATCTATCCTATAACCCGGTCTCCCAACAAACACCTTGAGACCGGTAAAAGGAAAACCTAGCAAGGACATACCTTTGCCTTGAGCATCCCACTTGATCTTGATGATGATGCTTCATACTTCCGTCAAGCCGGAATGCTTCACTTGATCATTGTTGCTTCGTGAAGACTTCCAATATGTTCCCCCATACACCACTATGGGATACCTTCACTAAGGCATGTCTTCACAAATCTATTATCACCAAAAGGATGACAAGCTTCAAGCATATGATCTTCTTGAGATGCTTATCTTGAACTTTCATAACTCAACCTTGATAAAGAACATCATTTGATTTCATTCTCCCATGGGCCATATTGAATCCTTCTTTTGATGTAAGCCCATGAGAAGATACTTGATTCCACTATTCTCTCTTCATCTTGGTCATATTGGATTCATATCTTCTATTCAATGATCTTGATGCCAATACTTAAGATATATCTTTATCTTCATGGCATCCAAGCCTTGAATCCAACACATGGACTTCAAGCAATTCATATGAACAATTCCTTCATAAAAATCTCAATGAAAACATTAGTCCATAGGGATTGTCATTAATTACCAAAAACACACTTAGGGGCAATTTACCCTTACAACCATCATGGAGACTCTCCGTGCTTCGAGGGTGGAGAAGTGGATCCGCGCCGTCAAGCGCCGGTTCCTCGACGACGCACCGGTCAAGTGCGTGGGCTTGGATTGTGAGTTCACCACTCACGAGCTCCCGCAGCGTGCCGCCGTCCTTCAACTCTCGATGGCGTCCGAGATATTGGTCTTCCAAATTTGTAAGGCCAATGGCGTGCCGCAACTACTCAAGGACTTCTTGAAGGACACCACCATCAAGTTTTGTGGTGCGGCTATCAACAATGATCTGCGCATGCTAAGGTCATACGAAATTGTTATTCCGTCCACGTATGATCTTCAAAAGGTTGTCCCAAACCCCACTAGCAAGCTAACGCCGAGTCTCTATGATTTGGCCAATGCTACTATTGGGACACATCTTGAGAACAAGAAGAGGGACAAGAAGAAGAAGGACAAGAATAAGAAGGAGAAGAAGTACAAGAAGAAGGGAGAAGAAGAAGAAGATGATGATGAAGAAGATGAACTAATTTTTGGTTGGGAAAAAGTTCCATTGAGCTTCAACCAACTATTATATGCCGCTTTAGACGCTCGCCTAGGCTTTGAGATGGCTAGGAGATTCTGGAAGCTAAAGGGCTACAATAGCCATGTTGATCGTCTTAACCTTAATAATTAGGTGGATGATTATGTATGGAAAAATGTTGGATGAGCTTGCTTGGAAAATGTACTCCCTTTGAGCCATGTTGGATGAGTATGTTTGGAAAAATGTACTCCCTTTGTTTCGGTTAACAAAGTCTATTAATTTTCGAATTTGTGATTTTTCAAGTATTTTGGCTTTTTTGAATATTTTAATTATTAAAAATTAATAATTAAATTATACATAAAGATTATTTGAAATTCATTGGTGATTATTATTCTTAATCACTGTTTCTTATTTTGTGAATTTATTTGGAATTTAAAAAAGTAATATTATATATTACCGAACTGTATAGGTTAATAGAATTGGTACCATACCATTATCAAGAAGTCGCGAGCGCAGTCTTGGAAGCTAGTAGGGAAGGAATGAAGAAGTTAAGCGTGCTAAGGGTGGAGCAGTGTAAGGATGGGTGACCGACCGGGAAGTGAGGACCACAAGTACTTGTAATTTGATATGAGATATGGAGTGAGAGCCATAAGTATCTAATTTGATATGAGAATAGAGATGATTAGATAATAGAGAAATAAAGAAAATACAGAAATTCCAAAACAGAAAATACAATTTTATTCCGAATGGACCTATAGTCCCGGTCCATGTTACGAACCGGGACCAAAGGCCCTCCAGCCGCAGCACATGCCCCGGGCCACGTGGAGGACCATTGGTCCCGGTTCGTAAGCAACCGGGAATAAAGGCTGGAGCCTTTAGTCCCACTTTGTTAGTCCCGGTTGCTACAACCGGGACTAATGGGCTTTACAAACCGGGATTGAAGGCCTTTTTTCCACCAGTGAGCTTGAAATAGGGATTCTGGTTGGTCCCTGAGATTTCTGAACGGGATACTTCTTTCAGATTTTTAAGGGTTTCGACATGTGGAATATTGTATCATATATTTGGAGTCGTAGCTACCAGAACATATATTAGAGAGGGAGGTAAAACCAGTACATACATGTAGCTTTTCTGCATTTTCATTATGTAACCATCTGTTGGAGACCCCGTGAAAATTTGGGAACTGGGCGACTTATTGCATGAGCACTAAAACATTTATTGAAATTATTGTCAAGTTCACCACTTATTTCATTACACTTGTGCAAACAATATTTGTGGTTATATGAATTCACGATTTTTTATTGGACAGAGCTTCCTCTGTCCTGAGTGCACTTGTACAAACAATATTTGTGGTTCTATGAATTCATAATTTTTTAGAGCATACCACACACGGGCATGATTATTCAGGATTATTGTGAATTGTAGCCTCTCATGCTTATATTTTATTTAGGTAACACAACATTTTGCAATCAAATATGACATGATCTCAAATTTCCAAAAGTTAGCTTCTATTTTTCATTCACATCTTTACTTGGAAGAAGTTTGAAACAGCATGGCTCAACGATTCGTAGTTTCTGAACCTTTTTGAAATGGGTTGCACAAAACATCCCTGTTGTTCAAATGATTTTATTACATTATCTAGTTTGCACATAACACCCCTGTTTTTATATTATTTGAACACTTCATACAAGTTGGAAAATTCTCATTTGATTAACATTTCCTCGCAGATGAAAATTAATCAAATGTATCTTCATATTGGCTTCTCCTCTCAGACAGGATCAGTTTGCAGTATGATCCATCGATGACATTATAACATTGGCAATGATCTATCCTGTCTTTTATGGTCAAAATATTTCAGCAAGATCGACTGAAGGAGCATTCAAGCAATGAGTGAACCAGGTTTTCTTCCAGTGGTGAGACCTTTCTTTGAAATCGTTCATATGATGCAGGACTATTGCATTAGTTGACGTGCTGAACTTCGGGTTAATGAACATGGTGCACCTGGAAGCCAAGAAACTAAGAAATTATTAGGTATCATGTACATTAAAAGATATTAAGTATCATGACTCAACTAAATATCTCACTACAAAAAATGTTGAGCAAAATTAACCTCTTGGATCCTTTGATTTTAGAAAATAAATATATAATCAAACATCAAGTTTTGAGTATCCAATGTCACTATTTATTATGCTTTTCTGAATTGTGCGTTGCACGTGCAAGCTTACTAGTCTAGTATAAAGCTAGAAGAATAGAAGAAGCCATGTGCTCCGACCACCGTCATCGCCGACTCCCAGGTAACATCCAAAGGAGGCGCCTTGTGCGCAACCTACAGAGATCACCACCACCTCAATCCGCCAGCCATCTCCAGGGTGTTAGACCAAAGCGAAAGCCCTCACCAAGCCTACCATCGACGCCAGTTCCCCCTTCCTGCGTGAGCCCATCAAGCAGTGACCAATATCAAGGCCCCGCTGCACCACGCCACTGAGACTCATCGTCGGCTACACGGTCGAAGAGCACCACTTCGCCTCTTGCCTCCACTAACCAGCGCCTGATCCAAAAACGATGTCCTCAAGAGGTAAAGCGACGCCAAAGCATCGTCATCATCCGATCCGGGATAGCCATTCTAGCGTTTCCCCTAGAGCAGCACGAGTGAGCAAACAAAGACTGCACAGGCGATGCCTTCAACAAGGTAAGGGCGCTGAGAATGCCGCCATCGTCCGCCAAGACCGAGGTCCGGGCACGGTTTTCATTGGCAGTCTTGTCTCCCCACTCGCAGCCGGTAGTAGATGCGAAGTCAGCTGCAACTAGCCTGTCGACCAACTCTGATGGAGGAGGAGGCCACAACCACCACATCGGGACTGCAGTCCCAGGTGCCCTCAGGCCATAGGACAGCACCAGAAACCACCGCGAGTGGATCAGTGATGCAGTCGGCGGATCAAAAGGCCACGGCCCATCCAGGCCCATCTGGGCATAGATCGGCCTGAGACCACCGTCTCTCCCACTGCCGTCGTCGTCCAGTGCGGCGATCCAAGGCCGCCACCAATCCCACGACACCGTCGTTGTCCTGGCCGGTGCGGGCGCCGCCGCCACCACAAACTCACGCAGTAAGATCGTGCCGCCGGGCCGAGATGAAGACCGAGGGGGCACCGCCACCGCCGCGTCGCCACGACTTTGTCCGGCGATGTTGCTGACGGCAGCGGGAGGGGGTGAGGGCGGCGGCGGGATGGGTACCTCAATGCGGCCCGACTGGGCCGCACGGGGGTCGAGAGGAGAAGGGGGTTCGGAAGGAGTGCCAATAACGATCAAAAAAATTAAATTACATGAGCATTTCACTTGTCCAGCCACTAAGGATACACACAGCAATAAACATAAGTACCAGGATTTTTAATATTAAATAATGAAGAAACCTGGTCCTCGAGAGACGAGACGAGCGGAAGCTAGCACCGAAAGTGAGTGACAGACGAGACGATTGGAGATACAACCGCGGAGACCGTGGGATGTTTTCTCATAGTAGAGCGAGCTGCTAGGAGCTTGGGCGCTCCGGTTCGTCGGAAGGGTCATGTAAACTGGAAAACTATTCTATATCGTGGCATGCAACTTGTCCTGATCCGTCCCTTTTTGACGACGGAGGATGCCATGCCATGCCATGGACGGAATACGGAGAAAAAAGCTGGCTACTGGCTAGCTAGTCTAGCTATAGCTCAGCATCGAACGCGCACGCGCCGCCTCTGTGTGCGCAGGATTCACTCCACACAAACGCATGCTGATATTGTGCTAGTATGTACTGCTCGATCAAAAACGGCTGCTGTGCGTGCGTATAACACACTGTACACGTATTCTGCGAGATGCGCCCATGTCCACATCTCGACTTTGGGAGGTACTTAATCGTTTCAGAAAAGTGGTTTGGGCTCAAGTATAAATGTATTGCCTTTTTTGATCCGATCAGTCTTTGCATGCATTGGTTAGAGCATACAGTTCTACACACTTAAACATCATATTTACGCTAGACACGTGACACATAGCATTGATTTTAACTTTAGCCATGCTAAACCTCTTTCTATCCACTTTGGGCCACCTGTCAGTCCTACGTGGCAAAGATTACGAAAAATTCTATCAATTTTCTCGTTATTTTTTTACCACCAATCCTATTTGTCTCTTTTTCTCTACTCATTAGCAGGTGGACCCTACCTGTTAGTTCTTTCTTCTTTAGCGATTTTCTATCCTCCTCCCATTTGCGAACGCCACCGTCGAGTTGCTACTCGGCGAGGATGCCGACGATCGTGGTGACTATGCGCCACCGCACCACACTTAAAAGGGGGAGGGGAGTGGAACCAGATATAGAGGAGACGCTCCCCGGTGAGCTCCCCAAAACCTAGCTTCGACCGCAGCTTAGGTCCACCGCTAGACGACGCCCCGAGCTCCGACGAGTATCTCCGATGATTCTCCGCTCCTTCCGCATCCTTTCCACCAAATCGAGCCATCTGAGAAGCCCCCAATAGCGCTAAATTGCGCTCGTCGTCTCTAGCACCGGTCGCCGTCATAGCCATGGATTCCACTGACATCAGTTGTCCCCGATGTCACCAATAGGCACCTCGTGAGCTCCTAGTCGTTTATAAACCCTCCTTTCTCTCACTCGCTTCCTGTGGCGATGTGCTCTTCCTTACACCGCCGTTTGGCCACGTCTCCAGCATCGTTCCGGTGACCATTTTTTAGCGGGACTGCCATCACTCGCTTCCCTTTACTCCCCTCCTTCTAACGCGCGAGGTCGCGTGCGACCTCGCGCGCTCTACATGGTTCCTAGGACGCGGCCTAGGCAGTGCATCCCTGGACCCGATCCCTCGGCTTAGGCTATGCGTAGTGGAGCATCCGCGCGCCCTCTCTGGCGGCCGCACAATGGGTATCTACAGGAGCACCCTATGTGTAAATGTTATGTGTTTTTCATAAATTCAAAAAAATTATAGAATGTGTTAATCTTTGTAACACATGACTGTCAGGTGGGCCTAAGTGATTAGAAAATGGTTTAATATGGCTAAACTGAAAATTCAATGCTATGTGTCATGCGCTTGCCCCAAAAATTTGCTCACTTTGGGAGCTATATGCATTATCCTGTAAGTATTTGGGAGTACTACTAGAGGCATTGATCGCACCAAGCAGTATGCTCAAATTTTGGCCGAACTATCTAAAAAATTGATTACTCCAAAACCGAAGTCATGTGCCATGTGTGGAGCAGTGGCATGAAGAAACGACGTGGTGAAGCAGCGGATTACCGGTACTGCGTCCAGCGTCCTGTCCGAGGAAAACACGCAGCGCCATTAATTTGGTTGCGAGCTGTGGCACTGTTTGGGTCGTGGCGCAGGCGGAGAGGCGTGGAAAGGCCCGTCTGCATGATTACGAGGGCACCGGCTTTTGATTCCCCACTTTCTCCGTGGAGGTGACGTCATGTGACACGTCCTGTTCCCCGACGTGTGGTCACCCCGCGCAACATTCCCGGGATTCTGTCTCCCGCTGCCCCCGCCAGCCCGGCCCCACCTCCCGTCGTCGTCCTCGGCTCCGGCGTCGCGCTGCCGCGGGGCGTACGGGCGCGGCGTCTCCTCCCGAAGCGTACGGTCTCGGCCAAAACACACAGCAGATACGTCCAGATCCATTCGTCGACGACGATGAGGCTGACGTAGGAGAAAAACAAGGCTGAAATCTGTCCGCACATGCAGATGGTCAGCCGGCTCTGAGCGTCGGCGTCGTCGTGTTCGCCATTGCAGTTGCAGACAGGTGGACGATGCAGGGACGAGCGACCTCTCCTTCCTGCAGAGTGATAAGTCGAATTGCTCCGAGTTAATTTTGACCTGCCTCATCAGCCTGTACATATACATGCATGCCGGACGCTCTGTGCGCGGAAGCGAGGCGCCTCGTTTTGGCACATCACGCACCGCCATGGCCGATGGTCCATGGTGCAGTGATGCGCAACACGACGATGTGTAGTGTAGACTGTAGCTAGCTCGAGCTTCCTGCCCTGCCCGAGATCACATGATCCAGCATAGTACGAGAGGAAATGGCGTTGCATGCTGAGCCTCAGACTCGCGTTTCCGCGTGTTTTCTCGTGATTTTCGTATGCGAGACAAACTCGCAAACAAACAAGGAAACATGCATGGACGTATTCATAGGTTTCAAACTAGATCCTCCAGAAATGGAAGATCTGGCCCAACCTTGTACCATGTGAGTGAGATAGTTCACTGTTTGACTTCTTTCAAACATTTTAAACTAAACCTACTCTTGGTCCCCGGCAGTAAGAATATATAGAAAGGATATGCCACAAAAGCGAGCAGTGAAAAGGAAGCGTGGCAAGAGCTGCGACTTGCATAGGACAGGAGGAATATTGATCATGACGGCCATGGATTGCCCCTTCTCTTCTTTCTAGCTAGATAGAGCGAAAAAGGCCGTGTGAGGCCGTAGAGAAAAATGTGCTTGTGGTCTACTACTCCGTGAAAGTGTGAATCACTTCATGTGAATGTCCCACGTACTACTACTCCAGTTTCAAATGCGCTTTCTCGAATGAACCAGCATGCGTCGCGAGCGTGCCTCGCCGAACCCTTTTTCTACTGGGCGGAAAGGGTGGACTCGGGAAATGATTCATGACCCAGCACGTCGCCGGAGTAGATCATCGGCGGACGGCGGCCACGGTGACGTTCTGCATGATTCCTCGTGCTGATCCTGCGCGAAGAAAGTGTCTTTTCATCGTCAACCGCACCGAAAAGCGCCGCTACTTCTCCACACCGGCGAATCTCATTATGGCCGCGCGTCTCATCTTTCGCGGCGAAGCCAACCAGGGACGCCAACGCCATACGGTGATGCAGCGATCGAGTAGACGTATCCGACGATCCACCAATTGGAGTATTATTATCCGTGGCATGAGATAAGGTCGCGTGCGGCATGAAGAATTGATGCACTGCGTAACCTCGCGTGCTGCTATGCCTACGCTCGTCCCATCTGATTCTGACCTTTTTCTTCTTCCAAAAGTAGTTCATCGACGACGCACGCTCAAACTAGCATTGACTTTTATGCTGAGGAAAATGAAAGTGTAAGCTCCTGTTAACTATATTTTCAGAAAAGGCGCAATTTTTGTTGTGTTCTGACGAGACGATGAACATAGTATAAATTCTCATAACCAACCATGGTCGCAAGAATGAAAATAACAACGTCTTTAGTTTAGAAAGAAGATGATAGTTGACACATCCGAAGCAAGCCACCATTTTCTTATACGAAGCAAGGTCATTGAGAAGAAGATGGCATACTTGCACAAGAATTTATCGATTTTCATCTCACAGAGTACAATATGAACCAAGCCATGTAGACACATCTTGCTTTGTCCGTGTCGGTATGGGAGGGTCAACTCATTGTCATAGTCACCCATTCCACAGAATGGGTGTGCTCAAGCGACACTGCGGTAGCAGAGCTTTCCAAAAATCCATGGGGGTCACAAAGGAAAACATGGTTTCCCCGAGGGGTGGGGGGAATGCTCTAAAAATTTCTATTCTAAACCTTGTAATTTGGTATTTTATGAAACCTGGGGCAGGGGGGAGGGGGCGATGGCCCCCCTATCTTGTAAGCTATATAGATAGAATATGCTCAGAGAGCAAATATGAGGTCCACCGATACATGCCGATAAGCATGCACACACCAATGTTACTGTACCCAAGCAATAATGGCCAACTTGCCACCCCTCAAAGACAACACCATCCGTAAGGACAACGACATATAAGCCCTAGGGATCATATTTTCACTAGTGGACACTCTCAACAAAGATAACATAGTTGAACACAGCTACACGTAACTACTCTCTAGTTGGATAACAAACACTAATCATGCGTAGGGCTACAAAGCACTCCTTAAAGTCAACTTTCCTCAAACTAGATTGCCCCACACTATCACCTTGAGCGCACTAGATGGTTCCAACAAACACCATAATTTATAGAGACATCCAACTCAGATCATAACTCATGACAAGTATTACTGCATTTAGCCTAAGAGACACACATAATGCGCACACTATCACCTTCACATCATGGTACAAGGTGTCTCTGGAGATTACAATAATAAAACCACTTGTGTAGCATAATAGATGAAAAGTAACATCTACCAATTCAACTAGATACAAAGCTCATGATCACATATAGATCACATCATGGGAGAGAGAGATGAACCACATAGCTACCGGTAGAGCCCTCAGCCCCGGGGGAGAACTACTCCCTCCTCCTCATGGGAGACAGCAACGTCGATGGAGATGGCGCTGGAGTCGATGGAGATGGCTTCGGGGGCAATTCCCCGTCCCGGCAGGGTGCCGGAACAGAGACTTTTGTCGCCTGAAATTGGTCTTCAACGGCGGTGGTGCTGCGGAACTTTACAGGGAGAAACACCGACTGTTTTAGGTTTTTCGCTTCGGAGACTTATTATAAGCGAAGGGGCAATGTCAGAGGGTGGCAAGGGGCCCCACACCATAGGGTGGCGCGCCCAGGGGTCCACCCGCGCCACCACCTGGTGTGGTGCCCCTGGCCCCCCTCTGACTCTTCTTTGGACTCCGTCTCTTGTCGGGGGGAAATAGGAACTTTGGGCTTCATTTCGTCCAATTCCGAGAATATTTCCTGTGTAACTTTTCTGAAACACAAAAAACAGCAGAAAACAGGAAACTGGCACTGTGACATCTCGTCAATAGGTTAGTTCCAGAAAATGCATAAAAATGCCACGAAGTGTAAACAAAACACAAAGCAATTGGTGTAAAACAAGCATGGAGCATCAAAAATTATAGATACGTTTGAGACGTATCAAGCATCCCCAAGCTTAACTCCTGCTCGTCCTCGAGTAGGTAAGTGATAACAAAACAATAATTTTTGAGGTGACATGCACCAACACAATCTTGATCAAACGATGTAAAGCATTGAGTGATGAGATCAAAGTACTCTAAACATGGGCATAAAAGATATAATCTTGACAATAGAACGTAGCAACCATGTTATAGCATGAAAAGTAACACAAACAAAAGATCATAAGTAATAAATGCATTGAAAGTCAATTGTTTGTTTTAAACATATAGAAAAACATAGCAAAGTGGTATTCAGCTTGTCCCTCATGGAGAAGCAAAACATAAATGCATAGGACACCTTCAAGTTTAAGAGGGCGACTAGATACAAATAATTTGAGAACAAGCAAAACCATAATCATGAATCAATCAATGATAAAGTTTGGGATTATGCACATTATACTCAGAATGACAACTATGCTCTCTTAGACGGTGCATAAAGGTAGAAGGTGAAGACTCAACTTAAAAGTAAAAGAAAGGCCCTTCGCAGATGGAAGTAGTGATTGCAAGTTTTTATAAACCTTTCAAAAATTATGGTACTTACTAGCTTTGAGCTCTCATTGCCCCCATCATAGGCATCTTGAATGGTTAAGGTTAATGCGAGTACAAATATGAAGCATATGCTTGTCAAACCATAAGTTGAAAATCTCATGTCCCGTCAATACGAGTACCCAAACCTCATGCTACTCGACTTAGGTCCCAAGCAAGTTCTTGTCATTGTAAGCATACATGTGATGACCCACAAGTATAGGGGATCGCAACAGTCTTCGAGGGAAGTAAAACCCAAATTTATTGATTCGACACAAGGGGAGCCAAATGATATTTATAAGCCTTAACAGATGAGTTATCAATTCAACTGTACCTGGAAACAGACTTGCTCGCAGCGGTTTATCAGTAGCAACAGTTTTATAGTGGTGTTAGTAGCAAAACAGTAACAGCAATAGTAAAATAAAAGCAGTAATAGTAGCAATAGTAAACAGTAGGATAAAATCATGTAGGCATAAGGATGGATGCACGGGCGTTGCATGGATAAGATAATTCATGAAATCAGTGAGACATGGGCATTGCAGATAAATAATAATAAAGCATCCTAGTACTAAACAATCATAGGCATGTGTTCCGTAAATAGTCGTACGTGCTCGCAATGAGAAACTTGCACGATATCTTTTGTCCTACCAGCCTGTTGCAGCAGGGCCTCAAGGGAAACTACTGGTAATTAAGGTACTCCTTTTAATAAAGTACCGGAGCAAAGCATTAACACTCGGTGAACACATGTGGTCCGCACATCATAGCCATCCCCTCCGGTTATCCCAATTTCTGTCACTTTGGGGCCTCTGGTTCCGGACAATGATATGTGTAAACAACTTGCAGGTAAGATCATAAATAACAAGTATCATCATAAAACAATAACAAGTTCAGATCTGAGATCATGGCACTCGGGCCCAAAGTGACAAGCATTAAGCACAACAAGTTGCAACAATGTCATAAGCACTAACAGTAGATACTAGGCACTATGCCCTAACAATCTCATAGCAAATTACATGAATGATCTCATCCAATCCCTACCATCCCCTTCGCCTACAGCGGGAATTACTCACACATGGATGGGGGAGTCATGGATGGTTGATGGAGAGACGTCGGTGATGATGGTGATGAAGATCTCCTCCAAATCCCCGTCCCGACAGGGTGCCAGAACGGAGTTTCTGGTTCCGAATCGCGGTTTCTGATGGCAGCGGCGCAGCGGAAGTCTATCTAGGAAAAACGTCGAACCCCTGCTCCTTTCAGGTCAGAGGGTATATGTAGGTAGAAGGAGGGGTCGAGGCGACGGCTGAGGTGGCCTCACCACAGGTGGGCGCGGCCAGGGCTGGGCCGCGCCCCCTGGTGGTGAGCCCAGCTCCCAGCCTCTCTTCGTCTCTCCTTCTGGCTCCGTGGGTCTTCTAGTAAAATATGATTTTTGCAATATTTTCCGAGATTTTTCCTAAAAGTCGGATTTCTGCACAAAAACAAGACACCAGGGCAATTCTGCTGAAAACAGCGTCAGTCTGTGTTAGTTGTATTCAAAACACACAAATTAGAGGAGAAACAATAGCAAAAGTGTTCGGGAAAGTAGATACGTTTTGGACGTATCAACATGTATCATCGAGAATGCCAACAGGGTACCTCTTGCCCGATGACATGGAAACTAGCCCACATCAAAATGACAAGGCAAATAGACAATGGACACCTCGGCATCTCTTTTATTTACCATTAGGTATAGCTTTTTATTTTGAGATGCGTCGTCGAATGTCCACTATGGGTATGCTGTAAATTTCCACCATGAATGATGCATGGCTTAGATTAGCGGCCCAGGCGTTTCTCTAACACATATAAAAACTCCATGAGCTCACAAGTTTCCAACCTATTTCACATTGCTAGGTATCCATAAACAAAAGATCATGATATCAACTAAATAAGAGTAAGTGCAATGTTGAAAGTGTGCCCCATGACAGTATGGCTGAGCTAACTCCCAACTTACAACTTGCAAGCATATAGTCAACATAAGAGAGCCACAATGGTCAAGTTTATTAAGTGCAAGAAAGTAAATATGTCGTCAGGTTCGTGAGAGCTTTACTGACTAATTTTCACATAACAAAAAGTTTAATTTGGAAGATAGATAAAAGCAAGACAAATGTACTTGGAATAGCAAATTACTAATAGGTAGATATGGTGGACATATTGGAAAAACTTTGGGTTTTGGGAGTTGGATGCACGAGAAGTATTCCCTCTCAATATAGGTGAAGGCTAGCAAAAGACTGGGAGCGACCAACTAAGAGAGCAATAACGACCATAATCATGTATAGCAAGAAAACATTATTAACCAAAGCATAAAGTGGTATCACAAGTCAAAAACCAAATGATCATAGAGGCTTTGACGTGACTGGTTAAAGTCAAACATGGTGTAAGCATGCGCCAAGTCAACCCAAATAAAGCATCAAAGGAGAATACCATAATAATATGCTCCCATATAATAAAAACAACGCATGATTCTTTCAAATGCACATTAAGTAATCTCAGTCATTTGAGACAAGTCATGCTACAACAAAAACTACTAAGCAAATTATCAAAATAACATCAAGCATGACATGCAAAAGTCTAAGCCACAGTCTAAACAAGCTCCCATTTGTACCACTTTAGGCATGAAACTTTTTTCTCTTTTCCAACACCAATCAACCTTTTTGAAACAACTCTTAAGGATGAAAACAAACATAGAACAGAGGTCTAAACACACCTTGATACAAAGAACTAACAAGTTCTGAACAAAAATCAAGGTGAAAAACGAAAGCTAAACACAGTACTAGAAAAAGAGAACACTCGTTGAACGATAAGAGTGAAAACTAGAGTGTTCTTGGCAATGAAAATGGAGCGTGTCTCTCTCCAAAACAAACATGGTGTGATCCAACCATTTATTGCAACAAACAAAACAAAATAAAACTGAAAGCAAAAATAAAGACGCTCCAAGAAAAACACATAGCATATGAAGCAATAAAAATATAGTGTCTTGAAAGATGACCTGATATTTTGTGTTGATGAAGAAGGGGTGCCTCGGGGCATCCCCAAGCTTTGACGCTTGTACTTCTTGGATATTTCTTGGGGTGACATGAGCATCCCCAAGCTTTAGCTTTTGTCCATACTTCATCTCATCTCATCATTCTCCTTTCCCTACACTTGAAAACTTCCTTCATACAAAACTTCACATGATTCTTATTAACAACATTAGTGTATGCGAGATAGTAGATCCACTCTTTGGTTCAGTTTCAACTCAAGTACAACACATATTAACACATCAGTTACTGTAGCAACTTCCTCAAAAAGTTCCGTGATCAAAAGAACTCAAAAAGAAAGAGATCAAGAGGCAAATGCAAATAGTGGCAAAAATCTGTCAAAACATAACAGCTGGTAAAGATCAATTTTTTTGAAAATCTTCTATTGCTCAAATCGAAAAGTGCAAAACTAATGAAAGTTAGACAATAACCTTGGGCATGTGAAAAAGAAATCGCATATCAAAAAGACATTCTGAGAATTTTCACGAATTTTTATGGTACAACGCAAAAATCTATTTCATGACAACAACTTCCCCAAATCTTACCTTCCTCCAATTAGAGGTTCTTCTTGGCACAAAAACGAAATAAAAATGATAAGGAGAGGTCATTACAGTAGTAATAACTTCCAAAACTCAACAAAAACAAAAAGTACTGAAAAAAAAACATTGGGTTATCTCCCAAGAGTGCTTTTCTTTAACGCTTTTGAGCTAGGCGCAATAATTTGAGAAGATGCTCATATGAGCGCCGGAAAGAACATGAAGCAAGAGAGAGCATCAAAAAGCAAATACGAAACAAATTTAAATCTAAACCACTTCCTATGAAAAAGAGTCTTGTAAATAAACAAGTCATGAAAGCACAAAGCAACAAGCATAGGAAAGCAAAACAAGTGCAACTTCAAGAATTTCAACATAAATAGGGGAAACTTAATATTGTTGAGATGCATAAAACCATGCTTCCCTCTCTCATAATAACCTTCGGTAGCATCATGAATAAAATTAACAATATAACTATCACATAAAACATTCTTATCATGAGCCATATGCATAAAAAATTTAATACTCCCCACATGAACATAGTCATTCTTAGTAATCGTAGTAGGAGCAAATTCAACAAAATAATTATTCTCATCACCATAATCATCAAAAATAGGAGGCATATTGTAATCATACCTTGTTTTCTCCTCAATAGTAGGTGGACTGAAAATACCATACTCATCATTGTAATCATCATAAGCAATATAATAGCTATCTTCCAAAGTGTGTTCATTTGTAAACATATCATCATTCGAAGGAACATGGATAGCACTAATGGTACACCAATTATTAACATCAAAATTTTCAGAATTGATACCAAAGAGATTTTCAATATCAAAAGTAGAGTACTTTTCCCAATCATGATCACTACTATAGGTAACAGGCATAGGAACATCAGCGAGTTCAGACTCATCAGCAAAAACTATAATAGGAGCAACATGCTTAGGGGAAGATACCATTTCCTCTCTCCTTTTACTCCTCTTCTTCTTCTTCTTCTTCTTCTTCTTCTACTCCTCTTTAAGAGGGAGAGGCTTGAAAGGAAGCTTCTCCACATACCCTGGTTTATTGACAGAAACGGTAGAAGAAACTTTGGAGGATTCCTCCTTTTCATTAATAAGAACAAACACATATTAGTCCTGTCATATTTTGGTAAACCATAATCTTTTATAACATTTTGTATGTAAGAATTTGCGTGGCAATTATCAACACAATAAAGATGGCAACCATGCAGGTGAAAGGACGAGATGTCGCCTAGAGGGGAGGGTGAATAGGCGTTTTAAAAATAATTACGGAATTGGCTTGAAGGAATGCGGAATTAAACTAACGTTTATTTTCTTCAAGCACAAAACCTAAATATGCTAGGCTCAACTAGGTGCACCAACAACAACTAGAGATAATCAAGATAGCACAAGATATAATTCATGAGTGATAAACAAGGTATAAGTACTTCAAGCACGAAGGCTATCACAAGGAAATAAACTCGGGTATAGAGATAACCGAGGCACGTGGAGACGAAGATGTATCCCGATGTTCACTTACATAAAGTAAGCTAATCACTGTTGGAGAGATGTGGGTAACCACGAAGGCCCCCAAACTCCACGAAGGCTCACCTTCTTCTCTGAGTCCCCCATGAAGCTAGGGACCCCTTCTTATGGTTATCTTTTCCTCCACTCCGGAGATGGCAAGCTCCACAACCACTTCACAACTCCCACGAAGGGGAAATCCGGGCCTCTTCACAATCTTTCACGAAGAGGTCACCGAGGCACCAACCGCCAAGACAACTAGGAGGTCACCCTCCAAGAGTAACAAGCTCACGGTCTCTCACTCGAACAAATTGTAATGGAGAGCTCAACACTATGCAAGGATGCAAAGCAAGAACACAAGGGGAAGTGCTCAAATCCTTCTCTCTCAAATCCCACTAAGTCAAAAAATGCTATGGAGGATTTAGAGAGGAAGAACAAGGGTGGAGGTCAACCAATGACTCCAAGATCTTGATTCAAAGGATTCCCCTCACTTAGAGGAGGAATGAATTGGTGGAGATTATAGATCAAGATCTCCTCTACCAAATCCCTCAAAAATATGCAAGAATCATTGGAGGGAAGAGAGAGGGAGCAAGCTCAAAAGAGTAAACAATGGAGGTGAGAGAAATGCTCAAGAATACACTAGGAACCCTAGAAAACCATTGGGGAAGAAGCCCCTTTTATATGGAAAGCCAAATATGGCCGTTGGGTTCATTTCCCACTCTTTCGGGTGATTCCCGGTCCAAAACTCGGTCCAACCGGACCCAAAACCGAAAATACAAGAAAACAGTTCTATAACTTTTCGGTTGATTTCCGGTTGAATTTCCGGTCCAACCGAGCTAGAAACCGGAAGAAAATATCCTCACAAAAAATGCGATAACTTTCACATCCGGACTTCGATTTTAGCAAACTTGGGCCTTTTGAAAAGCTAAGAAAAATGTCTATCGAATGGAGACCATAAAGACTAAGAAGGAGTAAGAGATAAAATACCAAATAAGAAGAGTTGAAAACCTCTTTTAAGAAAGAACCCTTACAACCTCCAAACTCGAAAACACGATAAAAGATGCATACGAATTCCGTTTTCGATGAACTTGGACTTGTTGGAAAGCTAGCAACAAGCACAAGAACCTCACAAGGAGAAACACCAAGAAGCAACAAAGTAGGAAGATGAAAGTATGCAAAGGTTTGGGCTCCCTAAGACGATGTGATCAAGTTACCCGACTGACGAGGGTTAACTCGACAAATGTCCTAGATGAAGGACTTAGGATCGGGGAGATAGGGCGTCGAATGAACTCGAAGGTAAAATCAGTCAAACAAGGTGTGTATCAAAAGTAAACGTAGGGCATAAACCTGGCTTGCTTTCAATCTGCCCCTCACCGTCCTCTCCTGGCCCCTATATATAGGTGGCCAGGTCTCAAGGATCGGGAGGGATCCGATATAGATTACAATATCGACATACAACATGAACTCGTGTTTCGACTATCTTTACAATTGGGCCTAACTTAACGGGCCTCAGGGGTACTCAACTGACGGGATCTATCATCTATACCCTTGTCAGTAGCCCCCGAGATTCTACCAGAATTGCAGATTTGAGTTGAATCTCAGATCTTCAAATCTTTGACTTGATCAACACTTGACTTCTTCATATCTTCAAATCTTTGACTTGGTCTTTCGACTTATCTTTTTATTATTATGTCTCGCAAGGGGTTTTGATGAACAAGCCTGACAACTCTGACGGATCAAGAGGCCAGTTAACTGCCAGAACAAATACTTGTCACCTACTTCAAATTCAATCCCCCTGGACTTAAATTCGGGAAACCGGTCAAACCCATTCTTTTGCCGCATTTAGGACTTACAAAAAATGAATCCTAGTGGTTCTCAAGGTACCCAGCGCGTCCACCAGGATTTTCTTCGCGTCGTAGACATGGATAAGTACTAGCAGAGCGCATCTATGTGCGTATACTGGGCCACACAGGACAGATCCTGGGGTCTTACCTTCATGATATATTTCAACCATGGCATTCAAGTTTTGTCACGATGAAGCAACTCGAGAATCATATTTCACAACCTTGTTTGACTGTTTCAATATCAAAATATTCGAGTTATCCTTTTTAACTCTCATAAATAGCTCCCGATGGGAGAAATCGATGTTTATTTTGTCGGCAATGTAGTCGAAGTTCATTGCTGATGAAATGTAATCGATTGCGCCTAAACCACTTCTCCATCAGCTGGTTCTTTATCATTGGCTTCACCTTCTCTCCTTTCTTCTGTCGACTTCTTTCTATCGGGTGCGCGACAGCGCTCCCTATGGGAGTAGCCCCCGAGGCTATAGCCGAATTTTTTCAGGTATAGGCTCAAAAATATAGACATACCTGTTCCATATACTATATCTCGCGATATTTTTCGATATGATTCACACGTAATGATTGTTCCCTTCTTTGATGACGCAAGCCCCCGAGTCCTAGACGAGGTATGCCGTGCTTCTTGATAATTATTTTCCCATCGTTTTTCATTTCTTCTCTCTTCTTTTTTTGTATGTATCTTTTTTCTTGATACATTGATTCTTATTTCTCATCTGCTCTAGGGAAAATATAAAAGCCCATAAATATACCTTGGACCTTGCCTCTCCAAAGGCCCATTAGTGTGCACTTATAAATAAAGCACGTTTGGCGAGGGTAAAAAAACCCTAATTCATTCATCAGTTTCTTCCTCCGCTGCATCAACTTCCTCTTCCGCATTGCATCTAGGGTTTTTCCTTCCCACCACCTATCTCCATGGCCGATGCAGGTGGATCACGTTTGAATATCGGCGCCCCGGTGGAGAAACGAGGTCGTGGCCGCCCCCGCGGCAGTAAGAACAAGCCTGCGATCCCAGCTGTGGCAGCCTCATCGTGTGCTCCGACGAAGCGGCGCCCTGGCCGCCCGGTGGGAAGCAAGAATAAGCCCAAAGTTTCATCTGCTACGCCAGGTCCGAGCGCTCCTTCTCATAATGCTTCTCCTCCTCCGCCTAGAGTCTACTCCTTCTTCTGCATCGCCGGCACGCAGTGCCGTGAGATTCAGCGGTTACCGCTGAAATTCACCAAGTTTATGGACGGGTGAGAACTGCGGGAAGCGGTTCTTCGTGAACACTCTGGGTGAGGAACTCCCTATGAAGTGGAGGTCTGGTACGACGGTGCCGGTGAACAGTACTTCAAGGGCGGCTGGTCGCAGTTTGCAGAAGACCATGACCTCCATCAAGGCTTCTTCATGACTTTTGACTACCATATCGGTACGTGGAAGTTAGACGTGAGGATCTACGACTGTACCCAGTGCCAGAAGGAGTACGAAGCAGAAGTGCACTTTCATTAGATTCTCCCTTTATGTAATCTCTTTTTCTTAGTTGTCCTTTCTCGTGCTATCTGTAATAAGTAGTCGTGTTGGATTATATTTTGTGCCTGCTTTATTAATAGACCATGGGAACGGATCGTCGTTCCAAGGTATGCCCTTAATGTATTATCGGGTTCCTTTGAACCGTGCGTATTTTTGTCGAATATCGGGTTGCGAACAACCTAGTAGTATGTCTCAGATACTCACAAAGCTCAATAACTTGTTAATATTATTTCGTACGACTCAAGGGGCTAAGCCCCCGAGCGGAAAGTAAAATATTTATACACATTTGTCGAGTTGACCCAAAGAACCCGACCTGTGGGCTCATATTCTGGGTTCAGAGGGTCATAACCCGAAATATTTTTATCGCCTTATGTATTCTATGCGTAGAACCGCCGTAGTTGCTCTGCATTCCACGGGTTACTCTCGTC
This sequence comes from Dactylis glomerata, assembly GCA_007115705.1. Taxonomy (NCBI): domain Eukaryota; kingdom Viridiplantae; phylum Streptophyta; class Magnoliopsida; order Poales; family Poaceae; genus Dactylis; species Dactylis glomerata. Next base: position 1,170,323 of record QXEO01000149.1, on the reverse strand, counting down.
TTTCCCCGTTTTCTTGTCTTGTAGTCGATAAGCTCCTCCTGGTATTACTTCCATCACGATGTAGGGTCCTACCCATGGGGACTCCAATTTTTCATGACCATCTTGCTTAAGTCGTAGAACTAGATCTCCCACCACGAAAGATCATGGACGAGCTCGACTACTGTGGTAGTTTCATAGATTTTGCTGATATTGAGTATCTCTGGCTAGTGCTACGTCTCTTGCCTCGTCGAGTGCATCGACATCATCCTGAAGCGCTTTTGTGGAAGTTGTCTCATCATACGCCGCGATTCTTGGAGCTTCATGAGTGATCTCGACTTGAAGCACGGCTTCTGCGCCATGGACCAGGAAGAAGGGCGTTTCTTGAGTAGCTGCATTAGGTGTAGTTTGGAGACTCCAGAGTACAGAGGGTAGCTCATCTACCCAAGCGTGCTTGGTTTTCTCGAGGGGTGTGCTAACAGCCTTTTCTTTATCCCATTGCATATTAAGCCATTGGCTTTCTTGACTTGCCCATTTGTCTTTGGATGCGCCACATATGCAAATTTCAATTTAATTCCCAAACTTTCACAGTAATTCTTGAACTCCTTCGATGTGAAGTTTGTCCCATTATCTGTGATGATACTGTGGCGCATCCTCTTCGCCCATAACCTCTTAGGTGGTTAAGCCCAATCAAAGAGCACTAGGCTCTAATACCAATTGAAAGGATCGGTATGGGTGACTAGAGGGGCGGTGAAAAGGCGCTAAGTCAATTTTTAGTCTTTTTCAATTTTATGGCTTGACACAAAGTAAATTCACTAGATGTGCAACTAGGTGAATTTCCTATGAGTGGCAAGCATGCAAGTAAACAAGTAACTAGCAAGATACAAGTAAGGGAAATAAATAACCGAAGAGTGGAGACCAGAGACACAAGGATGTATTCCCGTAGTTCCTTCCTTTTGAGGGGAAGTACGTCTACGTTGGAGAGGTGTGGTGACACGGAGTCTACCATCGCCACAAAGGCTCACCTTGTTCTCCGGTGAGTAAGCCACAGAGGCTAGCTCGTTTCCACTAAGCGGTGGTATTGGGGGAACCCCGAATCCCTTACACGGAGCTTGGGGCACAACTCCACAACTCAATTGGAGGCTCCCAAGAATGCCACGGAGGCTAGAAACACCACAGAGATGAGTCAATCAAGCACTTACAATACCTAGGGTTCCAAGAAACCCTAGGCTCAAATCCTCCAAGCAAATGGAGGGGGAAATGAAATTCCTTCGGTGAAGATGATGGGCTAGATCTCCTCCTTCGAATCCACAAAGGGATTCAAGTTCTATTGGCTAGAGGTGGAGATCTAGAGCTTTGAAGCTTGGCAGCAATGGAGGTGAGAGAGTGTGAGCCGCAGCCTTGACTTGAGGTGGAAGAAGCCTTTATATAGTCCAAGAAAATGGACTAGCCGTTGCTGTCCTTTTAGGCCGGAGTCTCCGGGGTCGAGAGCCCGGAGTCTCCGGGGTAAGTCGCCAAGGCCGGAGTCTCTGGGCCGGAGATGAGCTCCAGCCAAAGATTCCGGGCAGAGTCTCCGCCCCCATATCTGGGGCGTGCGACACCCGACGAAAAAGAGCCCCGGAGACTTGGGCCGGAGTCTCCGGTCCCTGACCCAAAGTCTCCAGTGTGTGAACACCGGAGTCTCCGGGCAGGAGACCCGGAGTCTTCGGCGCAGAAAGGCCAGCAACATGTAATTTTCAGATTTTCACCTACAATGGAGATTAGACTGAGACAAAATGGTTAGATACCTGAGTATTGACAACAAACACCCAAAAATAGATTTTGCAAGGAAATGCTCTTTCAACGGGGGTTGCCTCTACCCACTTGGTGAATTTGTCGACTGCGACTAGCATATAAATATGCCCTCCTGGCCAAGATTTGTGGAGCTTTCCTACCATGTCAAGACCCCATTGCGCGAAGGGCCAGGATAGTGGTATTGGTTGCAACTCTGCTGCTAGCGCGTGTGGTCGAGATGCGAAATGTTGACAAGCCTCGCACTTCCTCACTATGTCCTTCGCGTCCTCAATGGCTGTTAGCTAGTAAAATCCTGCACGAAAGGCTTTGGCTGCAATGGCTCTGCTGCTAGCGTGATGTCCACATACCCCTGCATGGATGTCCCTTAAGATTTCTTGCCCTTCTTGAGGGGTGACGCATCGTTGCAATACGCCTGTTATACTTCTCTTGTATAATTTCCCTTGTAACACGACGAAAGCCTTGGATCGTCGTATTATCCTTTTCGCTTGTACTGTATCTTCGGGTAGTGTTTTGTTTACCATGTAAGCCAAGTATGGTTGCATCCAGGTTTCCTCGATCATCATAACTTCTTCGGGTTCAGCTGTCCCTCTATTGCCAGCCCCCGAGCCTGTTGCTTGGTGCTGGACTTGTTCTCCTGTAGTCGAGACTTTGTTGTTTTTTATTGATCTTTCTATGATTTCTTCCCAAAAAACTTCTTGTGGTACGGGTAAACACTGGGACCTGATATTTGCTAGATTGTCGGCTTCCTCGTTACTGGCTCTACTGACGTGCGAAACTTCGCATCCATCGAATGTTCCCTCAAGATAATAATATAAGTTTCTATACGCTGTCATATTGTCGATGATGGCATCGCACTTGTTCATCACTTGTTGGACGACGAGATTCGAGTCTCCAAATATTTTCAGTCGAGTTGCTCCGCATGCTTTGGCCATTTTCATCCCATGGAGCAGCGCCTTGTATTCGGCTTCATTATTAGAAGCTTGGGGAAAACTCATCCTTAGCACATATTTCAACTTGTCGCCTTGTGGTGATATCAGGACCACTCCTGCTCCCGCGCCTTGGATTCTTTTTGAACCGTTGAAGTACATTGTCTATACACTTGATAGATCGGGCGGTCATGTGCTTTGTAACTCCAGCCACTCTGCTGTGAAATCTGGTAAAACTTGTGATTTGATCACCTTTCGCTTTTCATACGTGATGTCCAGGGGTGATAACTCAATTCCACATAAGGAGACACGTCCTGTTGCTGAAGGGTTGTTCAATATATTGGATAGTGGTGCTTCGTTAACCACTATAATTGGGTGCACCGCGAAATATTGCCGTAGTTTTCGTGCTGTTGTGAATACGCTGTATGCAAGTTTCTGGTAGTGCGGGTACCTTTGCTTTGTTGGAGATAGTACCTAAAATATACTAGCCGCTAGACTCCATGAGCTTTTCCTTCCTCACTTCTTTCGACTACTAATACTGTGCTCACCACTTGATGTGTTGCTGCAATATATAGTAGTAATGGCTCCTTTTCCTTTGGTGCGACCAACACCGATGGTGTGGAAAGCACTTTTTTCAATTGTGCGAAGGCTGTGTCCGCTTCTTCCGTCCACTCAAATTTGTCATCTGATTTTTTCATTAATGCGTAGAAAGGAAGCGCTTTTTCTCCTAGCCGTGCCACAAATCGACTCAGTGCCGCGACGCGTCCTGCGAGCTTCTGTACATCGTGCAACTTTGTTGGTTTTCCCATTGTTAGTATTGCTTGGATCTTCTCTAGGTTTGCCTCTATTCCTCTTGCGGATACCAGGAATCCCAGGAGTTGCCCTGCAGATACCCCAAAAGAGCATTTTGTCGGGTTAAGCTTGAGCTTATACCTGTTTAAGTTGTCGAAGGTTTTTGCTAGATCACTGATTAGTGACTCTTCTTTTCTTGTGGTGATAACCACGTCGTCGATGTAGACTTGAATGTTGCATCCTATTTGACTCCCAAGGCAATTTTGCATCATCCTTTGGTAGGTTGCTCCTGCGTTTTTTAAGCCGAAAGGCATGACTTGGTAGCAGAACACGCCGTATGGTGTGATAAAAGCTGTTTTTTCCTCATCTTCTTTCTTCAATTTGATCTGGTTGTAGCCAGAATATGCATCCAGGAAGGAAAGCCTTGCGCACCCCGCTATTGAGTCTATTATTTGATCAATGCGAGGTAGGGGAAAGGGATCCTTCGGACAGTGCTTGTTGAAAGACGTGTAGTCGACACATAGTCTTTGTACGTCTGTATTTTTCTTAGGGACTATAACTGGATTAGATACCCAAGTCGACGTTTTGATTTCTCGGATGAACCCTGCGTTTTCTAGCGTGTGTAGCTCGGACGCTATTGCTTTCCTTTTGGGTTCATCAAATCTTCTCAATGGTTGTTTGACTGGCTTTGCTTTGGGATCGACGTTTAGTGCGTGCTCGACGAGATCCCTGGGAACCCCTGGCATGTCCGAAGGACACCAGGCGAAGATTTCTCAGCGCTCACAGAGGAACTCGATGAGCGCGCTTTCCTATGCGGGATCCAAGTTCACTGCTATGGAGGTGGTCTTGTTCGGGTCCGTGGGGTGGACTTGGATCTTCTTTGAGTCCTGAGTTGCATCGAAAGCTTGATCTGGCAGGGACCGTCCAACGTCGGGTAACACATTGTGGTCGGTTTTACCTTTCAACCTTGCGTATTCTGCTGTCATGTCGAAAGTTTGTGCCAACCTGTTGAATTCTTTGTCACAAGTGTTGGATACTTCGAAACTGCCTTGAACTGTGATTGTTCCTTTGGGTCCTGGGATCTTTAGCGTAAGATATGCGTAGTGAGGTACTGCCATGAACTTTGCAAATGCTGGGCACCCCAGGATTGCATGGTACTGTGAAGGCCAGTCCATGACTTCGAACTCCAGCTTCTCTCTGCGATAATTGCTGCTGTTGCCGAAGCAAACGTCGAGTTCTATTTTCCCGATAGGGTAGTTTGCACCTCCTGGCACTATTCCGTGGAAGGAGCAATCTGTTGGCTTTAGACTTTCAAGTGAGATGCACATTGCCTTTAGAGTTCCTGCGTATATTAAGTTTATGCCGCTTCCTGCATCCATGAATACTCGCCCGATATCGTATCCCCCTATTTGCGCCTTCAGTACCATCGGTGCGTGCCCTGGCCTGGGAACTTTCCTCGGGTGGTCCGCTCTGCTAAATCTGACTGGTTGATCGGACCATTGCAAGTACTCTGTAGTAGCTGGTGGTGACGATATTGCCAAGTTGACCTGTCTGGATATTCTCTTCCGCTCTTTCTTCGACTTTGGTACTGGCTGGATCATTGCTGATATATATACTTTTGACTCTAGCTGTTTTGCGAGTCGTTGCATTTGGTATCCTTGACTCATGCTTTTTTTCCCTGTCGTGCTCCTTGGCTTGAATCCATGGCATTTTGCAACCTTAGGAAGGTTCTGCAATCCTTCATCTGGTGGTTGGAAACTCTTTTCCCATCTAGGTACGCATAACGGATGCGACAAGGACCATATAGCATGTCTTCTGCCGAAGGGCCCGAGTACCTTGGTTTCTCTGTTCCCTGACTATCTCTTGTTTGAAACTCTTTGATTTCATAGCCTTCCTCGTTCCTTCTGTCATATCCCGCAGCTATCTGACTTCACCTTCTGTAGTTGTCGCCATTGCGGTATCTTCGCCTTTGCCTGCTTGTTTTGTCGACTTCTGGTGAATGTCCCCTTTTGTTGTTATACGCATCTTCTCCATCGGCAAATCTATTGGCTACTTCCATTAGTTCCGACAATATCCTTGGCTTTATTCTCCCTACCTCTTCCACGAGGTCTGAACGACAAAGTCTGGCTGAAAAGGCGTCTATTGCTCTTTCGTCAGAGACGTCTTCTGCAGAGTTTTTGATGACACTCCAGTGTTGTATGTAAGAGCGCAGAGTTTCGTCTCTCCTCTGCATGCACGACTTAACTTCTTCCAATGACGCCGGTCGTTTGTATGTTGAGCGAAAATTTCTTGCGAATTGGTTCTCTAGTTCTCCCCAACTTCCGATGGAATCGTTGGGTAGGGTATTCAACCAGGACCGTGCTGCGACGGTGAGGTGTAACTACAAACATTGCATTGCCGTTGCTCTTGTTCCTCCGAGTATTTGTACTGCTTGCAGGTAGTCTGATAACCATAGACTGGGTTCTTGCAACCCATCATACTTTTCTTGATCGTGCGACAACTTGAATCCTTTGGGTACCCGCATTTTGCGAACCCTGCGGGTAAAGCATAACGCGCCCATCTCTTTTTCGTTGTCTTTGTAATTTTTTCTCTCCACGCATAGCGTGAGTTGTTTACTCTTGCTTGTGCTATTATGTTCCTTGCATCCTCCTTCCATTTTTGGCGTTTTTCGTCGCCTGAAGACTCGCTAGTTTCGTCCCGTGAGGATTTGTGCTTAACCTCTTCTTTTCGCCTTTCCCTACGATGTGTCGCCTTAATCTCTGGAAGATTTCCCCTTAGCTTGTCTTCTACCAACCGGAGGCTTCGTATCGTGGCTTGATGCATGTGCTCCCGCGGGTCTCCAGGCTTTGGTTGTGTGGTTAGTAGGTATGCCTGTGCTGCTACCAATGCTGCTTCTGGTGTTTCTTGCACAAATTCTTCTTCCTCCTCTGGTGGGTTCGCGCTTGGGCTCTTCGTGTAGCTTTCTTCTATTGTCCATGCTGTTGTCCTCCTGCTGTGCTTCGGGTTTCTGTGCCTATCCATGCTGGACTCTGATGAATCGCTGTACTCATCCCAATATCCTCCACTTGATGTGCTGTTGTAATCTTGGCTTCTCATAAACATGTCTCTTTCTTCTCTTAACTTCTTTCTACACTGGTGCAGCGCGTATTGATATCCCATTAGAACTTCTCTTCTCGAATTTGCGGGTACATCTGTCCCATGGTTAATGGCTGACATGATCATTCTCCACTCTCCGGTGGAGATGTGGACTTTCTCCTTCCCCTTCTTGCCGTTGCTCCTTAATTTGTCGACTTGCATGTCGACCTCTTTGTTGTCTGCGTAATTATTTTCTTCTGCTGCTTCAGTGATAATGATGCATAACTGATGTACGCTTCTGGAGACGCTGCTGCTCCTGCTGGCGAAATCCCTTGAACTGTCGTGTGACTTATCCATTGTTACTTCCACGTCGGGCTCTACCCGAGTTTCGTCGAATTCCTCGAGTTTCTCTTGCAGATTTTCTGCTACTGCTGGGCTGACCGGTGAGTTTGCCTCGCTAGAAGAGCCCACAGATGATCCAGACTTGGCGATTATTTCGGTTTTGTTTGTCGACGGACCCGATTTTGCCGGATCCGAAAGACAAGTTGAACCCGAAGGTCCAACATAGAAGCTCAGACTTCCCATTGTCAACTCCACCTTTTGATTTTCGTCGACTCCTGGACTGCTGTTGGCTAAAAGCGAAAAAGTCGTCGAATTCATGATTCCAACGCCCAGAGTCCCCACGGTCGGCGCCAATTGACGAGGGTTAACTCGACAAATGTCCTAGATGAAGGACTTAGGATCAGGGAGATAGGGCGTCGGATGAACTCGAAGGTAAAATCAGTCAAACAAGGTGTGTATCGAAAGTAAACGTAGGGCGTAAACCTGGCTTGCTTTCAATCTGCCCCTCACCGTCCTCTCCTGGCCCCTATATATAGGTGGCCAGGTCTCAAGGATCGGGAGGGATCCGATACAGATTACAATATCGACATACGACATGAACTCGTGTTTCGACTATCTTTATAATTGGGCCTAACTTAACGGGCCTCAGGGGTACTCAACTGACGGGCTCTATCATCTATACCCTTGTCACCGACCGAAAGCCCCTCTTGATAGTGCGGCTATCTATCCTATAACCCGGTCTCTCAACAAACACCTTGAGACCGGTAAAAGAGAAACCTAGCAAGGCCATACCTTTTCCTTGCGCATCCCGCTTGATCTTATGTCGATGCTTCATGCTTCCTTCAAGCCGGAATGTCTTACTTGGTCATTGTTGCTTCATGAAGACATATGATTTGCTCCCCCATAGCCCATTATGGGATAGCTTCATTAATGCATGTCTTCACAACTCCATTATCAAGAAATGGACGCCAAGCTTCAAGCATATGATCTTCTCGAGATGCTTATCTTAAACTTGTCCTTCTCAACCTTGATGACGATCATCACTTGATGTCATTCTCTCATGGGCTATATGTAATCTCACTATTGATGCATACCCATGGCAATACCTAACCCACATAGACAACACGAACACACATATGTAATGGGTTAGTTCACAAAGCATAATTGACAAAACTTACCATACCACAAGATCGATTGATCACATGTGGCACATTCCTTATGCTTCATGTATTGACCAATCTAGAATTCATTCTTTGATCTTTGTCTTGGTCAACAATGTATCTTCTCATGCTCCATAACAATATCTTGAGCCACATAAAGAATTCTTCATTTGATTGCATGCTATAGGTCTTAGTCAATCATATCTCAACTCATGAGACCATCATGACCTCGACATAGAGCCATATCTTGAATTCTTCTCTTGTAGACAAACTCTCAAGATCTCGAAACTCCTTGGCCTAGCACATAAGCTAGAGCATGGATCACTTGAGTTCTACACAAGAACTACAACTCTATTTCTTTTTCTTGATCATATTTGATTCATCTCTTCTATTCAATGATCTTGATGCCAATACTTAAGATATATCTTTATCTTCATGGCATCCAAGCCTTGAATCCAACACATGGACTTCAAGCGATTCCTATGAACAATTCCTTCATAAAAAGCTCAATGAAAACATTAGTTCATAGGGATTGTCATTAATTACCAAAAAACACTTAGGGGCAATTTACCCTTACAGCAGGACGCTATTCATATCAAAATCACTCATATCTACCCAAGAAGTTTTTCTCGATAACTCTTCACATGCCAAAAATAAAGTAAGCTCATCATGCTGATTCAGAGTGATCATGTCATCACAATACAAACTTGCAGTACTCATTGGATTAGAAAGGCTATTATCATAGCCTGAGCATTGAAAATTGAAATGACCCACTTTATAGCAAAGTTCACAAATAAAATGATAGAGGGCACAAACCTTTTCACCGAGCTCATTTAGAGCCTTGTCCCACATTCTAGTTTTCTCATTCCTGTGGTGGATACAATAATCTTCTTTGATTTGATTCTTTTCACAAGGTCTAAGTGCTCCACAAAAATTAACATGCTCATAAGAAATAGTACTTTCAGAAATTTGAGCATGTTTATTGCTATCATCAATAACAATTTCACTTTCCATGCAAGTGTCTTTAAAAGGTTCATGATACACATCCCAATTTCCCTTACGAGCATTAATATGAGAAGCAAAGGCTCTATAGCAATCAACAATAATTTGAGGATCAAGACCATATTTAGCACTAAGCTCTTGAAAATCAGCAGTTTCAGTGAAAGACTTGATGCAATCATACGCATAATTTATACCTGATTCTTTACCTTTGTCACAATCCCAATCTTCGATATTGCTTTGAATTGTTTTAAGCAGACCCCACTTGGCTTCAACCTCCTTGCTTGTGAAAGACCCCTCAAAACAGGCATATAGATAGTCCTTGTAATGTCCTGAAAGCCTTGCATAAAAATTATTAATAACAATATTACGGGGGAGCTCATGAATGGGACATTTGAGCATTATTGACTTCAATCTTCCCCACGCTTGGGCAATGCTTTATCCATCATGAGGATGAAAATTATAAATATAATTCCTATCTTTATGAACCTCACTAGAAGGATAGAATTTAGAATAAAAGAGAGGTACAATTTCCTCTCAGCCAATAGATCGGCCATCCTTCAGTGTCTTATACCATTCCGCAGCTCTGCCCTTTAGTGATAAACAGAATAGCTTCCTCTTAACCTGGCTTGTTGAAATATCTGCACACTTGAACAACTCGCATAATTCATGTATAAAGAGCAAATGATCACCAGGATGGACAGTTCCATCTCCTAAATAGCAGTTATTCATAGCACGTTCAACAATTTTCATAGGTATTTTAAAAGAGATACTTTCAGTATGATGATCACAAGCATCATTATAATTATCACATATGGGAGATAAAGTATCATCAGAGCGAATTTTCTCCTCTAAAGCTGGGGAACTAAAAATATCATGCTTATCAAAACCAGCTTCCCCAAGCTTAGACTTTTCTATAGCATCAGCAATAACGGTGTTCAAAGAATTCATACTAATAACATTGCTACTAGCATGCAAATAAAGCTCCAAAGGTTTTCTAATTTTCTCTTCAAACACTTCATATCCTAACTCAGGAAAAATACTATAAAGCTCTTTGTCTTCCATTAAGCCTAACTAGTGAAAATAAAAACAAGAAACAAAAAGATATAATTGCAGAATCTAAAAAAAATAACTTCGAGCACCCACACACCAGCAACAATACTAGAAGATGGATGTGAGTACCTTTTACCTTACCTCCCCGGCAACGGCGCCAGAAAAGATCTTGATGTCTACGAACACTTCTATTCTTGTACACAGTGTTGGGCCTCCAAATACAGAGGTTTATAGAACAGCAGCAAGTTTCCCTTAAGTGAATCACCCAAGGTTTATCAAACTCACGGAGGAAGAGGTCAAAGGTATCCCTCTCAAGCAACCCTGCAATTACAATACAAGAAGTCTCTTGTGTCCCCAACACACCAAATACACTTGTCAGATGTATAGGTGCACTAGTTCAGCAAAGAGATAGTGAAATATAAGTAATATGGATGATTATAAGTAGTAAATGCAATCTGAAATAAATATTGCTACGAGCAAATATGTAATAGAACTGAATGTAAACGGTGTTTCATTGCTTAGAAACAAGGCCTAGGGATCATACTTTCACTAGTGGACACTCTCAACAAAGATAACATAGTTGAACACAGCTACACAGAACTACTCTCTGGTTGGATAACAAACACTAATCATGCGTAGGGCTACAAAGCACTCATTAAAGTCCACTTTCCCCAAACTAGATTGCCCCACACTATCACCTTGAGCGCACTAGATGGTTCCAACAAACACCACAATTTATAGAGACATCCAATTCAAATCATAACTCATGAAAAGTATTACTGCAAAATTTAGCCTAAGAGACACACATAATGCACACACTATCACCTTCACATCATGGTACAAGGTGTCTCCGAAGATTACAATAATAAAACCACTTGTATAGCATAATAGATGAAAAGTAACATCTACCAATTCAACTAGATACAAAGCTCATGATCACATATAGATCACATCATGGGAGAGAGAGATGAACCACATAGCTACCGGTAGAGCCCTCAGCCCCGGGGGAGAACTACTCCCTCCCAATCATGGGAGACAACAACGTCGAGGGAGATGGCGGTGGTGTCGATGGAGATGGCTTCGAGGGCAATTTCCCATCTCGGCAGGGTGCCGGAACAGAGACTTCAGTCCCCCGAAATTGGTCTTCGACAGCGGCGGTGCTGCGGAACTTTACTGGGAGAAACGCCGACTGTTTTAGGATTTTTGCTTCGGAGACTTTTTATAGGCGAAGGGGCAATGTCAGAGGGTGGCCAGGGGCGCCACACCATAGGGTGGCGCGCCCAGGGGTCCACCCGCGTCACCACCTGGTGTGGTTGCCCCTGGCCCCCCTCCGACTCTTCTTTGGACTTCGTCTCATGTCGGGGGAAAATAGGAACTTTGGGCTTTATTTCGTCCAATTCCGAGAATATTTCCTGTGTAAGTTTTCTAAAACACAAAAAACAGCAGAAAACAGGGAACTGACACTGTGGCATCTCATCAATAGGTTAGTTCCGGAAAATGCATAAAAATGCCACGAAGTGTAAACAAAACACAAAGCAATTGGTGTAAAATAAGCATGGAGCATCAAAAATTATAAATACGTTTGAGACGTTTCATGGGGGAGGGGGCGCCGCCCCCTGTCTTGTAAGTGACATTATATAGATAGAACATGCTCGAAGAACAAAGATGAGGTCCACAAATACATGCTGATAAGCGCGCACACACCAATGTTACTGTATCCAAGCAATAATGGCCAACTTGTCACTCCTCAAAGACAACACCATCGGCGACAGGGGCAGCAATATACACATGCCCCATGAATATCTTAGCTGTTGCTGAAGTTCTTTAACTACACCTCTTTGATTACCACTACTGTTAGCTAGTGCTTCTTGTGAAAAGAGTGATCAACTTCTCCATGATCACCATGACAAGATTTGTGGCCTAGTGAGAAACAAGTGAAATCTTTTGAGGAAGAGGAAAAAACCAATGAACTAGTCTTGCAAGACCCCGCGATACAAGGTGGGGGCACACATCATACTACTTTTGTCTTCAACTAATGTGGACTTCTCTGTTGGAGGTATTGGAGAATATTTGAAAAGATGGAGGGAGTGAGCAAATAAATAAAGCTTCGGGTTTGATAGAAAAATTGGAGAATTTTGATGTTGTACTTGTGTTGCATCTTATGATCAAGGGGAGACTCAAGAACTTCCACAATGTTTTCAAATAATAGGCAAAACATTGTTCATGCTATTTGGTTGATTGGGTTAGTAATGAAGAATATGAATGAGCCAAGGGAGAATGGTTGGGATGAGTTTTTTGCTGGAGCAAAGGATTTTTGCGTGATGGGAAAATAAGTGTGCGTAATATGGCAAATACAATACCACTTCAGGGTCATTCATTGAGGCGTGCTGCCAAATTAGCCAGTGACTATATATTATCACTTTCATCATAATATTATAAATGCTGTGCTAGAACAAATCCTAGTTGAGTTGAAAATCACTTTGTTGAAAAAAAACGAGACTACCAGGACTAGCCCTTGGCAGTATATTTTTATAGAAGAAGCCCACTCGAGTGAGAGAACAGATATTCGATCCTAACAGGATTCGAACTCAGGCCGGCGGGGGATGCACCACTGTGACCCTGCCACTAGGCCTCCGCCTAGTTCTCCACTTTGTTGAAAGATCAACACAATTATTGAGATGCATTGCTTGCCTTGATCTAGCGAATTATATGCTAATATTGATCAAGAGACACTACTTGAGCTTGTCATGATATATGCTTCTGAAAACACAACTAGAAATCGTGTGAACTAATCAACCAATCAACTTGAAGGGGGGATCTAACTAATGTTTTCCCATCTTCGCCTTTGTACTTTTAGTTGGTGCAAACAAACAGGGTTTGTCTCAAATTCCTTGTTATGTAACCGTGTTTTCTTTTGCAGGTTATCTACCGGCGTATTGGTACACCGGTAGATTTTTTTTTCGAAAAAAAATCTACCGATGTACCAATACGCTCCATTTGTGGTCATCTCTTTAGCGTACGAAGAGCCGAGATCTGTTTACGGAGGTTTGTTCTCGATTAGAGGCTTGTGGTGAGGGATACTTTATCCTAACATGGGTGGCAGCATAACAGGCGCATTGGACCTCCTCCCACATAGGCGTTTTTACATTTTATCACTATAATATGTAATTCTGCCTTCTTTCTCCTTGAACTACTGGATATCGGATGTTTGTATCTTCGCTACGTAGAGACCGGACGTATAGCTTAAATCTCTTAACTAATAAAGCGAAGATCTTTATCGAAAAAAATCGTATTTTTATTTCTTTTGTCTTGCGAACGAAAGACACTGAAGATGAAACAGTAAATTCGTGAGACTCTCATAACCACGACCCCAAGCTGAATGACAACCGGTAACTTCATTTAGTCTTTTCCCTTGAAAAAGTACGTGGAAGAGTCACATCAGACTCTCACCAATCACCACAGTCCACAGCACCACACCCGCGTCACAGGCGTAGCGCGCACGATTTGCCGCTGGATCTCTGTATCTCTCTGCGGAAGTCCATGCAAAACACCCGCCGTACCATTGTACCAACTCGATCCTGTCTCTAACCCAGCGACGCAAGTTACGCAACAGTAGTATAACACATGGTAGCTGGCCGATACGCGTGCCAATGTGACACAGCGCGCGACGGAAGTGACGGACGGATCGTCTCCCTCCGGTCTTTCCTTCCTCGCTGCCGTGCCCGCGCGGCCCTGCGGTCAAATCAATCCAATCCAAGGGCAAGCTCGTCAAGGTGAGCGACGTGCGTACGTATTCGTCGCCTGTGCCGCTCGCTCGGCTTTCACTGTGCCTCGCGCGCGCGCCCCAAAGCTGTTCGTCTGACGACGGGAGACCCGTCGCCGCGTGCGTGATCGATCGACGGAGGCCGGGGCAGGGCAGGGCAATACGCCAATACCAGTACCCCCAACCTACGTCTCCCACGCCACAGCGTCAGGCGTCCGTCGCGCTTGGCCGTACCCGTAGCCGTAGCCCACAGCCACGCCTCAGCAGCTGACGCGAAGCCCAGTGGCCAGTGACCAGTGGGGATGCACAGCCGGAAAGGAGGAGCAAAGCAAGCACGAGAGAGAGAGGGCCAATGGGGAATCATGGCTTCTCCCCTCGAAAGGTCGGAATCTTTATCCCAAGCCAACCCAAACCCACACACAGCACCAGCAGGAACGCAGTGCGAAGGGAGAAGCGAGAACAGAGGGGTGAGGCGCGCGCGCAGGCAAAAGGCGACGTACGCCGGAAAGGGGGAGCACGACCGGCCGAGACTGCGAGCGAGAGCGTCCCCACCTCTTCCTCCCGCCGTATCATTGCCCTCTACTCTACAGCCCCGCCCAGGACCATCCGACGCCATACCACCACCACCTCCACCTCCTCTTCTCTGGTACTTGTACCGCGCGTGCTCCCGGGCCTAGCAGCAAGCGCGACCTCGCCCACCTCCCGCCGCTTTGCCTTTCCACAGACCACCCTCTCCCCCCGGCGTCGCGCATTCGGCACTTGCTCGCGCGCCTCCGTCTCTTCTATAATACGGACCCGGGCCTGCTTCCGTGCCCTTCTCCTGCCCCGCTTCCTGGAGACATTGCTGGAGGCCACGCTGCTCCCGCCGCTCCCTGCTGGCTGCCGGTGCCGGGGAAGGTAAGGTCCCTGCTCTTGGTCCTCCACGCGCAACACTCTCATTCCTCTGCCGGTCGACTCGACTGCTTCGTCTCAAACGATTCTTGGCGGTACTCGTAGTAGTAGAAGCGTAGAATGTTTAACGGTGGTTTGCTTCTAGCTCTGCTCCTGGAGGTGCCGTCCGGCGGCATTGCCGTTCTTGAAACAGCAAGACAGCATTTCTGTTCCTGCCTCCGTCACACACGCGCATTTCTCTGCCGCGCGCTTCTTCCGAAATGATCTTGGCTTCACTCGTGGCACTTGCTTAGCTTGTCGCCGGTGACTGACATCCAGCTCTGCTCTTGGAGCTGCGGTGCCATCTCCGGCGGCATTGCCGTTCTTGAGACGGACCTCGGCGTCCTTGTTCTTCTTGTTCTTGCGAAATGCACTCCCGCTCCCTCACCTGCGAGAAAGGGCCATGTGGCATTCCGTCGAGCACCTAGCTAGCTAGCAGTATAGCAAAGATTCCTCTGCGACTAGCTCTACCCCGGTCGGCTTCGGCTCCGAGGCATGCGCATTCAGCGTGGCGTGAGACCACAAAAGCCGCCTGGTTTCTCGGGAAAGATGGGTGGGGTTCTAGCTAGCCACGGGGACCCAGCCCAACCCCTGCCTAGCTCGCCATTCCGAATGCATTTTTTACTGGGGCCTTCTTGTTCCCCATTGCTCACTCATCGCCTGCTCCCTTGCTTGCTCACACACTGACAGTTATCCTCTGCTTCTCTTGCAATGGCGTGCAGGCAACTCTGTTTCGGAGAAGCCCGACCGATTGATTGATTGATCAATGGCCAAGTGTGTCTAAGCCGCTCGTCCAGCAGTCCAGCTCCAGCTCGATTCGGCAGCAGTTCTTTACCTTCGTCGCCGTCTGGATTTCGAGAGGGAGATGGCGGCCTCGCAGGAGAAGCAGCAGCCGACCTTCGGCGTCCTGAGGAACGCGGCGGCGCTGCTCGACGAAATGCAGCTCATGGGAGAAGCGCAGGCCGCCAAGAAGGTGATCAACTCCGAGCTCTGGCACGCCTGCGCCGGCCCGCTGGTGTGCCTGCCGCAGCGGGGCAGCCTCGTCTACTACTTCCCCCAGGGCCACAGCGAGCAGGTCCGGAATCCCAATGCATGAACTGTTCTGCTCATTCGGTTACATTCCTTTACTTTGCACATGGATTGCTTAACTTTTTTCTTGTGTTCCGGCAGGTCGCGGCGACGACCAGGAAGATCCCGAATTCGCGCATCCCGAACTACCCTAATCTGCCGTCTCAGCTGCTGTGCCAAGTCCACAGCATCACCATGCATGTAAGTTTACATGGTTCAGGTTCAGATTAAGATGTAGTAGGGGTGACCTGATGCATCGCATAGCATTGTCCCTGATGAATGCTTGGTTGCGCAGGCTGACAAGGACACTGATGAGGTTTATGCACAGATGACTCTCCAGCCAGTAAATTCTGTAAGTAACCGTGCTGCTTTGTTGTTACTGAATGTTGCTGCAGGGAATCGAACTACTGAAGAAGTTCAGAAAATGCTGAACTGCATTTTTCCCATTGTTCAAAAATATGGAATCATTATCTGATTCGAATATATTCTGTCAATTTTAGGAAAGCGACGTGTTCCCGATTCCGTCTCTCGGTAGTTATACCAAAAGCAAGCATCCCGGGGAGTATTTCTGCAAGAACTTAACCGCGAGCGACACAAGTACGCATGGCGGTTTCTCGGTGCCAAGAAGAGCCGCGGAGAAGTTGTTCCCACAGCTGGTAGCAGTCTTTTGTCCACATTTTGTTTTGCTTTGTTGTTGTTTGTGAATGCTTCAGCTCACAGGTTGTTTTGGAAAACGCAGGATTACTCGATGCAGCCTCCTAACCAGGAGCTTATCGTTCGGGATTTGCATGACAACATGTGGACATTCCGTCACATTTATCGTGGTAGGGTCGAGTACTGTTTGACTTGTTAAATTGTTCATGGGTACATAATGTTAGGTGTCCTTCTGTCTTCTAATTTTCTTCATTTGTTGTTCCTTACAGGACAACCAAAGCGTCATCTTCTAACAACTGGATGGAGCCTCTTTGTTGGTGCAAAACGGCTGAAGGCAGGGGATTCAGTCTTATTTATCAGGTATATGGACCCAAATTGCATGATATGCTAATATGTCTATTTGGGATCTTAAATCAAATGCATCCTGCTATACTGTATCTGAAAAGGTTCAGACTTCGGGTTTGATGTAAACTCTAATTATTGGAATGGAGTGAACAATGGGGATTATAAAGATACTCGATGCATTCAAACATAATATTTTGTCTATACAAAGTTTTTAGAGTGTGGAATCAGTCTTGAATTATTTTCATGTTATTCTGATGTGCCTAGCGGGTTTAATTTAATCCTTTAATTGCAGTTTTTCTAGCATCGGCCTACCTATATATATCTAATATAGACAGAATTAGCATGCTGACTTTAAAATTTCATGCCACGGTAGCTGTAAATTACGCATTATATATCCACCATAGGCATATCAAACTTGCTGAGTCCAAGATTTCATGCAGCGGCAGCTTTAAATTACATGCAAATTTAAGGTAGTTCTTGACAAAGAGATGATAATTAGTGCAATAGTGCTATGTGACACAAACAGCAAAACTTTACTCAATGAGTTTGAACAAACTGTCAAATAGCTTGTTGATTTGCACTCATGCTGAATTCCTGCCAATGAATTGACCATTCCTGACAAAAGTTACTGGTCTCAGGGATGAGAAGTCACAACTACTTGTGGGCGTTAGGCGGGCGACTCGTCAGCAAACGGCATTGTCATCATCAGTTCTGTCCACTGATAGTATGCACATAGGTGTTCTTGCTGCAGCAGCTCATGCAGCATCAAGCGGTGGCTCATTTACTATCTATTACAATCCTAGGTTTGGAATTTTCTCTACCCCTTTTATGGTACTTAATAAAGTTCTGTTGGCATATATAACACATATTCGTCCTTATAATCTCTTCAGGACGAGCCCATCACCGTTTGTAGTTCCTGTAGCAAGGTACAATAAGGCTAACTATGTCCAACAATCTGTTGGCATGAGAATGGCTATGATGTTTGAGACAGAGGAGTCAAGCAAGCGGAGGTTTGTCCCTGACTAGAGCTAATACTTCGTTACATGCAGATAGCATTATTTTTCTGCTTTTGATTTTCTGCTCTGTATCCTTCTCCACTAAGATGTAACTAATGGCTGAATTCAGTAATGTACTATTGTGCTTTCAAGTTTAAAATAGTACCTGTTCTGCAAATCTTTCCCACTTTCACTTTTGGAAAAATGACCATCGCAAGCGACCTCTAGAAGGGTGAATGCGTATTAGCAAATAGTATGCGTGTGGTTACTTTTATTTATAAAGTGGGACGAAAGCCTATTTCAATTATTAGCAAACAGTGATGTTTCATTTAACTTTGGAAAGTTTAGGCATCATCTTTCAACTTACATGGTCAGTGAAGTTCTTTTGCACCATAGTCTAAACAAAATTGTTTTGTTCTTTCCGTAAACATGTTGTTCTGTTCTACAGATACACTGGCACAATTGTGGGAGTTAGCGACTCTGACCCCATGAGATGGCCCAACTCCAAATGGCGCAACTTGCAGGTGCCTTGCTTTCCTGAATCCTGATATATCTTTATTTATTTTAATGTATTCCTGATAAAACTTGATTAAACCTGTCTATCATCATGTGGTCATCCTTATATACTTTCCATTACCAGATTGAATGGGATGAGCATGGATATGGAGAAAGACCTGAGCGTGTGAGCATATGGGATATTGAAACTCCTGAGAACACTCTAGTGTTCCCTTCAGCAGCACTGAATTCAAAGCGACAATGCCTGCCTGGTTATGGAGGTACTTGCGCAACCATGCCACACAAATTTGTAGGATCATGTCATAGATTGAATAATTATAACCTATGACATGATGCAGGCAGAGGGTTTCAACCCCCTTCAGAAAAAAAGGTTGAATAATTCTAACTCTTTTTTTCACTTGCAGTACCTGGGCTGGAACTTGGAGCTGCAAATATGTCACCATTTCAGAGGGCACCAGGAATTCCATACGGTAACATGCAGCACATGCCAGCCGTTGGATCAGAATTGGCTATGATGATGCTTCTCAATCAATCTGGCCAAAACCATGGGACTCCAGTTAGCTGTCACCAATCCTCTTATTCTAGTATTATTCAAAATGTGAAGCAAAGCTACATGCCTCCTCCAACATTTGGTAATTCCACTGGTTCAACAAAGCATGAAAGCATGCGTTCAAACGAAGCCCAGCAGCAGTTGAATGCTCCTAAGATGCAGAGAGGTGATCTGGAAAGCTGTGAAGTTCAGCCTATCATTGATCCAATATCTGCTTCAGAGTTAAATGTCGCGGCAAGAAAGACAAGAAACACAGAATCATATCCAAGTCAGAGCATTTCAGAGCAGCACAGCAAGGGTGAGCCTAGAGCTAAGACTCGTAAGAGCAAGAAAGGCTCGTCGCGCAAAGCCATTTCAGAGAACTCTGAACTTTCTTCAGCACCTTCACGGGTTTGTGATGACCAGCAGCATGGTTTAGAAGGAAAAATGCTTGATGGCGACACCACACATGTTAACCGTGGTAGTAATGAAGATTCATCTGGTGCTCTTACTCATGCCAATCTTTCTGTACAGCTGCAAGGTCAGCTGGTCGAACAAAATGGACTGCTATCACCACCGAAGTTAGGAACATCAATATCACCTGATGGAGGGAAGTCAGTCAACTCATTTCCTAACCAAGGTTGTTTTTCCCAGTTCTTCGATGGTCTGGATTGGATGATTCAGCCTTCATATTACCAAGAATCCAACGGCATCCAGTCAGTCAGTGCATCGGAGAACATTTTCAGCTCATCTGCTGATATACCTTCCACAATAAATACCGATACATTGGAGACTTTTCAGAACTCTTGCCTCTCAGACAGCTTTCCTAATTCCATACAGGACTTCATCGGCAGCCCGGATCTGAATTCACTTACATTCCTGTCACCTGATATGCAAAATTTGGATGTCCACCATGATGGAAGCAACCTACCGAGTACATCCAACTCTTATGTACAAATGAGCTTCTCTGAAGATAGTGGAAATCACATGGACTCTATCCAGAGGAGCATGAATAACACCTCATGCTCTCAACCACAGACTACCGATGGCTTTGATTTAGGGATGTACTCTATGCTGCCAAGTTTAAAAGAATCTCAAGTTTTGTCTCTGCCAGAGATCCATAACAGTTCCAGGGGTACATCAGTTTGCAGTATGGATGCGACGGAGTACAACATCGACCGAAGTGCAAAGCCGATGAAACCACCAGTGCGGACATACACAAAGGTATGCTTCAATACTACCTATAAAAAAAGGCAACATTTGCTGAAAGTTTTCTGATAATATCCATAGCTTGACACTTTTTCTTATGCTATTTCTATCTTGTAATTCATGACAAACAGGTTCAAAAGCTGGGATCAGTTGGAAGATCTATAGATGTGACACGGTATAGAGATTACCGTGAGCTGAGGTCAGCCATTGCCTCCATGTTTGGACTCCAGGGAAAACTTGAGCATCCTGCTAGTTCAGATTGGAAGCTTGTATATGTCGACTACGAAAACGATGTCCTACTCGTTGGTGATGATCCATGGGAGTAAGTATCTTCAGCTTTACACTGTTTTTTCGACAATATCCAGCGCAACATATATATCATGTTTTCATCCCCTTCGAGTCCATCCATGGTCATATATAGTAGCTCACTCACTCTCTCTGTTTGCAGGGAATTCATCAACTGCGTCCGATGCATCCGGATCTTATCACCATCTGAAGTACAGCAGATGAGTGAGAGTGGCATGCATGTCTTGACCGACTGCATCCAAACAGACCAGTAGAATCACCACTATCCTGGATGTGTCTGCAAATCAAAATAAAGCAGTGCTAGATTAAGCTAGAGGTGTCTTTTGAATACAATGCCTTAATTAACCGTAGGCTGATTTACTGACAGTGTATTTGGTAGAGAGATTTACCATTATTTGTGCTGTGCTAGTTTTCTGGAGGGAAATCTGATAGAGAACAAACAGTTCCATCTTTCCCAAGAGGGCCATATTCTGAAGAACCCCAAGCAGCAGTATGCTTTGAAATGCTACTTCCAGTGTCTGTTATGAGATTTAGTCTGATGTTCTGAATCAACACCAATGTAAATGTTAGAGCTGTTGGGTTTGGTTTGGCAGTGAAGTTCACTGCTGTATACTCCCTCCGTCCTCAAATAAGTGGACATCTAGACCAAAAATTTATCCACAAAAGAGTGTACTTCTCTCTTTTCAATGCATATTTAAGTAGTAAAAAGTGTTTCTCTCTCATTACACGGGAATCAAGGCCAATAGCATTTTCTCAATCTTCTACATGCACTTAGCTCATTGGAGGTGGAGAAATTAAAGAGGAGAGAGATGGTGGTTATCATCTTCCCAATGCAAAAAGCTTATTTTTCTTAAAAACTCCAAACATACGCTCTTTTCTGAACGGAGGGAGTATCTTGGTTGGCAATGAATCGTTGATCGGCTCAGCATTCACTCACTCGCTCACACTTCTCTGACACTAATCTAAGCCATCTCTAAGTTGCTCTGCTACATAGCCGGGTAAATTTTGTCGGAATCTATATACATATAGCAATCTAAATCCTTGCATTTCCAACCTTTCCGGATATGGATTTTGATGTACATTCTCAGTTGATTCGGGTGTCATTTTCAATATAAAAATTCAGCAAGATCTGGAATGTTTTTGTTCCCAAAATTGGTGAGGCAGAGCAGGTTTAAGGTTAGCAGCCTACTGTTTTGCTCTGCTATAATAATAGAAGCACAGCAACCCAGACCCAAAGCTTCGTCTCTCGAGCCAGAAACGGAAACCGAAATCCAAACCCCTGACCGCAGCGGCCGACCACCGCGACGCCAAGATAGGGACCGAGATGCCCACCGCCCCCGCCCCCGCCGCCGGAGACGGCGACGCGGCAGCCCGGAAGCGGCCCGGCGCCGAGGATGCTCCCGCGGCAGGCGACGGCAAGCGCCGCCGCCCGGAGAACCCCTCCTCCGGCTCCCGCGATCGACACAACCACCAGCAGCACCACCGCCAGAAGACCGGGCACGAGGCGGGCAAGGAGGGGAAGAAGGAGAGGATGCGGGCGTCGCACATCCTGATCAAGCACGAGGGGTCCCGGCGCAAGGCCTCGTGGCGGGACCCCGAGGGCGTCGCCATCTCCGCCACCACCCGCGACGACGCCGCCGACCTCGCCCGCGCCCTCCGCGACCAGATCGTCGCCGGGGAGCTCAAGTTCGAGGCCGCCGCCACCGACAACTCCGACTGCAACTCCGCCAAGCGCGGCGGCGACCTGGGTCAGTGCCCCTTCCTACCCCCCCTCCCTCCGGGCCAATTTGGTGCTATGTATGTATGGATTTGCTTCCGGGTGTGGACAATTTCGGCGAGGGTGTGGTACTTGGTAAGTTGCTGGTCAGAATTCCAAAACTGAACTTGTGAAGTTGATAATCTAGGGATGTGGCTACTGGCTAGTCGCACGCAGCTTCACTGGAGTGTTACATTTGACGGCTGCACCGTGGTTCAGGCAAGAAAACCGTGCCCTGTAATAGGAGTTGGTTATCGTTACAAGGGAGTATCATCAATTGTGCGTGACAATGCATGAACATCAGATGTTTCCTCTTGAAGTCTTAACTGGGTTGCCAGTTCTGTTGGCTTCTTAGTGATAAGGTGTTTCGTCGTCGATAACTGTAACCATGTCTGGCGTATTCGAGCGGACAAATTTATATGTCTCTGTTACTGTCATAAATAAAATCTTGTCCTTTGAACTTCAGTAATTTGGTAAGTAGTTATATCCACTAGAACGAACAACGGTCACGGTAACTAACTTGGAATGATTTTGTACTCCACTTAGTTCACTAATTTGCTCTTCCTATGAATATTGTCAATATTTGCTAAGGTATTCTTGTTTTCTGTCATTTTATCTTTTGTAACTATATGTAAACATGCTGCACTCTTTTTGTTTAATTCCAATGTTCAGGTTGCCTTTTCAGCCTGCCGTAGCTGGGTCATTTATTTGTCTAAGATTTCTACCTGCATGAATATCGTGAAATGTTGCAGGGATGACACGTGTGTGGGACATGACACAATACACTGAGCAAACTTTGTGACATGTTATTTTTTCAAAAAAGAAGAAGCTGACCAAGTGAATGATGACATGGCTATGTATAGGTCTTCTATCCAAAATTACAATATCCTTCTGCAATATACCTTACCGATCAAATAATAAATTTATGATCGTCAACTAGGACAATTTAAGCAACATTATGAGCAGTGTGAAAAAAACCCGGCAAACCTGGCACTAGCAGCCAGTGACATTGTTTTAAAGAAGTGCGACCAAACAATAGCCGGTCTCTCCGCAGCGTGGAAATAAATTTTGGCCTCACGCGGAGTCGAACGCTGGTGGCCGGGTTGGAGCTGGCACACTCCCGCCAACCTAGCAACCCTTGGTTTGTCAAATACTCCCTCCGTTCCAAAATATAAGGTGTTTTAGCCTATCATTGACACATGTATCTAGATGCTTTTTAGTATATAGGTTCACTCCTTTTGCTTCTAACCTACACACTAGAAGATGTCTACATACATGCATGTCAATGATAGGCTAAAACATCTTATATTTTGGAACGGAGGGAGTATGTTCTAACTGTTAAATATTTGCATTACATGCTCCCATAAGGAACTAAAATCATGAAACTGGCTAGATTGTTCTGTTGTTGGCATGATATCATTTTTACTGTTCTAAACCAAATCCATCTCGCATTGCTAAGAAATTAAATATGAATTGCTCCAGGCTGTCCATGTAAGTATTATGTAGATAATCCCTGCATTCAAATGCTATCACATTTAGGGATGCACAATCTGTCTAGAATCATTTTGCATTAATTTACATTATTTGGATGCTGTACTGAAGGAATGTTATGTGCATTAACCCTTCACATTTTTCTCCCATAAGGTTGTGGCCTTTCCACTAGTTCATTGTCTTCTCTTGTACCCA